>CAWUFW010014259.1:0-424198 GCA_963921515.1 Calotriton arnoldi
TAGAATGGGTCTGACTGGTAGTTACTACCAGGTGAAATACACTGAAAATCCCTCAAAGACTGAAAGCAGGAATTATATAAATAGTATAGTCAGTTTAGATTTGTTTTATATTGCCATTAAAATACTGGGTGTGGCAATGTTTTTAGAGGGTTGCAAAATACATTTTCGTCTCACAAAGATGGCACCATGAGCATGTGGAATAACGCACATGCTCAACTGGCAATGAATGACAAGTCAGCTGAAAATGCCAAGCTTGGAGCATTGGGGAGGATTTGAGTTGCAGCCTCCATTTAAAAATGTGCAGTAGTAACACTGATGTGCTTAACTGCATAATATAGTACACTTTCAATGACACATTCAATGTTGTCCTAACATGCGTTGGAATTGAGAGTCTGTAAACGTTTATGAATTCCAGTTATAGAAAAGGAAAACAATGTCACAGAGCTTAAATATATTGTAGTTGTGTCAAATAGTAAATGTATATTTTAGAGTTGAAATCTGATACACTTGATTATTATTTGAAAATAAAACTATATAGAATTATGATATCAGAGAAATTTAAAGGTAAAGAAGGCCAAGCTTACATCAAAATAAAGTTTCCTGATCTCAGCCCATGTATCAGTGATAGGGTATTTCATAGGAGAACAGAAGATGGTGGAATGGATAGTCAGTGTTGATAAATTGCGACATCACATATCAGCCCGATTAGAAGCATCATTGATAACTAGTGTGGTTTTAGCACTCATTAAAAAAATTGCTATTTTTGAAGAAAAAACATAATAGTAATTTATTGCTCGCATGAAAATATGTTCTATCATCTTAGCTTTGTGTCCCATATTTCCAGGTTGCGCATTAAATAAATGTTAAAGCAATCATGAGAAAGATTGGTATTTTTAAAAGACAGAACATAAGGGTAATTTAGTGTGCACTTGCAAATATATTGTAAGCAAAACAATATGATCCAGCACTCCAAACAATGTCCATCAAGTATAATATTTAGTGAAAAGAAGTTTCAAGTCCATTCAGCAGGTCTTGTTTCAGTTTTCTTTATTTAATTTCTTCTTAAAACGACCATAGCCAACGCCTTTCATCCCTAAGGACTTCTTAAGGGCAAATGTAATATAGAGAACCTTTCTTTATATTCATCAGAGCTAGTGCATGAAGATAGTCGCTCCCTCTCGGAACAACCTCCTGTACAATCTTGTATGCTTTCACGGATTTAGAATAATAATGAACGTACTCCCTATCGGTTCAGGATCCAAGGTATATCATCTATCCCTGAAAGGCTCTTTGTGTTGGCCTATCGCAATTTGTGTTTAGCGTGAAGGTCCTCCCATCGTGCGGTCCATTCGATTGGAGCGCGTGAAAGCATTCAAGATCGTACAGGAGGTTGTTCCGAGAGGGAGCGACTATCTTCATGCACTAGCTCTGATGAATATAAAGAAAGGTTCTCTATATTACATTTGCCCTGAAGAAGTCCTTAGGGACGAAACGCGTTGGCTACGGTCGTTTTAAGAAGAAATTAAATAAAGAAAACTGAAACAAGACCTGCTGAATGGACTTGAAACTTCTTTCCACTAAATATTATACTTGATGGACATTGTTTGGAGTGCTGGATCATATTGTTTTGCTTAAAATTTGTAGGATATTATATCCTAGGAGGCTTAGGGGTATTGAGCCTCAAAACCCTAGCACCCTAAGAATAGGACTGATTATAACCCCACTGGATGATAGGTGCAGTCACCATTGCCTCATACCTCGCTTCTCTTTGTGTTTGCATGCAAATATATTGTATTCACCTTTGCTGTTTGTTGCCTCTTTCCAGGCAGTACAGATGTATAACACAAATATATGGATGCTTTCTTCAAGGAAAATATGTCAAGATATTAATTTTTGAGGCATGTTGTATCAGATTGGGGAGCACGAAAAGCAGCTCAGTACGCAGCTGCAGTTTGTACTTCTCTCTTCTTCCGTCCTTCTCCTTTTTCTGTCACTATAAAGATGTAATGTTTGGTGGGGACAGGTCCTTGCACTATTACATTGATCCTACACAAGAACCTAACAATCGTGCGTAACTCTCAAGCTGCTGAACATGAGGGCGGTATGGAATTCATTCAAACTCCACTGACCAGGTTCATAGAAGAGTTTAGTGAAGAGGGTGAATGAAACTACACTGACGTGAAGTGAAATTTGGGTTTCTTAATTTTAGTGCATGCGGTCTATGATGGAGGTTGTGACCTTCATCTAACTGCATGAGGTCCGTGATGGAGTGATGAATGACAGTGGGACCCTACTGCAGTATTTAATAAGTCATGAAACAGGTACTGAGCTGGGTTAGGTTAAAGATGCTGTCTGTCTGTCTGTCTGTCTGTCTGTCTGTCTGTCTGTCTGTCTATCTATCTATCTATCTATCTATCTATCTATCTATCTATCTATCTATCTATCTATCTATCTATCTATCTATGTATCTATCTATCTATCTATCTATCTATCTATCTTTCCATCCATCTATCTATCTATCTATCTATCTATCTATCTATCTATCTAGCTATCTATCTATCTATGAAAGCGGTCTTCTAAAGGTACCTGATACAATCTTTTTAAAGATCCCTTTTTAAATATATTACCTACTTGCGGTCGCCAGTAGGTAGTTATAGTTAGAATCTATTTTCCATAGAAAAAACGTTTTTTGATTTGCCAATATCTTTGGTGCCGTTTGACGAACCTTTGCAAAATTTTCAAAACTAATGGGGCGCTCCTGTCAGCTCCTGTCTTGAAAGTTTCGGGGTGATTCGTCAAGCGAGAGCCGAGAAAAAAGGGTGTCCCAAAATGTGTTTTTCCATGTTAATTTCCATAGGAAACTTTAGACACTGCTACAGCCCAAACTGCTGAACAGAATTACACCAAATTTGGCAAAAAGGTAGCTTTTGTTACAGAAAGCACTCTTTTCATTAAATGGTGTAAATCCGTTCAGTAGTTCGTGAGAAATTCATTTTTTTAAAAATATTAGTATCTGGTGTGCGCAGTGGATCCCCAAACCCTCCCGAGCACGAGGTTGACTCTGATTGGCTGCCAAAACTTCAAACCAGAACGTGTTGGCAGCCATCTTGTGATTCGGTTGAAGCGAATCACAAGCAAAAAGGTATTTTTTTAATATTTTTGCGCGAATCCCGCTGAAAATATTTTTAAAAAACGAAGCGCAGTCTTCCGTGCTTCGTTTCTTTTAAGTCCCCGGGTGGGCAGGTCCCATGGGTGGCTTTGTTAATAATATGTGGGGGGAGCATGCGGCCCCCCTGGCAGCACCGGGGACCACCACCTCTCCAGGGCTTTTTATCAAAAATGTGTGGGGGGCTCCTGTCCCCCCATGGTGCCCCAGGGACCGCCAGCTCCCTGGGGGCATTCCTTTATTATGGGTGGCGGGCCTCGCGGGCCCCCCAAGCCCCTGGGACAGCCACCTTCCCGGGGCTTCAATTTTTAAAAAGAAGTGTGGTGGGGGCTTCTGCCCCCCCACTGCCGGCCCCGGGGACCACCACCTCCCCGGGGATACATAAATTAAGGGCAGGTGTCTGTTGCAGACACCCGGCCCCTTGGACCACCACCTCCCCAGGGCTTTAAACTTGATGGGAATGGGGGCGCATGGACCCCCTTCAGGAGCCGTTCTTGGCCCTGGGGACCCCCACCCCACAGGGCCGGTTCCAGCAATGTGCACACCCCTGGTACATTACAGTTTGCTATGGTAGGAAAACTGCTCTTGCTTCCATGAAGCGAAGCAGATTTGCTTTTGGGCAAAAGGAGCTGCATGTCAGCAGCTCCCTTTGCCCAAAAGCAATGGCGGCTCCTAGAGGAGGCGGGGAGCTGGCTGGGACTGCGGGGGCATTGGGGCTCCCCCTGCGCTCTCCACTAAGAGGCCAAGCCCCGGGGATGAGGTCCCCAGGGCCAAAATGGCCGGAATAGGGGGGCCGCTCTGGCCTCCTTATTTGAGCGGCCCCCCTACTCCTTTTTTTTCTAAAGAATTGGGTAAGCCCTGGGGGATGGGGTCCCCGGGGCCCAAAATGGCTCGGGGGCCCCTCTCCTTTTTTTTAAAATTGCCGGGCCCCAGGGGATATCGGGCAATGTAACTAGAAGGTATTATTATTTTTTTCCTTTTGTGATAGGAGTGGCGACCCCATCGCGGCTCTCAGCGCGGCCCCCGTGTAACATCGCAGTGGATTCGTGGATCCACCTTAAATAAATAATTTTATATTCAGAATGTAGTGTTGCATTTATGTAGTTTTTTATAGAGCTAGTGAGATTGAAGTTAATAATCACATTACATTTGATAGAGTTAGGCATAATGTAAAAAATGAAAGTTAAAAGTTACATTTCAAAAGTGTATTGTGATGTAGTACATTGAATTCGTGCTTTTTCTTTTTTGAAGTCGCGACGGGTTCGCGAATCCGGAAAATATTTAAAAAGAGTATGTATGTTAAAAAAAAATTAAGTTTCACTGTTGGGTTATAGGTTGGCTCTAAAAAGAGCTGTTGTTTTTATTATGACTCTGTTTGAGCTACATGTAAGTGCAGATGCTGATGATGAGGTTGTTGAGAAAAACTCTGTTTCCTTCATCTGTTAAATGAACTCCATCACTTCTGTAGATGTCATGCATATCAAAACGTAGATTGTTGTTATAGATGGAGCCCATCCTATGATCTCTGAGGTAAGTAGAAACAGCTTTATTGACATTCTTCCTAGCTTTCTCAATCTGTGGACAGAATTGATTTGACCACTTCCATTTTTGTCTTTGGCATATATTAGAATATACAAAGACAGTTTGAGGCAAAAGCAACATCAATTGTGCAAAGGTATCCTTCATTAGCATTTCCAGCCCAACCCCAGTCAATGTGCCTAAGTCATTGCCACCACAGTGCACAATCATGAGGTCTGGGGGTTGGAGATGCAAAAAGGTTTTAACCAAAGGCATCAATTGGTGCCACTTTAGTCCTTCCTGTGCAAACCATTTAATATCCACATTTTCCAAATCTAGGTCTTTGTCAATACCTCGGTGTTCAGCATACCTTTTGCACCAGAAAACATAGCTGTGCCCTACAATCCATACTGTAAGCTTCTTGAAGGGATGTCTGGAAGGAATGAAAAGATGTCTGTAGCTCAGGTAGTCAGTTGGTAGAATGAGAGGTATCTAAAATGGTAGAGAAGATGCTGTTTTTGAAAAAGCCGATAAGTGATTGGCTGTTTATTAACATTGTACACTCAACAATAGGATGCATGTTATTTTGCTCAAGACGCATGTTTCTGATTGGTTATAGAAAAATGTTTGAAAGGTACGGTAGATAGGATAAGCTAATATTTTGCAAAAGTCAACCACACCTGCTATTTGCTTTAGTAAGCTAGAGTGCTGAACTTGAAATTATGGTGAACCTGCGACTAACCCTGGGCGTAGTTCGCGTAGTAGCGCTACGCGTAGCTACGCGAAGTGCACTTCGCACTACGCGAGCTACGCGTAGCACTACGCGAACTGCGTAGTGCGGTAGGAAATGCTGTTCGCAATGATTGCACAGTGCTGGATGCTTGTCCGCACTGTGCAATCATTGCAAACGGCATCTTGCACAGTGCAAGCGGTCGTTTTGTGCCGCTCGAGTAGATCTGTACTCGAGCGGCAGTTTTCTCAACGCGGACTGGTAGTTTCTCATCGCGAGCGGTCGCGAGCATACGCGACCACTCGCAACGAGAAACCCGACCTCCCGCGTTGAGAATCTCGCCGGGAGGTTTATTTTCCACGCTCGCGATCGGCAACTTGATGTTGCTGATCGCGAACGAGAAAAAGTCTCGCCGGGATGTCATTTTGCTCGCTCGCGGTCGCCAACTTGACGTTGAGAAACGCGAGCAAGCAAAAATGCCCGCTACGCTACGCGTTTTGCACTGTGGTACGTGCAATTCGCGTAGCGCGTAGTTGCGCAAACTACGCGAGCATAGCGTAGTTTTCCGCCCAGGCCTACCTGCGACCTTCTGGTAGAGTTCAATGTTGTAAAGTGTTACTATGGAAACTAGGATTAAGCAGAATGGGGGAAGGGTTGAAACTTAACTGTAGTTTTATAATATGAAACGCTAACTTATATATAAGTGATATGCTGCTACAGTAAGTATTCCCAAATAAGTAATATGTTTAGAAGTGGTGTGATGTTAAAAAAATAATACTAGTATTATTGAAAATAGGTTTTTGTACTCCCGTCAGGGTTCGTGGCTCCATCGGGACGCTACACTCCAGCACCGCAACATTTAGAAAGGGTTAATATGTCTAACCAATAGAAATGTGTTTCACAATTCGAAATAATGTAGGAAGCAATTTGATTTGTTAGTTACATTTATTTGTGTGGAGTAAGAGAGGGAAAGTTTGCCATTACTGGTTTTACCTTGTTGCTTCATTACATTTATTGTGTGAGAAAGAAAATCTTTTATGAGTTTCTGATATTTCATATTCTGCAATACTATTACAGAGGTGAGTTACACGTATGTAAGGTGTGTTATGTATTATGTAGTAGTGTTTCCCTCTTTGTAGTGATATTTTTAGATTTGAAAAGCATTATTTTCAAAGTTTTGAAATTATTAAAGAAGTGTGATGTTTGAAATATATTACGAAATGTACAGATTTGTATTGCAGTTTGTTTTATTGTACTGAAATGATGATTGAAATAGTTTGTGCATAGTAATATGTGTACATTGGTAGATGGATTAGTGATTATGGTAGTTTCTGTCAGTTTGTGGAATGCTACAACACTTTGAGTAGTCGCTGAATAGTGAAGCTACAAGAGAAAAGTGAGGTTTAAGACATGCTGGCAGAGCGATTAGTGATTAGGCTACTTTGTATGAGTCTGTGGAAAGGTACACTTCAAATACGCCATATAAATTTAGGTATCTGCTTGAAATGGGAAGTGCAGTCTGTCAAGTTGAAAGAATTGCATGGAGTTGTGACTGAGGTATGTCTGTACTTACACATTATTACATATTGAGCTATTAGAACATTTACCTTTTTCCGTAGCAGAGACTGATTCAGCTGTGTGATTAATACATGGGGTTATTTCACTGCCCATCTCACTTTTTCAGTTCACACCCTGCATGAAACACTACGCAATTGGTAGATTTGAACCCCTTGGCAATAATTATATTCACGAATTATGGTCGCTAACGTTCACCTACAGATGTCAGCGCGCGGAAAGGGAAGTTTTTCTTACAGGCGAGGACTGCGATTGTACAGTAGGACATTCCCTAGTATGCAAACAAGTTAAGTTGCACGGGCCTTATAATGTTTCGGCTCCTAATCTGGCTTGTTTTTTAAAAGGTATTTTGGTCCAAGCTATTATTACCACACTTACTTTGCTTTGTAATGGCAGTTATCTTATTTTAAATAACCACAACTGCTGTGGCTTTCAGGCTGGTGTCCCGTATATAGTAACTGTTTGTCAATGAGTTACATGTTGTAGCAACGCCCTGTTTTCGCCCCCAGATGGGATTGTAGATAGTTCCATTTGGCCCTCAATTCCAACTATAAAAACAGATTTCAACAAACTAGGCAGACTCAAAGCGCTATTGTTTCAACAAGCAGTCGCTCTCAGATCGGCTCAAGAGACCTTCGAATTGCAAGTGGGGAGAACCGCAAGTGAGATAAACTCACTGCTAAACACGAATCTCCCACTCCGTTTTCGAGAAATAATACATCAAATAATTAATGCGTATAATACGGAAGGCCTCGCTCGCTTTTTTAAACTTGTGGGATCTGGCCTTGTTTCTTCCTTTGAGACTATTTTTGGAGTTTTTCCCAACGCCTTCTGAGCGTTTCCCCTGTTGCTCCTGTGGATTTGCGGTGTGCTTGTTCTTATACTGTTGCTTCGCAATGGCTGCAAAATTTGTGGAACTGCCAGGCCCGGTCCAGTTGCAGCTGTACCGTGATCGGATTTCGCAGCTTTTTGATTCTATGCCAGTGACATCCTTTGCCATGGACTATTGGCTGACCTTCCGCTATGCCTACTTTACCTGCGTACAACCTGTGTTCCACTGCCTCCGGTGTCCCTTTCAAAGGGCCCTGGATGTCTGCCTCTCCATTAACACATGAGCCACCCTGGATTATGATCTGCTAATGGGCCCCTTTAAGGCCCATGACCAGGAATGTGCCACGGGTAGGTGCCTGTTGTGCGATCCTTTGCTTGGACCAATGGCAGACTTGAGTACCTGCGCCCGTGCCCAGCGCCTCATTACTCAGACTTTCATCGAAGTGGATGCAGGTTGCCCTGAAATGCTTCTAAGAGCCTCTGGATATGAGGAGCATGTGTGTTCGCTTCATCTCATCAACTGGATGGCAAACGTTTTTGCAATGGAAGGGACAGACAACATTCTGGAGTTCATGGCATTCCGCTTTTCCCGCAACGTTTTGGTCACTGACGACGACATGTAAATGGATGGGTTTTTGAGTGCCCAATTGGCAAAATGTTGTGTTTCCAAACAATATTCTCTTGAAATTACAAAAATATTTGGGCCTTTTTGCCAATCTCAATTGGACTCCGACTAAGACGCTTTGCCTCTGCTTATCTCTGATTTCTGATTCCACATATGGCTAACGCCCTGGCCAAGGGTAGGGTGTCATGTGGCCTATAGGGGCATTGTCGTTTTTCACTAAGATAGCATGGACACTTCGCAGCTTGCCTGCTGCTTTTGCGCACATTACTACACATCTTTATTTTTGCAATATTTCAATGACTGCTTTCACGTTGGAACTCATCGCTGTGTTCGCTCTCTGCAAGTTCCTGGGATTTTGACTGAACATTATGTGCAAGGTCGAACAACAATGCCCCTTGTTATTTTGTTCTGGCCAGACCTTAGCCCTTAGAGAAAACATACTGATGCAGCTGTTGTCTGGACAGCGTACTTTGGTTTTTTAGTAGGGTAAATGAAGAGGTGAGGGATCTTTCCAGGGAGAATACCTATGACGTAGATATACCATGTATAGGCTAAGTTATGGGGTCTGGTGACAAAGCCCAGAGATCTTGTATTATATAATAATAGTTCTTCTTAGCAATGTGGAGGGAGGTTAGGCACCATAGTGTTTTTATCCATTGTCTTTTTATGATGACATCTCCCTTCATGATGTATGGACTCGCTGCTATGCTGACTATATTTGTATTATGCATTTTCCTGCATGTTGTGGCACGTATTCTGCATGTTAGGGCACATTAGTTAAAATAAATATTTTAAACTGTTTCGTGTCTCTGTCAGATCTTATTGTGGATAAGTAGAACAGTGTGAGCGAAAGGGTGTGCCTTGTTACCGCGATTCCTGAGAGATCTGGGAGTGTTGTGTTCTGGGGTGTCTAATGAGTTGTTTCTCTGGGAATTGTGTAGGAGAGCAAGTGAGACACTATAGCTAGTTGGTCCTGGGTTCGTGGGTACTAAGGTGGTAGGAAGACCCAGTCCGTATACACCAAGGTCCCATACTCCTGCACATAGTTCTGTATTTGTGCAGAATCCCTGCAACAATGCTAGACCTATAAAACACAGGTATACATCTATTTGTATGTTTCTTTTATATATGATGGCACTAGCAAAAGGCACAGACACATGTCTGCATGGTTTCAGGAATATCATGAGAGTTACAACAGAGGCATGCTAAGGGTTGCTGCTTTATATTTGGTTAGGCCCAACACTGAGTAGTCGCTGAATAGTGAAGCTGCAAGATAAAAGTGAGGTTTAAGACATGCTGGCTGAGCGACTAGTGATTAGTCTACTTTGTATGAGTCTGTGGAAAGGTACACTTCAAGTACGTCATATAAATTTAGGTATCTGCTTGAAATAGGAAGTGCAGTCTGTCAGGTTGAAAGAATTGCATGGAGTTGTGACTGAGTTATGTCTATACTTGTACATGTATTTTCACACGTGTTATGCACCTGAAGATGCTAGACCTATAAAACACAGGTATACATCTATTTGTATGTTTCTTTTATGTTTGATGCCGCTAGCAAAAGGCACAGACACATGCCTGCATGCTTTCAGGAATATGGTGAGACCAATGGTCAAAGTGGGCGGGATCGGCAGAGCACGGCGGGCCCCTACTTCTTTAAATCAATATATTACATTCCCCTACTTTTTTAATTTAAACATGCGTCCCAGGACGGCAGAAATAGCGGAGGCCTACAGATAAGGCTCAGCGTTTTTGGCTGCAGCTCAACAGGGATCGACAATGCAGGATTTGCAAGCACACCAAACTTTGGGGTCCATTACGATGACTGGCGGATGCACCTCTGCGATGCTGGCGGTGGGATAAAACGCTATTTTCCGCCCGTGAGCAGCGGTGCACCCGCCCGTCATATTACAATGGTCAAACACAGCCCATTGTCCGTCCGCCGCGGTGCAACGTGGACCGCCATCAAAACGCGCCCGCCATCGCGGCGGAGACATCCAATCGAGAGCCAGCGCCGTGTGGAATGGCGTCCCTCCCGCCGTACGAATTAGGATGCGCCAAACAGCCAGGCACACCGCAGCGGAGAAACCGGCCAATCTGAGCAGGCGGAAGCACCACAGCGGAGCGCAAAATAGAATCCCGGAGCCGACCGCCATGGACCCGGCACTACATGTCTTTCCGGCGCTGTACATGATACACCTCCAGCAAGCCATGGACCGTGGCGGACGCCGCCGCAGGTACGCGATCACACAACTCTGCACACAAACACAACCCACAACTCCATGACTGATGTAAGGTCCCTGCCCCCACCAGACACCCTGTTGGGGACAGGAACACAACCACAGGTGTAGCCACACATGTCCTACCTGCCACTAGTCCACCCCTCCTCATCCAGGCCACCATGTCCGCAGTGATCCGCGTTAAAAAATGCGCACAATGTAGTAGGCTGGGCCAGCGCAAGGCATGGGCAGTGCACAAAGTACACAGGTCAACACCTCCACACTCCACACACTAGGCCCACCCACAACATGAAGGGACATGCCACGTGACCCTCCTGTGCTCCCACATGCCCAATAACCAGCCAGGTGAACACACACACTGCACCACACAACAAACAACTAGGGAGGCAGCCTCATCAGGTGTGGCTGCAGAGTAACACACAGCGTAGAAGCACAGGGCCAGGGGAACCCACACACCACAACAACACCACACTCATGGCAAGTAAACTGAGTCCAAGCACAAAATAAACACACACAGACAATGAACAAACACTCCAATGGACACACAGCCTGCCAAGTCACACAGACATACCCCACACTGACACACAGCAACAAACACAGACCACATGCCAGCAGCAATGGAGGACAACAAATAGGAAACCTAAAGTGAGGCGCACACAAATGGAATGGCAAGGAGCTGAACACCAAGAATGTGTACATCACATGCAAGGGAAGGAACATATAACAACAACCCCAGCTCAACAAATCACACATGGCAGTCACAGTGAGTGAAGTCAAACCACAGTCACCTCACTGCAACAACTCAGGGAGACAGCAAGGCAACCCATGTATAGGCAGAGGGATGAAAGGAAGGGTATTAAGTCTAACACTGAGCAGCCACACATCTGCATCCAAATACATCACAGAAGTATGTCAGCAGCACAACACACAGGGCCCATTGCAACACTCCATGACTGTCAAACACAAGTATGAACCTCCACACAACCCCCACACCCATCACACCTGCAGCACACAACACCAGTGACAAACACACAGAAGCTTGCCAATAATGCCCAGTCAATACACTGACAAGGAAACACCCCCCCTGGGGGGCATCCACAAACATCACACACACACACAGGTATGGCAGAACCACTGTACGCACAAAAACAACAGTCAAACACAGAACTCAATCAAAACACACACACAGAACGACTACAAAGCAGACAAGACCTGTGCAGCTAAACAGTGCAAATTCAATGGGAGCACAGACACAACAGGAGTACACAACCTCATCAGTCAGGAAAAATGCACAGACAACATACCACAACACATATAAGAAGTGCATCCACACAAAACAATAATGGAGACAAACAGAGAGAAATGGGCCTACAATGACACACAGACAGACATACCACACCACCCATCAACTCAAAATGGTGTCATAGTGTACCACATGCCTGCACATGCACAACAATGACAAGAGACACATCAAATATGAGAGGAGAAAACACCAAGGATGCACATAAAACAAGCACAGGAACTACAATAGACCTCAGTCCATGTGACAGACACACAAGTAAGGCACACCACAATGGCAACACACATCTGAATCAAACACAACAACAAAATACACACACTGACAGGCAAATATAACACCACACACAGAGCATCTGTCAACTGCATGAGACAACACAACACAAACACTACACACAGCCACATCAGACATAACACATGCACATGCAAAGATATCAACATGCTACAACAGCTAAACATCAGGGGGTGCACAACAGGCAAGGACAAGGCAACATACACTCACAGCACTGCATGCACACCAAGCAGTGTGTGCACAACAGACATACCAGTTACAAACAGAGATGAGTGACACACCATGAACACACACAACCACACAACAACAATCTAAACATCACACAGACAACAACACACCCAGGAAGTTAAACAGTCCACAGCAAACACACCTACATCTAAGCCAACACACACAGATGCACACGTCTGGGGCACCAAAGTTGAAACAACATGATCAGAGGAAACAAGACATTGGCAATGTTGAAGTGGCATATAGAGCATATGTCACAGTAAACCATACCCACACAGTAACCCTTTAGTTAGCAAGGACACTGACAAGGCAGACAACAGGAGTACATTTCTATTTTATTTACATTTCACACAGTTATGCAGCAAAATTTAGACAAGAGCAAGGCCAGTGGCCAGTCCAAAGTGCAGGTGAGGTACATGAGAAGCTGCACAGGCAAGGGGCAAACAGCAGTGAACAGCAAGGCCAGTGGCCAGTCCAAAGTGCAGGTGAGGTACATGAGAAGCTGCACAGGCAAGGGGCAAACTGCAGTGAACAGAAAGGCCAGTGGCCAGTCCAAAGTGCAGGTGAGGTACATGAGAAGCTGCACAGGCAAGGGGCAAACAGCAGTGAACAGCAAGGCCAGTGGCCAGTCCAAAGTGCAGGTGAGGTACATGAGAAGCTGCACAGGCAAGGGGCAAACAGCAGTGAACAGCAAGGCCAGTGGCCAGTCCAAAGTGCAGGTGAGGTACATGAGAAGCTGCACAGGCAAGGGGCAAACAGCAGTGAACAGCAAGGCCAAGGGCCAGTAAAAAGTGCAGAGTGAGTACATGACATCCAGCACTGGGAATGTGTGGTACAGTACCCTGCCATGGTCAGCAACACACTCAGGGTGTCAAAAATGGGCAGTCCATGGTACCACTGTGGGAGAGACATGTGTGTGAGGGTGACCAACACTCACACTTGGCTGGCAGTATGACTGGGAGGTGGCTGTCTGTCGGGGCCAGTTGGGGTAGTGGCTCGGGGAGAGAGAGGCCCAGCTGGGGTAGAGCCATCAGTGTTCTGGGAAGCCTGAGGGCTGCTAGGTCCAGGTGTGGTAGAGCCTGCAGTGGTTTGGGAAGCCTGAGGGCTGCTAGGTCCAGGTGTGGCAGAGCCATCAGTGTTTTGGGAAGCCTGAGGGCTGCTACGACCAGGTGGGGTGGTGGCACGTGGAGGTGGACTCATGCTTGCACGAGACCCCGTGTGTGTGGGAGAATTTGGAGGGGTGCCCTTCTGCTTTTTGGGGATTTGATATGGCTGCCCTGTCCTGGGATTCATGCCAAGTGGGGTGTATACAACAGGCACACTCGTCACAAAAGCTGGATCATGTGCAGATGCTGGTCCCCCCTCTGGGGACGTGCTGGATTCTTTGTGATGCTTGGCCCCGGATTGCCTCTGCCCCTGCATCACCTGTTTACCAGGTGTCCCCCCTACAGTGGCCTCCTTTCCCTGCTTCACAGTGCTCTGGATGGGAGTAGATGTTGTGGGTGAACTTGCCTTGGAGCTCTTCTTACGTGTACCCTTAGCAGGCACCTGTTTGTCACTGGGCACGGAAACTGTGTACTTGTCTCTGCGAGACACTTTTGGGACAGGTGAGTCCTTGGCTGGGGATGCCTCTGAGGCATGTGAGCCTGAGGCCTGCTTCTTGCCATCCTTGCCCTGGGTGTGGCCTGAAGGGCTTTTGCCTCTGCGCTCTGGTGTGGGTTTACCTTTCTGTGGGGATGGTGTCTGCGGCCTGGACTGCTTGGGCTGCTGCTGCCGTGTGCTGCGTGTGCCGTATCTTTCCCTTGATGTCTGGGGTGTGTGGTCACTATCATCAGATGCGGCCACTGGCAGGGTGGTGGGCCTAGGGACTGGAGCTGGACTATGGGATTGGGCAAGTTGAATGGTTGCTGTCACTGCAGAGGACAGAGAATGTACAGTCCGGTGTAGCCCACCCACGTCAGAATGAACGCCCTCCATGTAAGCCACCACCTGTGCCAATTTTTTGTCATGGTCCAGGAAGGCATTGAGGAGAGCTGTCTGACCCACTCACAGCTGGCGGAAAAGGTCCACAGACTCAGCACTGATGGCAGCAGGGGGGACAGGGGCAGGGGCAGTGGTGCCTGGGATGAAGGACACTCTTCCCTTTTTTGTGGTGCGAACACGGGCAGCAACAGTGGGAGTAGCAGGGAAGGTGGGCACTGAACGCTGTGTGGTGGACGAGGAGGCAGAGTCCCCGTTTCATTCGGCCGAAAACATAGATGCGTCACCGCCATCGTTAGATGACGTAGAGGTCTGCGTCTCTGGCTGTGAGTCCTCTAGAAGACTACGGTCCCCCTCTGATGCGCTGGTGACATCCGTGTCACTATGCTGGTGTGCAGCAGTTGTGCTTGATGCCACACCACTGGTGTCCGTCCCGTGTCCTTCCGTGCCCATGTGAGATGCTGCATGAGAGAGAGATAGAGGTAGGATCAGTACATTTGCATCAAGTTTACAAATATCTGCAAGGGAAGCATCACTAATGATGAACAATCATCCATGTTGGACAACACCATGGGCAGTAACATTGTGCAACCTCAATCCAAACATCGAAATTACTGTGGCGTAATGCAAACTTGGCATAATTCACCCATGTGATGGACACACAGCCAATTAGCGTGTTGGTGGCTTCAGCTAACCAGACACACATATCCCTCTGTGCACACCTAGGGCCCTGAGGAGGTAAAAGATTCTACTCACAACATGTTACCACTGTCACATCTTGAGCCAGCAGAAGTGTCCAACACAGAAACAGACTCCAACATATCCGCACACAATGGCCATGAGCACATGCCATCCACCATGTCGTATCTTGGGGCACAACTACAGTTGCACATTGGTGTTAGATGTGTAGCCAGCACAAATCTGACGTCAGGCAATGCACACATTGATGATGGCACACTCAGATCATGCACTCTGCTGGACCCTGACATGGGATGTCCGTGACGACACCAATGAAGATGATACCAGAAGGCCACAACTACAAATGTGAACTCAAGGGCCATTACACCAATGACATGGGAAGGTACATGTTGGGGGAATGTATGACAACTGCACCCAACACCGCGGCCACTTACACGCCATTGCATCACACTAGCAACATCACAGCCCTGCACTGGCCCAGGCTTGGAGCACATGCAGCCAAACAACACCCAAAGTCACACTCACAGAATACTCACCACCAGCTTGCTGCTGATGCCCCTTCAGACGTGCATCCTGTTCAGGCTGCGTCACAGCTAAAATGCATACCATTAGTGGTGTCATGCTGCGCCGCGCCAACCTGCCGGCCCGAGGGATCAGCCCCAGTGTCATCTCGGCCACGTTCCTGCTCAGCCGGCAGATGTCATCCCACCTCTTGTGACAGTGGGAGCGCCGTCGTTTGGAGACACCCAGTGCACGCACCTTGCATGCAATGGCCCTCCACACAGCCTTGCGCTGGTTGACTTTGAGCTGCAGACATGGGAGTCAAGAGGGTGCAATAATCAGTGTAACCTACCACCATTTCACAGTGCAGGAGCATGACACTGACTCATACCAACTTTAGCCATAACTTTAGCAGAGACAACAAATCTGCGACATTCAAACATCATCATGTGTGAAACACACATTAATGCATGCAGGTATGAGGGTGGACACAGTACATGCCCATCCCAAAGCCATGCAGGATGCCAGCAGAGAGCAAAATGTGTATGCTGACCACATCTACTGCAAGTTTCTGGGAATACCAAGACATGCAGGACATTACTACATACGTCACTGTGAATACTCACTGTGCCCAACACTGCGCAGCCCTCAAAGCGCTTGCCCTTAAACTGCCACACTGTGTCATGGATGTCACATTGAGGGACATGACCTCACAAACGCAAACCCTCATCACAAGGCCTGTCGTGTGCAATCTACATCTCTGTAATGGCTCATTGATGGAGAGTCAAGAGGAAAAGCACAGATTTGACACTCTGTACATTCAGTGTTGTGTCACTGTCAGATTGGGCAGTGAATGTACAGGACAGTTGGGGTCACACAGAGGTCCAACGTGGGGCATCTCATCTTTTACACGGAGGGACTATTTGGAAACACAAACAGTGCCAACACATGCAAGTATGTGCACATGCTGGTGGTGATGGAAGGGTCTGGGCACAATAATGTTGGAATGTAGTGTCATAGGTGAATGACCAACAAGAGTGTCACCCTGGGGGGACTGAGGTCCTGAGCATAGTGCAGAACTAGAGATGAGGCACATATTGAGTCAGAAACAATGCCCTCACTACCCTCTGGACAACAACACTAGCTAAGGCCACAGATGGGCCTGTGAAGGACATCAGGGACACACACAGACATTCAGACTGGAAATCACTGTCCTGACTCTTGAATTGAAAAGGTGCAGCCTCACTGTATGTCTGACAAGACATTACATTTCCCTCACATCTGGATGTGCAGGCAGGGAAACGTGTTGAATAGGCTAAACACACCTTCCCCCTGGAAACAGCATGCTAGGCAGCGCATGACCCAACCCCACACTCTCACGCATATACTGCAGCAGATCAACTTCATGTGTGCCCCCCCCTGCACTCTCACTCACACTCTGAGATACTTACTATGACATTTGGCGCACCATACAGCCTTGGATACTGGGTGAGCACCTCGTCCACCAGGACCTCCAGTTCCTTGGTGGTGAAGGGAGTGGCACGGATCTTCTCAGTCCTCGCCATCACTGTGGGCAGGAGACAGCAGCAGCGGCAGTTGGTGGTGAGGGGTCTCAGGCAGCAGTCCCTGGAGGCAGCAGCAGGTGAGGGGTCTCAGGCAGCAGTCCCTGGAGGCAGCAGCAGGTGAGGGGGTGTCAGGCAGCAGTCCCTGGAGGCAGCAGCAGGTGAGGGGTGTCAGGCAGCAGTCCCTGGAGGCAGCAGCAGGTGAGGGGTCTCAGGCAGCAGTCCCTGGAGGCAGCAGCAGGTGAGGGGTCTCAGGCAGCAGTGCCTGGAGGCAGCAGCAGGTGAGGGGTGTCAGGCAGCAGTCCCTGGAGGCAGCAGCAGGTGAGGGGTGTCAGGCAGCAGTCCCTGGAGGCAGCAGCAGGTGAGGGGTCTCAGGCAGCAGGCCCAGTGAGCTGTGGCAATCAATGTGTGGCTCTCTCACACACATATATAGCCCCCAGGGCTCGTTTCTGTGGTTCTAAGCTGCTGCAATTGGTGTTCCAGGTCTGCCTCATTCAAATACATCCAATGACCGCCTCCGCGGTGGCAGAGCACGCCTACCGCGATATTCAAACTTGCATCAGGCAACCGCAATAGCGCTTCCCATTGGCTGGAAGGGCATGGTCCATGGCGGTGACACACCGCAGGGGACACGCGTGCGGTACCGCGGTGGTGCATCTTTCAAGTGCATCCAATGACCGGCCCCGTGGTGGCGGAGCACGCCTACCGCGATTTTCAAACTTGCATCAGGCAACCGCAATTGCGCTTCCCATTGGCTGGAAGGGCATGGTCCATGGCGGTGACACACCACTGGTGTCAGGTGGTAGCTACCGCGATTCCGGGCACATGCATTGCTATGAGTGACCAGGATCTGGGTGTCGGAGCATGCCAACCGCCATTAGCCATGTGTATATTCCTATCAATCCCGCTATGGTGTCTTGGGCCATGGCGGTGACACACCGCTGGTGCCAGGCGGTAGCTCCCGCGATTCCGGCAACATGCATTGCTATGAGTGACCGGGATCTGGGTGTCGGAACATGCCAACCCCCATTAGCCATGTGTATATGCCTATCAATCCCGCTATGGTGTCTTGGGCCATGGCGGTGACACACCGCTGGTGCCAGGCGGTAGCTACGGCGAGGGTGCAGCATGACATTGTTGACTATGGGCGTGATAGTGTTGTTTGAGCATGTTTAAGGCACCAATGGACACATCGTGCTGTGTCAATGTCATGGGTCATATCTGTACTTCGAACAGTGGTCACTTACAAAATATCATGGCACTTGATGGAATTTAAATGGGCTATAGTTAGTAATGACAGCCTAAACTTCATATCTAACACCAAATGCCACACTGAAAGAACTAATGGGGCACATTACTCCTACACAATTTCATATCTGAGCCCACATTTACACACATTTTCATATCTCATCCCCAATTTCATATCTGACCCCCAAATTTGGCCCCAATTTCATATATGTCACCACATTTTAGCCCCAATTTCATATCTGACCCCCAAATTTAGCCCCACTTTCATATATGTCACCACATTTTAGCCCCATTTTCATATGTCACCACATTTTAGCCCCAATTTCATATCTGACACCAAATAATTACCCCCAATTTCATATCTGATCCCAATATTTACACACATATTCAATCAATCAATCAATCACGGCATTTATAGAGCGCGCTACTCACCCGGGAGGGTCTCAAGGCGCTGGGGGAGGGGGTAAGTTACTGCTCGAACAGCCAGGTCTTGAGCTGCTTCCTGAAGGCGAGATGGTCCTGGGTTCGCCGAAGGTGAGTGGGGAGGGAGTTCCAGGTCTTGGCCGCCAGGTAGGAGAAGGATCTTCCTCCGGCGGTGGTTCTGCGGATGCGTGGTACGGTGGCGAGGGCGTGGCTGGTTGATCGTAGCTGGCGTGTGGGCGTGTAGAAGGACATGCGGTCGTTGAGGTACTTTGGGCCCAGGTCGTGGAGGGCCTTGTGTGCGTGGGTGAGGAGTCTGAACGTGATTCTCTTGCTGACGGGGAGCCAGTGCAGGTCTTTCAGGTGTACGGTGATGTGGCTGTGTCGGGGGATGTCCAGGATGAGTCGTGCGGAGGCGTTCTGGATGCGCTGGAGTCTCTTTTGAAGTTTGGCTGTGGTTCCGGCGTAGAGGGTGTTCCCATAGTCCAGTCGGCTGGTGACGAGTGCCTGGGTGACGGTCTTCCTGGTTTCAGTGGGGATCCATCTGAAGATCTTGCGGAGCATGCGCAGGGTGTTGAAGCATGAAGATGAGACGGCGTTGACTTGTCTGGTCATCGACAGGGAGGAGTCCAGGATGAAGCCCAGGTTGCGTGCGTGGTCCGTTGGCTTGGGTGCGGTGCCCAGGGCCGGGGGCCACCAGGAGTCGTCCCAGGCGGAGGGTGATGAGCCCAGGATGAGGACTTCCGTCTTGTCTGAGTTCAGTTTAAGGCGGCTGTTCCTCATCCAGTCGGCGACGTCTCTCATCCCGTCGTGCAGGTTGGCTCTGGCGGTGGTGGGGTCGTTGGTGAGGGAGAGGATCAGCTGGGTGTCGTCGGCGTAGGAGATGATGTTGAGGTTGTGTCGGCGTGCGATGGCTGCGAGGGGGCTCATGTAGACGTTGAAGAGGGTCGGGCTGAGTGAGGATCCTTGTGGAACGCCGCAGATGACTTCGGTGGCTTCGGATCTGAACGGGGAGAGGCGGACTCTCTGGGTTCTTCCGGCGAGGAACGAGATGATCCATTCCAGTGCTTTCTCTCGGATTCCGATGTTGCTGAGGCGCTTCACTAGGGTGCGGTGGCAGACGGTGTCGAACGCCGCGGAGAGGTCCAGGAGGATGAGGGCAGCTGTTTCCCCGTTGTCGGTTAGGGTTCTGATGTCGTCGGTGGCTGCGATAAGGGCGGTCTCGGTGCTGTGGTTGGCCCGAAACCCGGACTGCGAGGGGTCGAGGGATCCATTCGTCTCGAGGAAGGCGGCAAGCTGTCTGTTGACGGTCTTCTCGATGACTTTGGCCGGAAACGGAAGGAGCGAGATGGGGCGGTAGTTCTTGAGGTCGGTGGGGTCCGCCGTTGGTTTCTTCAGGAGGGCGGTAAGCTCGGCGTGCTTCCAGCTCTCCGGGAAGGTGGCGGTGTGGAAGGAGGAGTTGATGATGTCCCGGAGATGGGGTGCGATGGTGGCGTCGGCTTTGTTGAAGACGTGGTGTGGGCAGGGGTCGGTTGGTGATCCGGAGTGGATGGAGTTCATCGTGCGGGTGGTGTCTTCGGTGCTGATCGGGGTCCAGTTGCAGAGGGTGGTGGTGGCGGGCGTTGGTTCGGCGGTAGGGTGCGTGGTTTGTGCGTCGAAGCTGTTATGTATGTCGATGATCTTGCGGTGGAAGAACGTGGCGAGTGAGTTGCAGAGGTCTTGCGAGGGGGTGATGTCGTTGTTTCCGGCGCTGGGGTTGGAGAACTCTTTGACGATGCTGAAAAGTTCCTTGCTGTCGTGGGCGTTGTTGTCCAGTCGTTCTTTGAGTGCCGACTTCTTGGTGGCACGGATCAGCTGGTGGTGTTTGCGGGTGGCGTGCTTGAGGGCGGTCCTGTTGTCTGTGGTCTGGTCGAGTCGCCAGGTTCTCTCGAGAGTGCGGCAGTTCTTCTTGGATTCCTTGAGGTCGTTGGTGAACCAAGGGGTTTTCTTGCTTCCAGGTCTGCTGGGAGGGTTTTTTAGTGGTGCGAGGTCGTCGGCGCAGGCGGTCAGCCACTTGGCGAGGTTGCTGGCTGCTTCGTTTGGGTCCGTTGTGTTGGTGGGTGTGTTCTGGCTGAGGGAGGTGGTGAGCTGCTCGGTGGTGATCTTGCTCCAGCTCCGGCAGGGAGCCTGTTGCGGGTGGTGGTGGGTCGCAGTCTTTCTGAAGCTGAAGTGGACGCAGCTGTGGTCGGTCCAGTGTAGTCCGGTGGCGTGGCTGAAGGAGATGTGCTTGCTGGAAGAGAAGACGGGGTCAAGCGTGTGGCCGGCGTAGTGGGTGGGCGTGTTCACCAGTTGCTTGAGTCCGAGGTTGGCGAGGTTGTCCAGCAGGGCGGTGGTGTTTCTGTCGTTGTTGTTCTCCAGGTGGAAGTTGAGGTCCCCTAGGAGGATGTAGTCGGCGGAGGGCATGGCGTGCGGGCTGATGAAGTCTGCGATGTCTTCGCTGAATAGTGTGCGTGGTCCCGGGGTCTGTAGATGAGGGTGCCTCGGAGGGTGGTCTTGGGGTCAGTGTGTATCTGGAAGTGTAGGTGTTCGGCGGCGGTGAAGGTCTCGTCGGAGTTAGTCGAGATGCGGATGGTGTTCTTGTGTACGATGGCGATGCCTCCTCCCGTCTGGTTGACGCGGTCCCTCCGGGTGATCTTGTATCCGTCCGGGATGGCTATGGCGATGTCGGGCGCTGAGGAGGCGTTCATCCAGGTTTCGGTGAGGAAGGCGATGTCCGGTGCTGTTGCGTCGAGCAGGTCCCAGAGTTCCACGGCGTGCCTGTGGACGGAGCGGGTGTTCAACAGGATGCATTTCAGGTTGTTGCTGCTGGTGCTCGACTTGGCGGAGGTGGTGCACGTCCGGGGGCAGGTGAATCGGCAGGTTTGGCAGGTGAAGGGTCCGTGGGTGCGTCTCGGTGAGGCTCGGTAGCAGGCAGGGTTCCGGCCGGCATTGAGTGCGGTGAGTGTGGCGGCGTCGTAGGTCCGTCGAGTAGTGTTGCATCGGTGGGATCCAGGGGTTCTGGCGCTGGGCGCGGTCCAGGCACGGACGGGCGCAGACGGGCTTGCCTTAGGCGCGCCTTCGGCGGCGCCAGCGCGCGCGCTGCGCGGCGCAGCGGCCGCCATTTATGGGGAGGTGGGAGGGAGGAGCAGCTGGGAGGCGGGAGGCAGGGGCAGCGAATGGGCAGTCAGGGGGGCGGGGCCGCAGGGACGCAGCGGCGGGAATGGCGAGAGGCAGCGAGGGGCACAGAAAGGAAATGGGGGGAAAGCAGACAAAATCACGGGCACAACGTACAATGGGGCAGCGAGGGGCACAGAAAGGAAAAAGGGGATGAAAACAGACAAAATCACGGGTACAACGTAACAGTGGGGCAGCGAGGGGCACAGAAAGGAAAAAGGGGATAAAAACAGACAAAATCACGGGCACAACGTAAATGGGGCAGCGAGGGGCACAGAAAGGAAAAAGGGGATAAAAACAGACAAAATAACGGGCACAACGTACAATGGGGCAGCGAGGGGCACAGAAGGAAAAAGGGGATAAAAACAGACAAAATCACGGGCACAACGTACAATGGGGCAGCGAGGGGCACAGAAGGAAAAAGGGGATGAAAACAGACAAAATCACGGGCACAACGTAACAGTGGGGCAGCGAGGGGCACAGAAGGAAAAAGGGGATAAAAACAGACAAAATCACGGGCACAACGTAAATGGGGCAGCGAGGGGCACAGAAAGGAAAAAGGGGATAAAAGCAGACAAAATCACGGGCACAACGTAAATGGGGCAGCGAGGGGCACAGAAGGAAAAAGGGGATAAAAACAGACAAAATCACGGGCACAACGTAAATGGGGCAGCGAGGGGCACAGAAAGGAAAAAAGGGATAAAAACAGACAAAATCACGGGTACAACGTAAATGGGGCAGCGAGGGGCACAGAAGGAAAAAGGGGATAAAAACAGACAAAATCACGGGCACAACGTAAATGGGGCAGCGAGGGGCACAGAAGGAAAAAGGGGATAAAAACAGACAAAATCACGGGCACAACGTAAATGGGGCAGCGAGGGGCACAGAAAGGAAAAAAGGGGGCAAGCAAGAAGTGCGGGCACCGGGGCCGCAGCTGAGGGGCGATCTTACCTGCAGAAGCAGCGGGCAGACAACACAGGCGGAGCTGTGTGGTGGGGGAGCGACCTACCTGGCAAGGTCAAGGGTCGCTCTCCTCACCGCGCAGCGGCTGCCATTTATGGGGAGGTGGGAGGGAGGAGCAGCTGGGAGGCGGGAGGCAGGGGCAGCGAATGGGCAGTCAGGGGGCGGGGCCGCAGGGACGCAGCGGCGGGAATGGCGAGAGGCAGCGGGGGCACAGAAAGGAAATGGGGGGAAAGCAGACAAAATCACGGGCACAACGTAAATGGGGCAGCGAGGGGCACAGAAGGAAAAAGGGGATAAAAACAGACAAAATCACGGGTACAACGTAAATGGGGCAGCGAGGGGCACAGAAGGAAAAAGGGGATAAAAACAGACAAAATCACGGGCACAACGTAAATGGGGCAGCGAGGGGCACAGAAAGGAAAAAGGGGATAAAAACAGACAAAATCACGGGCACAACGTAAATGGGGCAGCGAGGGGCACAGAAGGAAAAAGGGGATAAAAACAGACAAAATCACGGGCACAACGTAAATGGGGCAGCGAGGGGCACAGAAGGAAAAAGGGGATAAAAACAGACAAAATCACGGGCACAACGTAAATGGGGCAGCGAGGGGCACAGAAGGAAAAAGGGGATAAAAACAGACAAAATCACGGGCACAACGTAAATGGGGCAGCGAGGGGCACAGAAGGAAAAAGGGGATAAAAACAGACACAATCACGGGCACAACGTAAATGGGGCAGCGAGGGGCACAGAAGGAAAAAGGGGATAAAAACAGACAAAATCACGGGCACAACGTAAATGGGGCAGCGAGGGGCACAGAAGGAAAAAGGGGATAAAAACAGACAAAATCACGGGCACAACGTAAATGGGGCAGCAAGGGGCACAGAAGGAAAAAGGGGATAAAAACAGACAAAATCACGGGCACAACGTAAATGGGGCAGCGAGGGGCACAGAAGGAAAAAGGGGATAAAAACAGACACAATCACGGGCACAACGTAAATGGGGCAGCGAGGGGCACAGAAGGAAAAAGGGGATAAAAACAGACAATCTGATGAAATTAGACAGTTGCAGGAAGAAGCCAGCAAAGAAGAAAAAGAACTTTGGATTAAATCAGGTTGTAAAAAGAGATCAGATGATGAATTATGGGTGTATACAGATGACAGAGTAGTAATGCCAGATTGTTTACTTTCCCAAATGGCCAGGATGTACCACGGAATTACACATGTGGGAAGAGATGCCATGATTAGACTCTTTAAGCAGTCTTGGTATAATCCTAAGTTTAGGGTTATTGCAGAGAGTCTATGCCAAAGATGCGTAGTGTGCCAGCAGCAGAATCCAGGCAAAAAAACAGTTGTTAGTTGGGGCAGAATTGGGAAAGCAGCCGGACATTTTACTAGGTTGCAGGCTGACTTTATTGAGCTCCCTCCTTGTAATGGACTAAAATATGTGTTGGTTGTTGTTTGTCTGTTTTCTCGTTGGGTAGAAGCATATCCAACAAGAAGAAGTGATAGTCTAACAGTTGCTAAATTGCTTTTGAGAGAGATCATTGCTAGATTCGGATTTTCAGTCTCTTTAGAAACAGATAGAGGTACTCATTTTAATAATGAAATAATTCTGATGATTTGCAAAATATTACTAATTGAGCAAAAGCTGCATTGTGCCTATCGACCAGAAGCCTCAGGTGTGGTCGAGCAAATTAACGGCACTATTAAGTTCAGATTGTCAAAAGTGTGTGCATCCACAACACTGAAATGGCCAGATGCTTTACCTTTTGTGTTAAGGAGTTTGAGAAGCATTCCTGATAAAAAAAAACTGGATTATCCCCTCATGAAATTATAATGGGGAGAGCAATGAGACAGCTGATTGTACCAGCAAATCAACTGATGAATATTACTGATGATCTAGTGCTTGACTATTGCAAAGGATTGGCTGATGTGGTGCGTTCTGTGTCTCATCAGGTTGGAGAAATTGCAACCACAACACAGCAGGAGCAAGCACATGATTTAAGTCCAGGTGAGTGGATCCTGGTGAAGAAACATGTGAGAAAGTCGTGCTTGGAACCTAGATGGCATGGCCCTTATCAAATAATATTGGTAACGACAACAGCAGTAAAGTGTGGGGGCTTGCCGAAATGGATACACGCAAGTCATACAAAAAGAGTCCCAAGTCCACTTGAAAAACAAGAAGAGCAGCAACTGGTGGAGAGACAAGAAGAACCAGAAGCTGAAGAACGTGAAGCTGCAGAGTCTGAAGTTACAGATTCTGAAAGTGTTGAACACA
The DNA here is from genome assembly GCA_963921515.1 of Calotriton arnoldi. Classification (NCBI taxonomy): domain Eukaryota; kingdom Metazoa; phylum Chordata; class Amphibia; order Caudata; family Salamandridae; genus Calotriton; species Calotriton arnoldi. The sequence continues at coordinate 25,342 of CAWUFW010014259.1, forward strand.
TGCTTGAACAGGGAAAAAGTCGAATATAGTGGGCAGCAGCTACTGGGTCTCATAAGACTGCTGTTGAGGGTGACAATGGAGAAGTGTTGAGTGAAAATCAAGAGCAAGTGAAACAGAGAAAAGGACTGAATAAAAGAACTTGCGAACTTGACACTGATGCTGAAGAAATGGTTCAAGTAAAGAAAGCAAGAAAAGGTGATGTGTGACCAGAAGGAGTGAAAAGACTGAAATACACATTGAAACAAAGATCACCTGACACGATCATTGAAGTTCCAGATCAGACTGAGCAAAGTGAGTCTGAAAAAGAATCAGTTCGGAAAACGAAAAGAGTAGGAGTTCCAAACAAGAAATACACAGCTCCAGAATGGACATATGTAGTGTTGGAAGAAATTGAAAATTCAGATCAGATCAAAGAAGACGTTGGTACAGAGCAAAGTGAAGGAAACGGTTTTGAACCACCTTAAAGAACTATGTAAAATAAGGTGTAGAATCCAGAAAATTGAAAATTCATTGAAAGAATTACAGAAAATTGAAGCAAAAGATCTGATGAAGAAGAAATAAAAAAAGAGGGGGTAAAGAAAGCTATAAAGTGTGAGGATACACTACTTTGGATAGATTTTACAACATTTTTATAGATTGGATTTTTGATAGATTTTTTTGTTAGATTTTTTAGTTTTTTCTTAGTTTTTTTAGAATTGATACAAATTTTATTAGAAATGGCAAATACAGCAGACTGGACATCAAAATCGTAGTTTTAAACGTAGATGTATTAATGCTTGCTTATTTAGTATTTTTCTACTAATGTTGGTGTGGTTAACATTAATTGTTATTGTGCCTGTCTTAATGGTAACTAATCACAAAAATAATACTAATACTAATGGTGTGATGAATGATAAAGTAGATACTAAAGATTTTGAAGAAGACTCACATTCTAAATTAGAAAAGATGAAAGATGACAGCATCTATCATCATGATAAATCATTTAATGACTTTTCATTTAATGTTTTCACGAAACAAATTTATGAATACGTGGATGTAATGGATGCGAGGTAATGTTATGTGTGCATGCAATTACCGTCCTCTGTCTCAGAGGTGGTGACATATCATCACCTACCTTTAACATATGGTGTGTCCTGTAGTGTACTAACCAGTCTGTTCTACGAAAAGGGAAGTTTTCAGTATTACGATTCTAACATTGATTTAGTTTTTTCAGAAATCCCTATTAGAAAGAATATGAATAAAATAAATAGTGCTAGAAATACAGAATATATGGGAGAATTTTTTCATTCTACACAAACAATAGATACAGTATATGCATATAGCCACAATGTAACCTGTAGATTACAAATTGAAGAAATAGAATTCATTAATATGGTTGAAGATAGAAGACAAGAGTTTCAGAGAAAAGCTGCTGAGCAAAAGTCTCATGTACCTCCATTGGCTTTCAGAGAAGGAAATTATAAGAGGGGCGAGACTTACGCTTCCATGACCCTAGACTGGTATCATAGAGGGAAACTTTGTTTGCTTAGACAAAAGACTGATTATAATAATTATTTCATTGGTTCTAGTGAATGTGATCATACTTTCCTAATTACGGGAGGATGGGGAATAAAAGGAGGAACTGATCCTGTCTTTCCAGGAATTTATTATGTGTGTGGTAAGAATGCCTACTATAAGTTGCCTGCACATTGGTATGGGTGTTGTTATTTAGCAATAGTATTTATCATATGGATAAGAATAATAGAATCAATGAAGTAAAGAATGGACTAATACGTAATAAGAGAGCAAATTTTTCAGAAATAATTGGGGATGTTTTTGGAGCATTGATACCTTCAGTTGAAGTTATTCTGCATTCGCACAAAATGAGAAAATTGTCTACAGTGGTTGATCGTTTATCAACAGACACTGCTGGTGGGTTCTTAATGGTTGATACTGAAATGGTCGCAATTAGGTCTATGGTTTTACAAAATAGACTTGCCCTTGATGTAATATTGGCAAAAGAGGGTGGAGTCTGCAATATGTTGAAAATACAACAACGTTGCACTTATATCCCTGATAAGAGTAAGAGTCTTGAGGGGTATATTAAGAATATTACAAATCTTCATCAAGATTTGTCTGAATTGAAGGTTGATGGTGCTTGGGAGAAACTTAGTAAGAGTTTTTCCTCTGTGGGTGATTGGCTTTCTACCTTCGGAAATAGTGTATTAGGGAGAATACTAACACCTATTATTGCAGTGACTACAGCAATACTAATGATTTTTCTGATCTATAAGTGTTGTAGATATAACAGAGAATCACCAGATAATAAACGAAAAGCAAGAAAGAGAAAGAGAGAGGAAATAGAATTAGAAGATATGAAAGGAAATTGTTATGAAGTAATGAAGGATTTAGATGGAATAATGGTAAAACGAGAGAGAACATCTGCTTTCTGATAAGTGACAACTGTATTGGTGGTTATTTTGGTGATGGCTTAAAACGTCATCAAAGGGGGATTGATGGAGCAGGGTTTTCGCGAAAATAAAACCTGCTCGGATTGAGCCCTCAGTAATATTTACTAACTGTGTGCAGTGAAAATTATGCGGAAAAAGCCTAACATGTGGGAAAATGCTAATGCGCAAACGCGTACTAAAGTAATAATAGTAGGCCGCAAATGCTTTTTGACTAACAAAAATAAAAAGGACTAATGCTTACTGATACTGCTTTTGTGCACGTTATTAACGTCTACTAGGAAAAGGTAATAATAACTAATATGGGTTGCGCAGGGATTAATGCAGCATTGGGTTGGTGCGTAGAGAAAATAAATCATTATAAGTGAAAAATTATGTTTGTGTTTGCTCTGTTTAGAAGAACGGTTCGCAAATTCTGCATGGCAAATAATGGGTTCCGGAGTCACTAGAAATTAGAAGCGTTTTTAAAATGAAAATTCAAGAGTGAATAAGGAGATGGAATACTATTCTGTCCTTCAAGTCCTGAGTGCCTGCCAAAAACCAGTATGAAAGAACAATGCGACAAATAGAGGGAAGCTTCCTCTGCAGAGAGGCGCTCAGCGAGAAAGATATGCAAAGTTTGCAACATTTGCCGGAGAAGAGGAAGAAAATAACGGTGGCTCAGATTAATATTTCCTGGGGTGGAAGTTTATGTCATTGATTAAATAAAAACAATGGGACATTTAGTGTGGCGGACATGCTGAGAATGGTGTGACCATACACCCCCTTCCTTAACCAATCAAATGTGAAGAAAATCTTTAGCTTGATACATGTGAGGGTTGGACATTTGGGTTTTAGGGTATAATTGAGGTGCCTGGTGGGAGGGGTTATGAGACTGACTTGTGAGATTGTTGGGAGATCATCGCTGTCGTCGGCTTGCTGTTCTGTTTCCCGTCTACTGATTACTGACTTAGTCTTTGCCTCTTCAATTGAGGGGCCTTGCTGCTCTCATGGCCAGAGAGTAGATTTCCTATTCCTATTTGGGTTAGTATAGACTGAAATCTGAATTTGCATAAACATTTGCAAATGTATGTTGTCCCTGAATCTTTTGTCTCTTCGCGTATCCACTCCTTTAAGCATTGTCATTGATATGAATTTGCCATTTTCTGTTCTGATATTGTTTGCTTTGTGACGATCTATAATTCATGCTGTATGCTAGTACCAAAGAGCATTATACCACATTATTTAGATAAACATTATAAATATACAAATGAGTCTGTCTTTATTAGGAGTGATTCATTTTTAGTGGTTTGATTTGCCAAATGTAATCAACTATATAAAGATTGCATCGCCAATTTTGGTATATTAGAGATGAGAGTACAAATTTTGGAAATTGGTAAGTTTGGTTTAGTTTGGAATTACACTAACCCAGCGTGAAGGGACTTTTGTTGGGTAATGGAAATTGGGCTTTGTCTTCAGAAAATGTTTAGTCCTGAATCGCTGGATCAATCTCCAAAAGCTTTTCAGCTTGCTGGCTCAAGGGAGCCTTTTTAAAAAGAAGGGGGATGGGAGAACACTGCTGCACATCACAGCACAGTTCGCCACTTAGCATTGTGGTAAATGCAGTACAGTGTTGCCGCTTTCTCTGCTCTCTACTACTTCTGCTCTCTATTGATGATGGGCTAAACCCAGAAAAACATGTACAGAGATAACAGCACTACCTGCACCAACTTGGATGAAAAACTACAGTAACTTTGAAGTAAGCGTACTGCATTTACCAGAATGCAGTGATGTGAACAGTGCTGGGACAAAAGTTAGTGTGCTCCCCCCCCTCCTCTTGTGTTTAAAAGGCTCTCTTGAGCCAACGAGCTGACGAGCTCTTGGTTTTGCATTTCCTAATTTGCTATTATCAGTTAGGTAATCACAAATTAGGTAATGCAAAGCCATTCACATCTATGGGCGTTTTAGGCCTATAGGAATGGCTTGCGTAGCATTTCCTAATAGCGATTCCCTAATTGGGATTACAACTCTGTAAGAATCGCTATTAGGTAATCGCTATTTTTACATACCATTTTGCATTCACTAAACAGCGATTACGTAATATTCGCTATTGAGGGAATGCAAAATGGTACCTAGGGCCACATGTATCAACCAATTTTGCGTTCGTAAACGGGAAAATTCAAAGAATCAGCCCATTTGTGAAAGCAGAATAGGCTTCTTACATGTGTAAAAACCCATTTTGTGATTCGGCAAACTGTTACCGAATCGCAAAATGTGTTTGCGATTCGGTATTTGGAAGGGGCGTGTTTAGGGCATCCCTTCCTAATAGCGAATCCTAATGGTATGTATGAATGTTTTGTGACCATGAATGAAGTCACAAAACATTTGCATTTTACCACCTACTTCAAGTAGGTGGTAACCCATTCGCAAATGGGAATGATTGCAAAAACGTTTTTTAAGAGCAGGCAGTGGTCCCATGGACCACTGCCTGCTCTTATAAAAGGAATAGCAAACTTTTCTTTATTTTTTTATGAACGTAACCCGTTTTCCTTTAAGGAAAACGAGCTGCATTTAAAAAAAAAAAGATTGCTTTTTTAAAAGCAATCCCGGACATGGTGGTCTGCTGACTCCAGCAGGCCACCATCCCCGTGATTTTAGCGATTCCTAGGGGGTCGCAAATTGCGATCTACCTCATTAATATTAATGAGGTAGGTCGATTTGCGACCCACTAGGAATCGGTATATGAAACTCATGGAGTTTCATACATTGGAAATAGCGAATACCTAATTGCGAATCTGAAAAAATCGCAATTAGGTAATCGCAATTTCCAAATTTGATTCATATGTCCGATAGATACATGTGGCCTAAAGTGTTATATTTTGACTAAGAATTCTAACTAAACACAGATGCTGGCATTCTTTCCCAATGCGTTAAATGCTTTCTGTTGATATCTGGTGCGATCTGTATGCAGGAGCTGCAGACTTGGAAAGGGCTAACTCAGCCTTTATTTAATAAGAGGTTGATAAACTAAGTATCCTTAATTTGGTCATTAGTAACATCTGCTACGCACTATAAAACACGTAGGGGCATATTTACGTTCCTGGCGCATCCCTGCATATCAGCAGGGATGCGCCAGGAAAATGCGTCACGCAAGTTTACCCTTGCGCCACGTCCGATGCGCCGCATTTACAATGCGGCGCATCGTGGCGCAAGGATAAGCAGATGCGTGACGCATCTGCCGGCGGAAGGTTGGCGCAGTGCTGAAGTCGTGTCGCAAGCGCGACGCAACTCCAGCACTGTTCCAACCTTCCCTATCCCTAACATGGTGCGTCAATCCTTACGCCTGCTTGAAGCAGGCGTAAGGATTTGGCGCACCAGCTGTCGGAAAAGTGACTGCGTGAAATCTTGTAGATTTCACTACGTCACTTTTCCGAGGCGTACCTGCGCCGGAACGCCCCCTGCGCCGGTAGCGCCCACATGAAACCTGACGCAGGTTTCATGTGGCGCAGGGGTTTACTACGTGACGCATCTCCTAGATGCGTCACGTTGTAAACTATAGCGCAACGCGGCGCATGGTTTGCGTCGCCGCTGCGTCACTTGCGTGACGCAACGGCGGCGCAAAAGTGGCACAAGGGGCTTGTAAATATGCCCCATTATTTTTATTACCTTTTGGTATATGTTTTCCTTGTAATGAAGTACAGGGCTTCAATGCCCCTTTATTGTAAAGCATCCTAAAATAAACTGTACAATTAGTAATAAACCTCAAATGCAAACTTAATATTCCAAGGAATATTTTTAGGGTCAGAAGGGCTAGGTAAATGGGGGGCGGCAAGGGGTACTGCAACAATGATTTTTTACAATTTGAGTTTCTTGTCGATCTTGACTGATGGTCAACGTGCTTTTCCTCATTTTTTATACACTAAAATAGCGCTGACATTTAATTCTTGCTGAGGTGGGCACTTGCTTTGATGGCCTATAAAACATTTGCGTGCTTCCATAAAACTTGAGCGATAAACCCTGCAATGTTTTTACTGTCTGCCTTCGCGTTATTCAGCTTCTTGGGGAAATAAATGAAAAATTATGATTGCATCAGAGGTGACATTTTATTTATTAGGCCCGGTGCTGGTTTAACATAGTTCAGCCAGGTGCAAAATGTCACTGTGCATTTTCTTCTTCTGTTGCAGAATGGAAAATCAATTGTTAAAGAGAAAACTTCAGGAAGTCATAAATCAACCCTGTTCTTATCGAATTGTTATCTGGAAACATTTAGTGTGTTTTAGTGAGCATATTCCATTTGGTGCTCTTTAAAAGCTTTCTCTCATTTTAGAAATAGTTTATCAGAGATTAAAGGATACGAGCTTATTCCACAGGTACAATATTCCATCAGTCACAATAGAGTAGAGTAATGCATGATACTTATTTTCCCTAAAGGCCCATAAAAATGCAAGCAGCATCGTGTATAATTTTAATGATTTTTGTATTTACGCAGAGGCCAGTCACTCGCCTTGATGTTTAGAGATCTGTTTTGCTTTAGTTTACGTTCCTCTGTTCTATCGAACCTTTTAAGTGGTGCTTGTGCATCATGTTTTGGAGTCTGCATTACATGGGCAATCTTCCCCTCACTGCACCCATTTCAGAGATCTGGTTTCCGGAAATTTGAGCTGATCACGTTTCTGTATAGACCTAGTAAGCAATTGGTTTCACGCCTGGAAAAGTGCCTTGAAGGTACCTTGCTCCGAAAATGCAAACACAGCCAGTAAGGCCCAAACCGCTTCTTTTGGATATTAATGTATAACGAAAATGCCAAAACGCATGCAATCGATTTCCGTCTATAAATATAGTACAGCAAGAACATGAAACAGAATAGCTGAGTCTGCATACTCTACACTCTCACAGAGAATGCTATTAGTTCAATCGATCGACAGCTCTTCAAAGTTACATCAACTTGGCTTCCATATCAAAGGCGGTGTACTTGCATTGATATAATTTTTGACTTGTTAAGCATGATGAGACGTTTTTATTTACATTTTTGGCCAGGTAGAAAATGAGCATATTGATTTTGCTGTATTTTATGCTTTATAAACTGTATGAGGAATGGGAGAGGCATCGAATAGCATTTGACAAATATGTTTAAATTGTGTTTACTTGATTCTTTGCAATGTAAGAGTTAAGATTCATCTAAAATAAATCTAGAATGCTTGTCCAATGTAAATGTTTAGTAAGCTGCTTCCAATCACAACACAATTGCTTTTCACTTTTGTTGGCTCTGTCAAGTTAAAACGTTGCAAAGACAGCTAATTAACTTTAAATGATAGATGTTAAAAGGAGATTCGTGGGGTCTATTCATAAACTGCACATTGTGGAACTTATAGGCATTACAATACTACTATTCAAATACTACAAAATGTAATTTACAAACTGATGTGTGGAGACCTCCACCTGTATTTCTTCTATTGTTTCTAAGCAGAGTTCCATGCCCTTGTTATAGAGATCTACTCTGGCTTGCATATACATTTAAGTAGTGTATGTGAGAGGAACCAGTGGAGTGGCTGGAAGACCCAGAATACTAAATAGCAGGATATTAGGGAGATATAACGAGGGGTCTATGGAGCAGTGAGGAGGGGTTAAGGGAGGGACATGCAAATACAAACAGCCACCCACAAAAAGATTAAGCACGTGACTATTCACAAACTGCACTTCTAAAGGAAAGAAACAGTCATAAATGTACTCTTCATCCCACCCTTGGAGTAGGCCTAGCACCAACCCTGATAACTCACAGGTACTACAACACACTCCTATGGAAAATAATGGAGGCAGGGAATTGCAAATAACACCCCATTGGAAATAATGTAGTAGAAAATAAGATACTTCCAATTTTAAATTACACACACACACACACTCACGAGACACCTTTATGCACATATTTCTGAAACTCTGTGGTACATCTTCGCATTAACTCACTGGGCTTATAGTTAAGTGGGTTCATGCCCTTACTGGAGGCGGGCAGCCAGCAGGGACCACGGAGCCTTGAGTCTCCCCTCGCGGTCCGCAACACTACAAAGTTGGTGCCCTGGGTGAGGTCAGGGCACCCACACTAGTGGCCGGGCCCAAAATAGGCCCGGTAGGGAGGTTGCACAGCCCCCCTCTCATAATTTTTTTCATAAAAAAAGTAAAAGGCCAGGCCCTTGGGGATGGGGTCCCCAGGGCTAAAATTGGCCTGGCAGGGGGGCTGCTCAGGAGAGGGTATCATTTTGTTTTTTTTAAAAAGGCCAGGCCAAGGGGGATGGGGTCCCTTGGGCTGAAATCAGCGAAGGAGGGGGGGCAGTGCGGCCCCCCTCCCCATTCAAAAAACAGCTGGCCCCGGGGGCTGGGGTCCCCATGTCCAAATTGGCCCATGGAAGGGGGCCCCACTCCTCGAATATTTTAAAAAAAAATAGAAAAAATCCTCCGGAAAGTCGCCAAAGGCTCTGCCTCCTTTCACCACCACTCTGCAAATGCGCAACCTGGCACACAACTAGTTGGGGGATGAAGTCCCCTTGGCTACAGACGTTCCTTGGGGGCCAACAAGCCCTCCTGTTGCCTCCAGTAAGTCCCAAACAACAGGATTGCTAAGAGGACTTGAGAGGCCATGCCCCCTTTCTCCACCACTCTGCAAAAGCCCCTCCTGGAGCACTGCTGGTTGGCGGATGCAGTCCTTGTGGCTCCAGAGGGCCCTGGGGGGCCAACTACCCCTCCTGTTGTTTCTAGTAAGTTCCATACTGTTGGATTACTGAGAAGTCTTTGCAGGGTATGCCCCCTTTCTCCACCACTCTGCAAATGCACCTCCTAGGACACTGCTGTGGGGAATGAAGGCCCCTTGGCTGCTGAGTGTCCTTGGGGGCTAACTAACCCTCCTGTTACCTCCAGTAAGTCCCACACAGGGGGATTGCTGAGAGGTTGTTGGAAGCCATGCCTTCTTTTTCCACAACTCTGAAAACACGCAACCTGGTGCACTGCTAGTTGGGGGATGAAGTCCCCTTGGTTCTAGAGGGTCCTTGGAGGCCAACTACCCCTCCTGTTACCTCCAGTAAGTTCTACAGAGCGTGATTTCTGTGAAGACTTCGGAGGCCACGCCCCCTTTCTCCACCACTCTGCAAACGCACCTCCTGGAGCAATACTGGTTGGGGGATAAAGTCCTCGGGAATGCTTAGAGACCTTGGGGGCCAAGTAGCCCTCCTGTTACCTCTAGTAAGTCCCTTAGAGTGGTATTCCTAACAGCTGGTCAGAGGCCTCGCCCCCTTTCTCCACCACTCTGCAAACACGACTACTAGTTAAAAAAGCATAGAAATTCACTTACAAAAAAACTAAGGTTACAGGGATGTTATAGTTAGGAAATAGAATTTTAATAACTTTAGATATTCACTTAAAAAACAAAGGTTACAGGGACATTATAGTTAGGAAATAGAATTAAAAAACCCTTAGAAATGCACTGAAAAAAACAAAGGTTACAGGGACGTTACAGTTAGGCTCAGATTTCACTCGTAGAAAACCAGTGAAATTTAACAGTTATAGTTACCTGAGCTAACCATAACTTATGCCCCCACAATGCACTGCTAATGACCTCACATATTACAATGCTCATGACCTGGTCAGTGACATTACTGACTGATGACCACTGATGGCATCTCAAATGACATCACTGTTGACATCACTGATGACATAATCTACAGAACCACTCACACACCCACTCAAACTCCATAGAACTTCTTGTATGCCCACTGACACATACACACAACCACTCACATACCCATTCAATTACCCATACGAGTACTCATATACCCACGCACTACTCCTTAGAGGCACTCACATACCCACTCACTTACTCATGCAGCCACTCATACACAACCATTCACTGACCCATTCAGACACTCATACAAGCAGTCACTCAACTGTTAAGCCACTCACATAACCACACACTCACCCATACAGCTAATCACACACCCACTTACTTACCTATACACTAACACACTCACTCACACACCCACACAAACACTTACATACCCATTCACACATCCATACAAGCACTCACACATTTGCTCACTCACCAATACAGTTGTTCACACAGACACTCTCTAATACAGCCATTCACACAACAACTTACTTAACCAAACACCCACTCAAACAGCCACTTACACACCGAGTTACTCACTCACACAGCCATTCAGACACCAACTCACTCACCCATACAGTCACTACACACCCACTTACCCACTCATAGAGCCACTCACACTGCCACTCATTCACTCACTCACTCCTTCAGCCACTGACACACCCACTCACTCACCAAAACGCCACTCACAAGGCATGCCACTCACCCAAACAGCTACTCACAAACCCACATATACACCCATACAGCCACTTGCACACCGATGCACACAAGGATACATACAGTTACACAGCTACTCACCTAATATATGTTAGAAGTAGTATCACTCAGTTGTAGTGCACTTAGCATCCTAATTTAACTTTTGTAGCAGTTTAGTATGTTTATTTAACACCCATAACTCTTAAAAACATTTACATTTACACTTACTTGACGATGCCATCAGTGATGTTATGTGAGATGCCGTCAGTGATGGCATCAGTGATGTCACTGACCATGTCATGAGTGATGTAATATGTGAGGTCATAAGCAGTGCATTGCAGGGGTGTAATTTATAGTTGGCTCAGGTAACTATAACTGCCGAATTTCATTGTTTTTTTATGGGTGACATCAGATCCTAACTCCCTGCAACCTTTGTTTTTTTTCAGTGAAAAAAAAAAATATATATATATATAAATATATTCGAACCAATTCTGAACTCCATATAGATCAGACACCGACACAGGGGAATCATTGCTATTCCATCCTTCTATTTATTTCGAAATTTCCGCTATGACGCGTTTCGGCATACCTGCCTTGTTCACATTATATATATATATAATTTCACTTCAAAGGTTGAGTGATATTATCAATGATGCTATAGAGATGTCATGAGTGATGTAATATGGGAGGTTTTTAGTAGTGCATGGTGAGGGAATGAGTTATATTTACCTTAGGGCATAAGTTATAATTATTTGAGATAACTACAACTATAACTGCTGAATTTCTATGGTTTTGTGTGACTAAAATCTGAACATCCTCACTATAATGTCCCTGTATCCTTTGATTTTTTTCAGTGAATTTCAATGGTTTCCTAATGCTATTTCCTAACTATAATGTCCCTGCAACCTGGGTGTGTGAGGCTGTGTGTGAGTGGGTGTGTGAGTGGTTATGTGGGTGTAAATGACTGTGCCAGTATGTAGTGGGTGTGTGAGTGGATGTGCAAATAGCTGTGTGGGTCTGTGAGTGGGTGTGGGTGTGGCTATGTGGGTGTGTGAGTAGGTGTGTGAGCAGTTGTGTGGGTGTGTGAGTGGTTTTGAAGATCTGCAAGTGGGTATGTGAGTGGCTGTATGGGTATGAGTCAGTGAGTGAGTGGTTGTGTGCATGTGAAAGTGGGTGTGTCAGTATGTGTGTGAAAGATTTGTGGGTCTGTGAGTGGGTGTGTGAGCAGTTTTGAGGGTCTGTGAGTGGGTGTATGGGTAGTTGTGTAGATGTGTAAGAAGGTGTGTGAGGGTGTGAGGGAGTATGTGAGTAAGTGTGTAGATATGTGAGTGAGTGTATGCTTTTTTTAAATTGGAGTCCTCTGGACCCACTGATCCACCCAAATCCATCCGAATCACCAGAATCCGGGAGGATCAGAGGAGAATCCACAGATCCTCGTGTTGTAAACAGAAAAGGTTTTTGGACAATTTCTTGTCCAAGAGGGGTCACTCACAGACTCCTCCATTAGTCCCATGGGGTCAGGGTACCTCTAACCTGACCCCTTGTATCACTTTTTGACTTTATTTTCCACGCTGAGAACCACGCCCCGATGAGCAAAATGGCAGCCACAACTTTTCTCTCATTTTGCGACCAGCCAATCATGGCATTGCTGTTGGCACGTGGATTCATGAATCAGTGGAGGATCCATGGAGAAGCCGGGGAGGATCTGCGTCCCTAGATATACAAATTTGCATTTCAGTTAATATCTTGAAAACTACTGAATGGAACTACACCAAATAACAGAAAGGGCTCAACTTCTTTCTGCACCAATAGCTACCTTTCTGACAAATTTGGTGCAAATATAGGGACGCGAAGGCTCCGCGACCCCTCCCGATCTTGTGCTGAGATGTGATTGGCTGCCACCCAAACCAGGAAGTGTTGGCAGCCGTCTTGGGACTCAGCTTGACCCGGTCCACGGCCCCAACACTAGTCTCGAGTAATCCACACCTGCTTCCCAAATGCACTTATCATTATCTCTTAAACAACAAGACTTTCTGTAAACATCACTCACAGACAGTCTGTAAACTTCCATCTACACACATAATTGTGATCATGGTCTGAGTGTCACTACTTAGTAAAAATTCCATTGTCCAGTGTTTTTGGGTGTGACGGAATATTTGTCATGAAACGACTTGTATGTGTGTTTATATTTTGCGTCCTTATTGTTTTTAGTCTTTGAAGGATGACTGAATTGAAAGCATAAGAGGACCATTGGATCTATGCCAGGAGTATGGCGTGTTCTATTATGAACAGCTCTTACTGAATACTACTTAGAGTGGTAAGCCTACTGATATGAACATGGTTTTTATGGTTTCAGGTCACTATTCGGACAATATGATGAAAGAATACACCCTCTTTTTGGTTATTAGTTAATATGTCAGGAATTATGGACTTTTTCTTTCACACAGAACTGTCCGTGCACTTTTCCACTTATTTTTTCCTTTTTTGGCTTTTATTGCCCGTGCATGATCTTGGTATCTGGACTCAATACGGGTTTAGTACAGGATTGTATGAACTTTTACTTTTACTACCTGTGGTATATAGTTTAAAGAAATTGAGCTTTTTACCTTAATAAAAGTATATATGCGTTTTGGTTCTTTGTGCTGTTGTCTTTAATGTTTCTCACTGTTGGGTATGATATCACTCTCTTTGTTGAGATTCACTGTACATATCGTTTTGTGTTTCTTAAAGTGGATTCAATTATTTGTCTTTATATGTATGTGATGTTTTCTGTAATTTAGTCTTAAATTTGTATATACAATTGTACTTTTGTATATGTTTGCAGCCCTGAAGAAGCCCTTGTTGTTGGGCGAAATGAGTTGGCTGCGCCTATATATGCCTAATTATGAAGAATTTGAATAAAGAATCTTCTTGCTTACACTGGAAGCTGTGGATTGAAATTGTTGGGGCTCAAACTCTTTAATTTTTGCGATTATTGCCTCTCATTCTGTTGTTGTAATTGTATTTGATTTATGACCAGGTGGCAGCTGTTCATTTGAGGTGGGCAATACAAATTCTTAAAACTTGCATGCGACTATAGTGGGTGGTGCAGTATTGTGTGCCTAGCTGCCATTCTTTGTTCTGAATAGATGTCTCTGGTGTTAAATAAAATCCTATTAATGTTGTTAAAATCACTAATACTGTCACTAAAAATTTAACATCCATGACAATCTTGCATCTATTTTCTATTTAGGCAATACATGTTTGCCTATAGTTAGATCGTTTAAGAAAAATATGCAGCAATAATTAAAAGTTCTGCTCAGATTGTTTCAAGCAAATTCTTTTTGCAGTTAGTTTCTTTAAACAGTCTCTATTTCTAAGCAATTAGTTTTGTTCAGCTTTTATATACAACAATCTTCTAATAGTCATCCCTAAACCTGCTCTTCTAAGTGTGTTATCCCCAATCTTCTTCAGCTGCCTTGGGCCTAGGTCATCTTCTTTAACATAAAAAATATTTTTTCCAGTTTCTTGCACTTTCTTTTTATTAGCAAAGTCTTTTAGAATTTTTTTTCAAACAGATCTTTCCCAAATCTGATCTCAAATTGATATCATGGGGGTTCAAACAGTTCTGCTCTCGCAGGCTCATTTAACATTTGATTAGCGTAGTTTGTCCACTCAAGCAGGTAATACCTCGTACAAGACACTCTCGCTGTTTTCAATATTCTTGGCTTTTGCTGATCTTCTTCTGTGTCACTTATACCACTTGACTCCTGCGATTGTTGGCAGTATGTGATCAAATGACACATCTGATCTCAATTTCCTTTTACCATAACGCTGTGGCCATTCAGCAGTGTGGGTGACTCTTCTTGTCCCAGTACTCATTTTTTCATCCAGAGCATATGCAGAACCCGGACACTCGTGTGCAGCTAGTATTAAACCTAATCTGCGATCCATGTTTGGTATAACTCTATCCCCAAATCCTGGAATTTGAGTATACAGAGTTGTGATGGGGTCACCCTGCTGGGAGGTTCCCTCCCCCTTTCCTCCGGGATAAAGTAGTGACGCTACACCTGTTTATGAGGGGATCTTTCTCTTTTATTATCAATTGTCTGAATCCCCTGTTGTCCCAATGAAGTTATTTTCACTCAAACGGAAATAAAGAAAACAAAGAAACAAAAGTCCTCTTCTTCTGTAGTCCGGTCGCCTCAGTAGCTACTCCGTCGTCGTGGGGCTGACTGGCCTTGGCAGAAGGACTCCGAGGGAAGGTCAGGGTAGCGCAAAAGAAAAGAAGAAAGAAAGAGGGTCTTTAGACACCTGTTCTGTTGTACACGGGGGAAGGAAGGGAGAGTAGGGATGTGAGCACCACCACCAGTGTCCCTAACTGTGCAGTGCCTGGGTGAGGGACGTTCAATGTGCTCAATTTGTTGTGGCCCTTCGTCCCGCCCACCACTCTTTAAAAGAAAACGGGCGTGCAGACGTCACTTGCCTGTATCCACGACCCTCCGGGGCCGTGGTATGGGGAGAACCCGCCTCCTGGTCCCTTCCTGGAGAGCCGGCCTCGTTCGCATTTATCAGGGAGTCTTCATCGGTGTCCGTAGGTCTGCCCGTCTGGCTGTCTCCTTCCGTTGCGTCCCGTGGGGTATTCTCGCCTCTGGAACTCGCGCCGGTCCTTTCTTCAGCTTGCTCCGTCTGCTTGCTATACTCCTTGTTTGACGCCTCTTCGAGAGACTCCCGGCTTCTTCCTTTATCCCATCCCATGGTTCCGGCACCAGGAGGTGTAACGTCTAGACCGCCACCACTGTTTCCGGTTACGGGTGAATCGGCGGCCATATTGGAATCCTCGGCATTTACCGCATCGAGTCGGGATGGAATCTCGGTGTTTCCATCACATTGCCTTCCCCCTAGGAATGGACGTACGGGCCATTCGGACATGGGGTATCTTGAGAGGAAGTCCACATTACCTTGCAGTTTCCCTGGAACGTAGAGGGTGTCAAAAGAGAAGGGCTGTAGGGCAAGAAACCACCGAAGAACCTTGGGGTTAGTATCTTTATGAAGGGACAGCCAGGTAAGGAGAGCATGGTCGGTAAGTAAAATGAAATGACGGCCCAGAAGGTAATACTGAAGGGACTCCACCGCCCACTTTATGGCCAGGCACTCTTTTTCGATGGTAGCGTAGCCCACCTCCCTGGGAAACAGTTTACGGCTAAGAAATAAGACAGGGTGGAGATCACCCAGGGCATCGGGTTGGGAAAGGACGGCCCATAGACCCCTAACAGAAGCATCGGTTTGTAACACAAAGGTGGAATCAAAGTTTGGGCAGGCAAGCACCGGATAGTGACAAAGGGATTCCTTTAGTGAGAGAAAGCTTTGTTCGTGCTTCTCGGTCCATAGAAATGTGCAACTGGACTGGGCCTTAGTAAGGAGATCTATGAGGGGTCTGGCTACTTCGGAGATGCCCCGGATGAATCGTCTGTAGTACCCGACAAGACCAAGAAAGGATCGTATTTCCTTCCGAGAGGTGGGTCGAGGTACTTGGGTGATGGCTTCTATCTTGCTAACTTGGGGTCTTATCTGTCCTGCCCTGATGTCATACCCCAGGTACTCAATATGATCTGCCCCAAAGGTTGTCTTCTTGGGATTGATCGTGAGACCTGCAGTTTGTAAGGCCTGTAGGATATTCTCAAGGTGAACTAGATGTGTATCCCAGTCCGGACTGTGTATCACAATGTCATCTAAATAGGCCATGGCGTAGGTGCGGTGGGAAGAGAGTACTGTGTCCATGAGCCTTTGAAAATTGGCTGGGGCCCCATGGAGACCAAAGGGAAGTACTTTAAATTGAAACAAGCCAAAGGGTGTGGAGAAGGCGGTCTTATCTCTGATGTTTGGTTTCAGCGGTATTTGCCAATACCCTTTCGTGAGGTCTATGGTGGACATTATCTTGGCATCTCTGAGTTTTTCAATAAGTTCATCCACCTGTGGCATAGGATAGGCGTCGAACTTTGATACTGCATTAAGTTTTCGGAAGTCGATACAGAAACGTATGCTTCCATCGGGTTTAGGGACCAAAACAATTGGTGATGACCAGGCGCTATGTGAGGGCTCAATTATGTCAGCCTCTAGCATGGCTTTTACCTCCTGTTCTACAGCCCTTCTTCTGGCTGCGGGGCTATGATAGGGTCGTTGTTTAATCGGTTGTGAGGTGGTGATGATGATATCATGTTCGACTAAAGAGGTCCTTCCCGGAATACCGGATAGGACGGATGGATAAGAAGCACACAGGGTTTTCAATTGTTTTTTTTGTTTCTCTGTGGTTTGGGACCCCCAGTTAGGCTGAGGTAGGTCGGAGGTTTCCTGGGGCATTAGGGTTACTTCCAAAGGTTTATTCGTAGTAACATGGTATACACTAGTACTCGTAACTGGGGAGCCCGGGACCGGTCCTTCCCAAGCCTTCAAGAGGTTAACATGGTATATTTGGCTCGATTTATTTTTGTGTGGGACGGCCACCTGGTAGGTAACCGGGGTAACCTTACGTAGGACAGGAAAGGAGCCCTGCCAGGTGGCCAACAACTTCTTTTCGGTGGTGGGTAGGAGTACCAGAACCTGGTCCCCGGCTACAAACTCCCTCAGTTTGGTGTTCCTGTTATACCATCGCTTCTGCTGGCTTTGGGATCTTTCCATGTTTGTATGTACTTCTTCCCATAAGGAAGACAAGGTGTCCCTAAGGGACGCGCTATACTGTAATAGAGGCTTTGCCTCATCCAACTCTTCGGTCCATTGCTCTACGGCCATATCCAGGAGTGTACGTGGTCTCCTTCCAAACAACAACTCAAACGGTGAGAACCCCGTAGACTTCTGTTCATGGGTTCGGATAGCAAAAAGGACCAGAGGTAATTGTTGGTCCCAATCCCTCCCAGCTTGATCGATGCTCTTTCTCAACATCGTTTTGATGGTCTTATTGTATCTTTCCACAAGGCCATCCGTTTGTGGATGATATACTGCCGTCCTTATTTGTTTAATCTTTAGTACCTCACACACTTGTTTCATCAACCAGGACACGAAAGGTGTTCCCTGATCTGTTAGCAGTTCGTGTGGAAACCCAACACGTGAAAATAAGGTGATCATAGCTTGGGCGTGTTGGACAATGCCGGGCTATATGCCCCCACTCTGCACAGTGGCAGCATTGAGGTCCCTGTGTCGGTGTTGTGATGGAGGAAGGTTTTAGTGAGGTTTTCGGGAAAAGGGGTCCCTTGGAGTCTAACTGGTGTGTGGGGTTTCTATTCAGGGGTTTCGGGGGAGGAACAGAGGGTCGATGGGTTGGGTTTTTGAAATCAGGGGAGCGGTGGTAGGCACAGGCCAGGTCTACTGCTAGAGTCACAGACAGGTTAGGATGCTGCTTGATCCATGCTCGAGTATTGTAGGGGAGAGCATTGAGATATTGCTCCAGATAAATCTTTTCTGTTATCTCGTCCGGGGTTGCTACTGAGGGTTGTAGCCAGCGGTTCCCAAGATCTCTGATGCGGAAGTATAGAGCCCGGGGGTTGTCCCCTACAGTCCACTTCTCTTTCCTGAACTGGCTACAATAGTATTCTTGATCACACCCTAACCGTTCCAGTATGGCTTTTTTGACGTTGGGGTAGGTGGTTGTTCCGTCTGGATTAGTGGCCTGATAGGCTGCTTGTAATTCACCGGAGAGTAGGGGGGCTATATACTGACCCCATCTCTCCGGGGGCCAGGAGGCAGTGGTTGCAACACGCTCAAAATTAACAAAAAAATAGTCCGGATCGTCCCCGTTCTGAAACTTCTGTAGAACTGACCCAGGCACGTTGGGATGTATCCTAGAGCTGGCAATAGCATCAGTAAGTCTCAAGATAGCGGTATCTTGAACCTGCTGATTGTTGGACAAGAGGGTGGCCTGGTCTTTGAGAGTTGCCTGAAACTCCTCCCGGTCCTTTCTTGCCTGTTTGGTCTGCTGTTCCATAACTAATTGTAGATGGCGCTGACCCTCAGCTAACTGTGTGATGATGGCCTCCATGGTTATGGGTTGGGTCATTGTGTCAGGACCGTATGTCCCACTTCTGACACCACTGTGATGGGGTCACCCTGCTGGGAGGTTCCCTGCCCCTTTCCTCTGGGATAAAGTAGTGACGCTGCACCTGTTTATGAGGGGATCTTTCTCTTTTATTATCAATTGTCTGAATCCCCTGTTGTCCCAATAAAGTTATTTTCACTCAAACGGAAATAAAGAAAACAAAGAAACAAAAGTCCTCTTCTTCTGTAGTCCGGTCGCCTCAGTAGCTACTCCGTCATCGTGGGGCTGTCCGGCCTTGGCAGAAGGACTCCGAGGGAAGGTCAGGGTAGCGCAAAAGAAAAGAAGAAAGAAAGACGGTCTTTAGACACCTGTTCTGTTGTACACGGGGGGAGGAAGGGAGAGTAGGGATGTGAGCACCACCACCAGTGTCCCTAACTGTGCAGTGCCTGGGTGAGGGACGTTCAATGTGCTCAATTTGTTGTGGCCCTTCGTCCCGCCCACCACCCTTTAAAAGAAAACGGGCGTGCAGACGTCACTTGCCTGTATCCACGACCCTCCGGGCCGTGGTATGGGGAGAACCCGCCTCCTGGTCCCTTCCTGGAGAGCCGGCCTCGTTCGCATTTATCAGGGAGTCTTCATCAGTGTCCGTAGGTCTCCCCGTCTGGCTGTCTCCTTCTGTTGCGTCCCGTGGGGTATTCTCGCCTCTGGAACTTTCGCCGGTCCTTTCTTCAGCTTGCTCCGTCTGCTTGCTCTACTCCTTGTTTGACGCCTCCTCGAGAGACTCCCGGCTTCTTCCTTTATCCCATCCCATGGTTCCGGCACCAGGAGGTGTAACGTCTAGACCGCCACCACTGTTTCCGGTTACGGGTGAATCGGCGGCCATATTGGAATCCTCAGCATTTACCGCATCGAGTTGGGATGGAATCTCGGTGTTTCCATCACAAGAATATTTTTTGCATCTAACTTGTAGGAGTACTTGGGTGGAAAGACTTTTGGCAAGGCTGTGTTGTTTTTGGGTGAAGCAATGACAGCTATCATTGTGCTTCCATCTATTCTCGTGCTAGAATGAGTGATTGCAGCTACGGCAGCAGTTCGCACTGTCGCCTTGGCAGCTTCATCAGCCAATGAATTCCCTTCAACGTGAATGCCATCACAGTGATGACTCAGCGTGTGCATCACGTGAGCTCTCGGCAAGTCTTTTTTCAACTCTGCCACTTCTTCCCAAAGCATTTTGTGCTTTATTGTGCAACCTTTTGAGTCTTTAAACCCATTCTGACCCCAGTTATGAAGATATTCATTGTAAACACTTCTGTCAAAAGTAAAAATCCCTTTGGACTAATCTTTGAAGCAAACAATAATCCCTACTGTCATACAATCACCATCCAATCACCAGCACCCATCAGAAACCAAAAGCATAATATAAAGACTATCATGTATTTTTAGAATTAGAAAGAGATCTTAGATCATTTTTTAGAAAGATTAGGTTGAGGAGATTTTTGAGAACAAACCGATGAGGGAGTCCAACAATGTTACAGGTCTCAAACCGAAGTCCACATTTACGCCAACTTTGGCACAGGTGGGGACGAATATTGAAACCTTTGAGAAAGTTGTGGAAATTGAGATTCAAAATATCCTTAAAAATGAATTCACTAGATCACAAAACGTAGATAGGGCTCAAAGAATAGCTATTAGCACCCTCAGAGAAGATCACTCGATTACTATAAAACCCGCTGATAAGGGTGGAGGGGTAGTGGTGTTTGACACTGAAGATTATGACAATAGAATGCTTAAGTTACTAAATGTTCCAGCACATTATGAGAGGGTTCATGATAAGGAGCTTTTAACATTAGCTAAAAAATGTAGTGACCTTCTGGATACAGCGAGAGAACAAGAGTGGATCTGTGAGGAGAAATTTAGATTCCTTCATAACAACAACCCTAAAATTCCAGCTATATGCGGCCTACCGAAGGTTCATAAGGATCATTTAGATCCTCCCATGAGACCTATTGTAAGCTGTTTAGGCTCTATTTTAGAACCATTTAGTAAATATATTGATTTTTTCCTTAGACCTTTAGTTGGTCAACTCCAATCATATGTTAAAGATACCACCCACATTATTAGTCTGGTGGAGAATAAGCCATTTTGTAAGGATACTCAATGTCTGGTAACTCTAGACATTGAGGCCTTATACACAAATATACCACAGCAAACTACAGTGCAGGTGATCCATGAAATTTTAGAGAACACTGAGTTGGAGGGGGTAATAAAGAGTTTATTGTAGAATGCACGGATTTAGTGTTGAAAAATAATATTTTTCTTTTTAAAGATCAGTTATTCCATCAGAAGAAGGGGACTAGCAAGGGCGCTACTTGCGCTCCTAGTCTAGCATGCTTGTACGTTGGTGAATTTGAAAAGCAACATATTTACAACGAACTAGCACCCTTCTATGAGAACATTAGTGAGTGGCATCGTTTCATGTGTTCTTTATATGGAATGGGCCCATACAACAATTAGATGAATTTCTCAGTTGGCTTAATCTAGGGGATGAGAATCTTCGTTTCATGGCGCAGTGTAGTAAGGTGAGTGTTAATTACTTGGATATTACTATTGGGGAAATGGGTGGAAGACTGGAGGTTGAATTGTATACTAAACCAATGGATAAAAACACTCTACTTCATTACTCCAGCTTCCACCCTAAATCCCAAAAGGATAATATACCATTCAGCCAATTTCTCCGTCTTAGGAGAAATTGTACTGTTCTTGACAATTTTTATAAACACTCAGAGATATTGAAAAACAAATTGAAAGATAGAGGTTACCCCAAAAATTAATATCCCACTCATTTAAAAGAGCACGTTTTTTTAATCGAGAGGCAATGTTTGAGGAATCTAAAAATAAAGAGAAGATGACCAAAGTGGTGTTTGTGAGTCAATACTATGAAATTAGCAACAAGATCAAGAATGTGATAAACAGACATTGGAAAATATTGAATAATGAAGAAGTGAAATTAGAGAAACCTATTTTTGCCTATAAACGCAACATGAACCTCCGTAATCAGTTGGTCCATACATATAGGGATAAATCGGCCGTAAGTCAGAGAACCATTGACAATTCAAAAGTGATAGGCAATATGAAGTGTGGTAACTGCTCCCTTTGTCCACAATGTATGGTAGCCAGGGAAGTGCAACATAATGGTAGGACCTTGGTTGCACATACATTGAATAACTGCCGTAGCAAAAACATTATATATTTCCTAAAGTGCACATGTGGATTAGCATATGTGGGGGAGACAGGCCGAGAACTTAGGATACGTCTCCTTGAGCATAGATCTGCAATCAAAACTAGGAAGATTAATGCGCCATTAGTTGCCCATTTTTTAGAACAGGGCCATAAAGAAACAGACTTCAAATGGTTTATCTTAGAAAAAGTGATGATGAACAAAAGAGGAGGGAACATGGAGGCCAAAAGGAAAGCGAGAGAACAATGGTACATCTCCATCCTTAACACTATTAAACAGGGACTCAACTCACGGGAGGAATGGGAGAAGTTATTGCAGTAAATGTTACAGTTGGGAGATCTCTAGTTTTTAGCTAGGTATTGCCTTAGGTGCCTTTTTATATTTGAGTTCATCATATACATTCTTGAATTCAGATTTGGAACCATATAGAATCTGTTTGGATTATTGACTCTTGATATCCATTTTTCTTGGTGGGTGTAGGTGTTATGTCTAGAAACCTATGAGTACATTTATAGAATAATAGCATTGATACAAACAAAAATGTTATGTACATGATACCATCGATGTACAATAGACTGACAGGGCAGACACATAGACATAAGTTTTTAGGGAGATCAGGCCCATAGATATCACTGAGACAAATAAGTCATAATGAAACTAGTGTGAAGATAAATATGGCGAACGTTGTCCATTGTTTATCTCGGTTTATTACGAATCAGTCAGCTGTGTTTTACTTGAGGCAATGAATGGCCGTTTAGTTTAGTCTAAGAACTTGAGTAAGTTGGACAATTTGTATAATAGATCTTGTGGGCAAATAATATGTATAGGATCTAAAGCTGTACTAGCCCAATGGGGCCCGCAGTATATACCCACTTCAAGATGGCGATCTCTTTTTAAAGTCAAAAATCCGGGAGTCCGTTTTTTATTGCGGTGAAATTGATTGCAAGAGACGAGATGGGCGCGCTTATAAGCACAGCCTGAATCAAGCTGAACCATACCGATTGAAGAGCGGGTGAAAGGAGCACGGAAGGAGACTTTTGAGTCCCGGTGAGTGCTTACGAAACGAGGATAAATATAAGCATGCTTGGGAGGCACCCCTTGGAGTGGGGAATGCTCTATATGGCGGGTTAGCACCTAGGTAGTTTGTTTACCATGGGTGCTGACGACTTTGTGTTTTTTCCGATTCGAACCACTTTTTAAGTAGTTACGCGACCCCCAGCTGCGTGTGTGGTTTGATAAGTGAACACTAGCGCTGCCTATATCGTGTGTCAGATTTAGCGAGTAATACATGGGGGGGAGAGTCCAGAGTTTCCATTTGCTTTTCAAACATCACATAAATGTGAAGCTGGGACATACGCACATTAGCGCTTGTAACATAAATCCCCCTTTAACAGATAACAGATGGCAGAGTGATGTTAGCGTGGGATTGCGTTCATGAAGAGCTGTTTAGCCTTTATTTAGATGACCTTTTGATTTAAGACATACAATTTATGTGGTCTCTTTTACGGTACAGCCAGTCTGTTTGGAGACGCTGAATGCATTTGACCTAGAAAGGGTCGTCTTTCTTGAAGTCCATAAACTTTCTTGAGATTATCCGAAGGTTCGAGGGCCATAGCTCCGGTGGCCAAGGATAATCCGTTTTTTTATAAGAAAACAGGTACTTTTTGTAAGCTTTATTGAGTAGAATCCTGTTATGAGATGTTTACGCAAGACCACAGTAAATATGTGTTTGCACGTTGTTTTTAGATGCAGTATAACCAGTGAGGCATTGGTCCCTGGGCATCGTCCTACTCTGATCTCTTTTACAAGAAATTGATAGAGTGAGATAAAAACTTGAGGTAGCTTTATAAATTTTAGTGGTTTTGGGCATTGTTCACGAGTGATTTAAGCTCTTAAAAATTAATGAATGGACAATACTAACTTGAGCTTTTTGCCCTTACGTGCTATATATTTTTCAGGGAATATGTATATGTCCGTATCCTGATTAACAATACTGCGGCTCATTTGATAAAGGAAGCCGTCACTTGGAAGGAGAGATATTTCTTCCTTCAGCTGATTATCCATTGGGTGGGTAATACCCTTGATTTTATTATAACATAGAGAGAATGTGTATAGTTGAAAGTGGTTTGAGTTGGTTCCTCCAGTAGGGAGGATGAATAACTGAGAAGGCACCGTATGTGGAACCAAGACTATAATATGAAGTATTTGTTGTATGGTATAAAATATGTTGGAATGTTTTAGACAATGATGCCATGAATATTTTAAATTGTAATATGATCTATATGCATATGAGTAATGATGGCTTTGTAGATGGAATAATAAGTTTTTACTAAAGTTTGTTTATTAATGTTTTTTTAGATGAATATTGTGGGAGATAAGGAACAATAGTTTTTTTTGCCTGAAGAAGGTGGTGAATATTACGATACCACCGAAACGCGTCGCTTTGCTGGAGATCACACCCAAGTAACAACAACCCAGAAATAGGAGCAGAAGTAATCCTATGTGTGATCATAATTAGGATCCTAACATCAGAAAATCCTATTTACTTGGAGTGTTTTTCTTAGATATTGGGTTTTTAGAGTATGATAAAAATTCTCCTTTTTATGCATATGAAATGTTTTTAGTATATGTGAATTGATAATATATGTGGTGTATATAAACAACTTTTAATACGTGCAATTGTAAAAAAATTCTAATAAAAAGGAAAAAAATACATGATAGTCTTTATATTATGCTTTTGGTTTCTGATGGGTGCTGGTGATTGGATGGTGATTGTATGACAGTAGGGATTATTGTTTGCTTCAAAGATTAGTCCAAAGGGATTTTTACTTTTGACAGAAGTGTCTATTGGTGGTGTCCTGTCCCTTTGGTGTAGTAGGACCCCTCTCTTCTATTTTGGATATTCATTGTAAGACTGGACACAGTAAAGCGAATCGCACAATATAAGTGTTGGGAATTCCCGATCAGTTTGTATTAGTGCCAGTAATAGTGCTTTTAATTCTGCAAGCTGTGCCGTGCAATCTCCTAGAAACTGCGTCTTCGTACTGCTAGGATGGAACTTGCCTTCTCGCATACGTCCTTTCACAATCACACAAGTTGCGCTGTATTGTTGTTTACTACCTATGGCAGGCAGAGCAGAACCGTCAGTGTAAATAATGTATTCATACTGATCTAGAGGCATTATTTGATTTGGGAGAGGATACTCTTGTTCGTATTCCAGAAATACTTGTGTTTTTAGTGTAGAATAAAATTTGTAGTCTACATCTGTTGCAGCGAGAGAATTAGCCCATTGTATCCATCGCGGATGTAGCGCTTTTGCATTCGGAACTCTAGCTTTTGTAAAAGCCTCTAAGGCCAGTACTGGTGTTACGACAATTATTCGTTTCCCCTGAGCCAGTGCTCGTTATCTCACTACAGCATTCTGTACTGCTGACAGATTTTTTTCTGCAGAAGCAAAGCGCATTTCACCGTTTGTGTACAAGTGTGATTTGTATGCTATGGGTACCATTTTGCCTTCAATGAAGGTTAGGTACGTGTACCCTGATTGACCCGTGATTACATGGATCACCAGATTTGTGGTATTTACACGTGTGTGTAGATGTTTGGAAGCTATCATGTCAGCTTGCAAGGAACAAAGTAGATCTGTGTGTTCCTGTGTCCAATGTCTAATTGAAAAATCAGGTCTGATTTCCCTTGACTTGATAACAAATATCCCAAAATAGGACATTGAGGTGGGCTATTTTTGATTTTTTAATATTGAACTTGTAGCTTTCAGAGGCGAATCCCCAAATTATATTGCTCACCCTGGTCAAGTGATCCATTAAATCATCATTCGTCAGATAAATATCATCTACGTAGGACAATGCCTCTTCATCCAAATTTTGAAGTAACTCTGTTACCCTAGCCGAGAACAATCCGGGGCTATTCTTATACCCTTGGGGAAGTCAACAGAATTGTCGCTGAGAGCCTAGGGCTGAGAATGCTGTCAAATACTTGGTTTCAGGCACTATTTTTGGCAGAAAAATCAATTTGAGATATCTAGTGTTGTTTTGTATTTTTTCCGCACAATGTTATTTTTTAATGCGCCACTGTGTGCATTCTGTACTGCAAATGTCTTTGTGCATGCGTTCAGATTTCTGTAGTCTAAAACTAGATGGTACAAATTATCGGGTTTCATTACGGGAAACAAAGGATTATTCATGGAAGAGGTGAAAGTTTCTATTACACCTTGGTATTCAAGTTGATCTAAGAACTCCCTGACTTGTTTTTTTGCTTCTTGTTTATTAGGGCACTGTCTCTGTGGAGTTGGAGTAGTTTTTACTGGGATTACATGGTGAGGTGACTCAGCATCCCACCCTACATGGTTGCGATATAATGCTGGAGCAAGTGCTACCGCCCACTCCTGCGCGTATGAATATTTTAAGTATACTGGTATGTGGTCGGAGAAGGCTGGTAAAATTACCTTTTCTCCCTTTGAGCAATCCATAACAATCTCAGGTGGCCAATCTTTTTCAGCCAAAAGGCTGTCATAGCCATAAGTAAGGTTCTACCAAAAGAGGCCTTTAATTTTCCTGGGTTTGGCCCCACCATTTGGAGTGTTATTTAATATAACGTGTGTGGGACACTTACCCTTGTATCTGGTGTTTCCACCATGATATGTTCATTCAATGTCGCTGTCACCAGAAATTCAATCAGGTTCTGGTGAGCTATTGTTACTTCTGCTGCACTGTCTAGCATCGTCAGAGCCCATTCCCCGTTCAGAAGTTGAGTCCTCAGAATTCTGGGCATGTCTAACTTTAAGACGTGCTACCTTCTTCTTTTTAAATTGAGGTTTTAATTTTTTTAATTTATCTTCTTTTTTGATATTATAGTCCGAAGTACGCTGTGTGTCTCTGGACTTTGTCCATTCCTCTTGTCTGTGTTTTGACCATCCTCCCTCTCTGAGTTTTTTGATGAACCCTGAAAGGAGCGAGAGGAACGTGTATCAGTATCCTGATACCTGTCAGGTTTTTTAATGTTATCACGATTACTAAGGTTGTACCTCCTTTCGGCGGGCTCCTGTTGAGGAAACCCACCCCTGGATTGTGACCTATTCTCTCTATTCTTTTGTTTTTTACTGTCCCATTTCTTTTTGGAAGAATCAGGTGCTTGCTTGGTGTTATCCTTTTCATGTCCAACCATGAGTTGAGGTTTTGTTGCTCTAGCTCCCAAATTATCTTTACCTAATTCGGCATATGTGTCTTCAATAATTTTAGGTAATTCACGCTCCTGTTGTAAAGGAGTGAAATCCCTCAGGCGATGGCATATTGCCACTGCTGCTGCCTCCCCTTTTATGTTTGCTAATAAAATAGTTGATACCTGGGCAAAATTTCCTAACAATTTCATCCCTAAGTTCAGAGCAGGTTCTGCTCCATACTCATTCTGTATTTGTCATAAGACATCTGGTATTACTGCTATTGAAGGGATACCATGATTTCTGGTATATATGACCGCAAAAACTTTACCCCAAGAAGTACAATCCTCTATCTGGGGAGCTATCCCCATTGGCAAACAGATTGTTAGCATTCTATGTTTTTCTTGTGGGCTTGTGTGTGAAAACACTGCCTCTAACTGTGTAATTTTCTGAGCTATCCAGAATGGCATTTGCTCACGTCTAGTGGGCATTTTACCCATAACTGCATTTAGCGTTTGTGGAGTTATTTTAGTTGCAGACCCCTGAATTTGTCCTGTTGGTGTAGCCCTTGTTGGATGAGGTGTGAGTGTTCTTGTAACAAACTGTGTCAGATTTCTGTAAAGTTTTATTATTTCTTTGTGTAGCGGGTGTAAGTCTGCTCCCGGCATTGTGTCAATGTCTGGATGCAGTGTGTAAGCCGCTAGGACCGGCCAAGTTGCTCCGTCTCTACCGAGCGGACCGAGTCTTACTTTATCTTTTGTGTGTGGGAGGGCACCTTTAAACCAGTTTATGTGCTCCTGGTAAGTGAGCGGAACTTCAATGTCCTCGTATGGACAATATTCCTCTTGTGTTTCATCTTCAGTGTAAGAATGAAATGTGTTTGAGCATGCGTCTACTGGTGGGAATTTGACCCATGAATAGAATACAACTATCCTGTATTACTCGTGTGCCTCAATCACGAAATTACTGTCCCACCCCTATCTGTGACTCCATAGTCTGCTAAATATAAGGTAAGGGTAGTTCTGCCATTTTCCGAAATGTTTATTTCACCTTCTTGTTTTCCTTCCTCCACTGCATTTGCACGTTGTTCTGGCACAGGGTTGTCTTCGACAGCCATTTTTGAAAAAAGTTTCAAGGAAACTGAGATAAGGTTTTATGCACAATAGGAACAATTTGTCCTTCAAGCTCAAATAAGCCTACAGCCAATACATAGAATATGCCTACTCAGCTGCGGCGGATTTTTTCCTTCCCACTCCAGACGTCTCTGGGTAAATGCGAGTAGGGGTCTCTGAGAAAAGCACAACTGGATTACTCATATTTGACCGTTAAATAAGTACCAAACCAACATTGGTGGCGCCATTATGGCCTTGGTTGAATGTTTCCTTTATACGATTTGATACTCTGAGCCGAATGAAAGCCATGCTTTTACAGAAAGATGTGCCCTTAACCTCTGCCCGAGAGACTTTTGATCTCCAGGTTGCAAGGTCCTCTGCTGAGATACAGGCACTGGTACAAACTAACTGCCCTTTCCATTTCAGAGAAATTGTACAGCGTATCTTTAACATGTCTGATACGAAGGGTATAGTACACTATTTAAGACCATAGGTTCTGGACTGATAAGCACCTTTCAGACAGTCTTCGGAATAATTCCAGCTTTCATACACTCCGTATTCTGGAACATTTTTGGAGGGCTTCCGCTAATCCTGCTACTGGTAGCAGGTATCCTGATTTAAATTGTTCTGCTACGCAATGGACGTCCCAGTCACCAAGGAAATGGAAAAAACGCTCTTGGAGCGACCTTACCTTAATCGCATGGTACTCCATCTTGGCACACCTCGACTTCGGGAGCTAAGCAAGTCTTGGTTCCTTTCGACCAGTCTGGATTGACTTCGCTGCTTGTTCTACAGACATGAATGCATGTTGGATCTCTGTCTAACACTTCCATCGGTTGCGCCACTGGACGTAGATGTATTACTGAACCCGCTAACAGCCCGCGTACTGCAGTTTCCCCAGCGTATTCCCATGTTGATGTTGGCATTCTTAGAGCCACCATGGGATGCTTCAGCTCCTGTTGGACTGGATACCGGTTCTACTACAGGCACACAGGCTTTGGATGTTTCAACTACCCCCTCAGCATCGGCTGTGGGAACGGAAGATCACCTTTGCTCGATTGACCTGATCTGTGAGGTGGTACAGGGACCGGCGTCTGCGAAGGCAAGCAGCAGTGATGTTGCGCCTCCCACACAGGACACATAAACATTTGGCTCTCTGTGTGCTGAGGAGAATTCCATCTTTTTCCAAAACAACCGAAATTGGAATTTTAAACAAACTTTTTTTCCTCTCTTATTTACTCTCACTGAGCACCATGGCTTTCGGACGTACTCAGTTGCACAGACTATATATATGAACATATATTAAGGGATTTTTTTACAGTTAAGTTTTAGAAATTTTTATGAACCTTTTAGACAATTTTTTAGACCTGGGCGGTGAACTCCACTCCGTTCACGGAGTCTGTGGAGTTTTCTGCACTCCGTGGAGCTTGCAGAGTGCAGAAAACTCCACTTTGCGTAGTGCAGCGGAGTTTTTTCCCCGCTCGCGAACGGTAGGTTCGCGAGCACGAGCTGACGCTCGGGTGGAATTTCTACCCGAGCTGCAGAAAGACCAGCACGAACGGCAGTTCACACTGCACTCCGCCACTTACAGAACTTCGCTGAGTTTTTTTGTCACTTCACGGAGTTCCGCGTAGCAAAACTCTGCGAACTACGCCCAGGCCTGCAATTTTTAAATGTCTTTTCAACAATGTTTAATGCTTGATTAGAAGGACATTTCCTTTTTAATATATCGTCCAGTCAGATGAGGAGTGGGTGTTATGTTTCGTAGGGTACCCCAATATAGGCTTGAGTAGTCACCTGACCCTTCACCTACATTTACCGTACCATTGTACTACATAACAGGTTTTGGTATTGACCTTTTACCTAGTTAAGCGCTGCATAAATTTCGTGTGGTTTTCCCGAAAACTAGCCTCATTAATTATGCATAAGGATTCTCAGAATCACAGCAGGATTACCATCTTCTGCATAATAACTATGTGTAAGGGTCATCCCTTCCATCATCCTCGGCCGACATGACACAGCAAGGTAGAACCCCTGAGGGTACCCTTTGGTTATATATACACCATATCTTTGCTGGGGCTGGCAGAGGAGAAAGACTTCCATGCTGACACACCGACGCGAGACGCTGAGGTTCCTGTACACAGACACTCCAGCTCGCAGTGGTCTGACATCCCTTGCGGCGTGTCCATCTCGAGACCAAGACGGGGTCCACAGTATCTCACTTTAGGTAATGGGGTTGGCCTCAGCCTAGGGGGATTCTCGGCTCTACCCCTACATACATGCTAGGTACACTTAGGTACATCTAGTTAGGGTTGCATCGTAGGAGTACGCACTATTACTCTCATGTATTTTTATACCTGCCTGTATTCATTGTTTTAGCACTATGGTCGGAATCTACCATCCATTTACTCTATTGGTGCTTATAATCATTTATATCTGTTTCTGTCTGATGGTTGGTTCAGCACACCTATTTTACACTAGAATGACACTGGTTCAATCAATGATTATTGAAATACGTTCCCACCGTTTATTCTGTGTTTCTCTCCGTGACAAAGTGAGCACGAGTAACTGAGAGAAAAGTACTGTAGTGTTTCCATGATCCCTGATGGGTCAGAGTTGTCATGCTCGATAGTTGCCAAGAACTATTCTGTCCTTGGGAAAAGGAGTTTACAGTGGCACTGTGAGCTAGCTAGGTATATAGGCGAACATACCAGGTGGGAGTGTCTGGAATCAGTCTGAACACCAAACCCAGAGTCAATGTTGTCTAAACGCGCAGATCATATATAGGTTTATATGAACTACACAACAGTTTGCTTGCATTGGTGCTGTCTAAACTGTTCTTTCAGGCTGAGAACCTGTCTCTTCTTCTCCTTCAAAGACCTCAATGACACTTTGCATAATCACAGGAGCCTGGGTTGGTGCGACTGGTTGTTGTTCTTCACCCCTCTCTCCTACGTGCTGTTGTGTCTCTTGCTGTATTGCTTCTTGTAATTTTCCAACTTGTAAAGGTTCTGCCACTAGTGCTCTGGCTCATAGAACACTATTTCTTCATATGGATTTCTTACTCTTTGTGTCTGTGACTCATGCACCCAATTCGGAATTCCAGCACTTTTAACATCAGTATTCATGATGAAGATGACCTGGTAGGGGCCTTTCCACCTTGGCTCCAGCCAAGACTTCTGAACATGCTTCTTTTCCAGGACCCAGTCACCAGGACTAAGAATGTGGCATTGATCTCAATGTGTATTTAAAGTGACAGCTTCAACCTGGTGGGAGACAGAACACACTACATCAGCCAATCCTTTGCAGTAGTCGAGTATTATATCATCTGTGATATTTGTACCTATAGAAGGCAGTGTCATTGCATGCCCCATCAAGATTTCATGAGTGGATAACCCAGTCTTTCTGTCAGGAATGTTTATGAGACTCATCAACACCAAAGGTAATGCATCAGGTCATTTCATTGATATAGAAGCACGAACGTTTGACAATTGGGACTTAATAGTGCCGTTGAGCTGTTCAACCTTTCCAGGAGCTTCAGGCCGATAACCACAGTGTAATCCCTGCTAAATATGTAATGCTGCAAGAATCTTTCTCAGGACCTCATTATTAAAGTGAGTCCCACGATCTGACTCCAGAGAAACTGGCAATCAGAATGAACTCTCTCAGCAACAGTTTAGCTTCAGTGAGCCTGTCATTTCTCAGTGTTGGGTAGGCTTCCACCCATTGAGAAAAATACACACTGTAACCAGATCATATCTCAACCCATTACAAACAGGCATCTCAATAAAGTCCATTTCCATTCTGTTAAAGAGTCCACCTGATCTTCCTATGGGACTTAGTGTTAATGGTGTTCTTTTCCCTACATTCATCTGTTGACATGTTACACATCAATGGCACAATTCTTCTGCAAGCATCCTAAATCTGGGGTTAAATAAATTCTGTCTGTTTATTTTCACCATTACATTCCTTCCTAAATGTGTTGAACCGTGAAAGTATCGAGTCATTTGGAACAACAAACTGTCTGGTAATACTGGTCTCCCATCTGATGACATCCAAATGTCATATGCACTTTTCTCATATCCTGCTCTGATCCAACCTTGTTGTTCGACTTCTGTAACATCTCATGTATCAGTCAATGACAACAACATTGAGAAAATAATGTCCTCTTCAGATTCATTGGAGTAAACCCGTAAAATAAGCAAGCCACATGTGCCCAATACCGTGCACCTTCATCAGCAAATATGTTTCCAACAGTGACATATCCATTGTCACTCTTGTGAGCTGCTCAGTTAACAACTACAGTTTCTGCTGGTTTCTGCAGTGCCTCGAGCAACTTCCTCACATGTTCCCTGTTTCATATGGGGTTCGCAGATGAGGTCATGAAACCTCTTTGTGATCATAATTGTCCGATATCATGGACAATACCAAAGCTATACTGATTGTCTGTAAATATAGTCACTCTTGTAGGGGCTGTTAGACCGCAAGTTCTTGTAAGGGCAAAAACCATGTGCTGAAGTCACATCTCGAAGCCAGGAAGCTTCTACAATGTCTTGAATTGTACAGACAGCAAAAGCTGCTCACAAGATTCCTTCACTGTTTCTCAGATGTGAACCATAAACACACATTACATAATGAGGCCCAGTAAAATGTTAATTTCTTATGTCTGGTTTTGGCTTAGTGCATAAGTCTGTTACTTCCAGACAATCATGCTCAACTTCCTCTCCATTGCAATCATCATTTACAGGCAGTTGAGTAGACAGATTTAAAATCTGGCAGCATTTTAAAGTGGCATTGTCTACCACTAAAATTGGTTGTTCATATTTAGTTAGTCTACTGTGGGTCATGTACTGAGTTTTTGTTCTGGTGAGCAACATTTCCACAGAGTGAGGGACATTACAGTTAAAGGGTATCCCATCACTATGTTCTCACTTCTCTCTATCCTAACTCCAACAGCTGGTATTGACTTGACCCAGCCAGGCAGCCCTGTGGCTACGGGGTTAAGGGTAATCGAAAAATAAGCGACAGGTCTTCTTGCATCTCCATGCATCTGAGTAAGCACTGAGAGAGTGCAGCCCTCACTCTCACTGCAAAACAATGTAAACATTTTACTGTAATTAGGCATTCCTAGTGCCAGCGCACAATAAAGACTTTTTCTCAGCTCTAGGAATGCTTTTAAGCACTCAGTATCACTTCGAAGTGGATCAGGCACATCTGTGTGTGTCAGCCTCAGCAAAGACCTAGGGAAAGGTTCTGAATCCACTGTTTACAGTAGCCACCATTCCCAAAAACATTCTGACTTCTCTCTGTGTTCGGGTCGGTTCATCTGTAAGATGGTTTAAACTCTCTCTAGGGACACTTTCCTTGCTCCTTTCTCAGTGATATGTCTCAAATATTGGACCTCTTTTTGAAAATATTGCAGTTTACCTGTAGACACTTTGTTCCAGTCTCAGCCAGGTGATTTAAAAGTGCAATTGTATCCTGTTTACAAGCTTCTCGTGTATCTGATGCTACAAGCAGGTCATCAATGTATTGCATGGGAATTGAACTGTAGGGCATCTGTAGGGACTTCAGATTCTTTTTCAATATCTGGTTAAAAATGGACAGGCTCTCTGTATACCCCTGTGGGACTCGGCACCATGACAAAACTTTCTCTCTGAAAACAAATGAGAAAAAGGACTGGCTGTCCTCATGCAATGGAATGGCGAAGAAAGACTGACAAGTCCAGGACAGTGAACAATTCTGTAGTGCATGGAAATTGAAAAGTTATGGTGGCTGGATTTGGTACCAAGGGACAACATGGAACGAACAATACTGTTAATCTTTCAGCGGTCCTGCGCAATCAGATATTTACCATTGATCTTCTGTAAACCTATGATCGGAGAGTTGCATAGGATTCCAACAATATCTCTTAAAATCCCTTTTACTGGTATTTTTTCTGCAGTTGTTTCTGGATTCAAATTGTATGGTGGTGTTCTAGGATACACAACATTAGGTCTCACTGTAACTTAGACAGGTTCTACAGCTTTAATCAATCTGATATCTTTCCTGTAAAATCCCACACTTCTGGATTTACTGTCTCTTATAAATCTGGATGCAATTCCTCAAATGTTCTCACTGGGTACAAACTGACAGCTGTTGCTTGTCGAGCCATTTTAAACTCAACATCATCAGCATCTGTCTGATATTCAACACCTTCTGGTGTACAGTAAATTGTGCAATTTGACCTACACAATAAATCTCTCCCTAACAGGTTTACAAGACTAGAATTAAAGACAACAGACTAATTATTTTCTTCAGTAGAACCAATCTGTACAGGGACCTTTTCTGAAACTGGATTGGCAATCTGTTTATTTGAAACTCCCACAAATTAGATCTTCTTTCTCAAGAGTGGTAGGTCTGGGACTTCGGCTGCTGTAACAGTGGACCTGGTAGCAGCTATGTCTGTTAGAAATTACAGTTGGTGGCCATTTACTTCTTCTTCTTCAAATGGTCAACTCTGCTCTACCTTCAAGACAACAGAAAGCATGCAATCTTTCTCCCCCCTCAGCCACCGTCATTGGGAATTGTTGGAACCAAAACTGTTATTGTCTAACACTGGGAATTGTAAAAACGTGTTTTGATTTTGAAACAGATTTAGATTTGCTTTGGGCATCTGAATTATATTAAACATAGGGTTTCCCATGTTTTGTGGAATCATCTGAGCTTGTGGAACCTGCATCATTGGAACCTGTTTCTGCATTGGCACTGGCATATGCTGAACCGGTACATTCTGCATCTGATTTCCTCCCTGCAATTGAACATTTCCATTTATTCTATCAGGATTACGTCTACACTCCCTCTTCCACTGCCTGATTTTATTACAAAGGTGACAAAGGGAAATTTTCATCACCATTGCAACATCTATACCAAAATTCAGATCAACTGGAACACCTCTACCCTGTGAAACAGCAAATCCTCCTTGAACGTTTTCAGTTTGCATTCAAACACCTTGTATTTCACCTTGATTTCCTGCAAACAACCGATTTTGAAAACCTTTCTGTGCACATTTTTTCTGGGCCAGAATGAATTCCTCTTTAAGCTTTAGCTGCTTCATCTCTTGTTCATCCTTGCACTACCTTGCATACCTCAAACTCTCATCCAACGATTTGATCTGCCAGCAAATCACACTCTCTGTTGTATATGTGTACTGATGTGTGTTCTTAACCAATAGCAAACTGAAACATGAAAAATACCATGTTACTTGATTCGGGATATTGTTTCCACTGTGCTGTTGAAACACCTGAAGTAACCTCTTGTAGTAATGATGCACTGATTCTTTTGGTTCTTGTGAAGTTCTTTTAATCTTCACCCAATCAATATCCTTTGGAGGAACTTTACCCTTCAGAAAGGCAATCACTGCTTCATATTTTTCCACGACTACAGGAGATGGTGCATTAGTGCGAGCATCTCTCATTGGCTCTGCACACTGCCATTGTACAGCAACTTTACATTCTGCCCACAAATCACTCGGCACTACAATGTCAAAGTATTTATTCAAATCAATCCACAATACTTTAGAAATCTTAACAAATCTGTCAAGTTGCGTGTACCACTGTACAGGTTTGTCTCCTAATTTAGTAAAATTGTTCGTAAATGTTGCAAGATCTTCCCTACACAATAGCACTTGAACATATGCCCCTCCTTATATCTGTGAATGGATACATCGAAGCTTCTCCTTCATCTGTCAGAGGTTTGTTATTTGTTTCATCTTTTTCTGATTGTTTCTTTTTCTTTTCATTTTTCTTGGCAAATTGCTCTCTAATTTTCAAAATCATTTCATCTAAAAACACATTTTACTAGTTCCTTGATGTGCAATTGCATTCCGGAAGAACACATTGTTTCAGTAGCTTCATCATTCAATTGTACCCTGAAACTTTTCTGAAATGGAACACTTTTGAAATATCGACTTCATATATTCTGGCTAATTCTGTCAAGTTATTGTGAGTAACTGCTGCACGTCTGGTAATTTCTTTACACAAATATATCAGCTCCTTCTCTTGGTACTGGTTCGCGTTCTCAATTTCTAAACATTCTCCTATTATGCCTTCTAATTCTATTTTTAATCTCTGGACATTTAATGGTCTCTCCTTTTCTGTCTACTGTGAATGAGAACCGTATTCTCTGTCTGTTTTTTTATTCTCAGCCATGTCTTCAAACCATGGGGGAAAATCCCACCCTCAAATAGTGTAGTCTCACCTTGTGGTAGTGGTGTTGTAAAGACAATCCTTCTCCCTTCTCTCAATGACTGAACTGTTTGTCGCGGTGGTGTCCAACCAACAATCTGTGAATTCTGTGATGTCAGGATAAACCCTGTTACAGGTGCTCCTCCAACAGCTCCTTGAACTACTGTATTTGGAACAACATTATTCGGAGCAGTCATTGTATGAATCTCTAATAGCTGTTCTGTCACAACCCTAGTGACTGCAGCAGGTACAGTTACAACTGAAGCAGTAACACCTGGAGGCATCACTGTAGGAACATTCTCAATTCGTGCAGGCACAACATTCGATAAAACAGGCTGTGTTTTTTATGATGAAGTTTAATAGGAAATAATAGTCTTTGTGACAAGTTACAGATGTAATGTAGATGTAAAATCAATGCTCCACCAGGAGCAGCCTCCTGCTGCTCAGCGTGCTCACTACAACTGCTCTCTCAAGCATACATAAATGTGATGTTATGTTAGAAGTTTTATACAGCGCATGGCTGCCCCAGCGACGGGGCGTACCAGCGCTAAAAAAATCCAGGATACAGGTGTTGCAGGATGATGAGCATAGAGACTGTAAATTAGTTCAGGAAGAGCCAGGTTTTTATGGCCTTTCTATAGGCCAGATGGTTGTCGGTATTTCTGATAGACACAGGTAAGGAGTTCCATAGCGTAGCTGCCAGCGCTTTGAAAGATCGACCCCCGGCTCGTGCTCTATTGACTCGGGGAATGCAGATCCACTGAGCGCAACATGCACCGTGGTGAATATGGCACAAGCAGGCCGGAGAGAATAGAAGGGGCTTGCTTAGTGAGAATTTTACGAGCAAAGCATAGGGTCTTAAAATATATTCTCTTATCAATTGGCAGCCAATGTAATTTGGGTAGTGTTTCTCACTCTATGACATCACACACACACACCACTCTCTGGTTGAGCAGCAAATAGCAGAGAACTAAGGAGAGAACGCATCATGCCTAATTCAAGATATAACACTGTGCCATCTGTAATGGTCTTTTAATCTGAATTGTATTTGGGTCAACAGGGGCTGTAGCCACTGTTACATTAGATGTTGAAGTACCCTCAGCAGGGACCACATAAAGTGGTGGATGCACGGCTAACAATGCATCCAAAATGTCATCCCCTGAATCACTCTCGAAGTCTGATTTGTTTGCAGCTCCCTCAGCATCCTTTCCCTGTGTCTTATTCTTTTTTGGCTTCTCGGGCTTGTCAGTAGTAATGGCTGGATACAGTCTAGTCCCTTTGACTAAAGGTTTTCTCCATCTTTCTTGTTGCTCATCCCATTGAACATCTGCATAAATTACGCATTGCTCTTCAAGTTTAATTCTGATATTTCTCTTTCTCTTTAGTTTGTGCTGTTTTCTCTCAAATGTTTAATGCTTTGTATTGTGTAGGTCTAGGTGGTGGCTTCATCTTGTATAATTTTTACCTCAAACTTTCAATTACTCATTTTTAAAATGTACCATATCTTGGAAAGCGCAAAGGACCTTCCTTTTCAGTCAATCAGTCAATCACTTTTATTGTATGATTAATAAAAATCTTTACAATGCCGATGCGGATACTCTAGGCAGAAGCAATACATAAAATATGAATAGAAAGCAATATCTAAGACACACAGACATGTAAGAGAGTTAAAATGCATTAAAAAGCTTTTTTTTAAAACAGTATTATCAGATTGCATTTAGTGCTCTGAAAAGAGACTTGAGGTTAGCAACAGACACAGGAGTGCTCAGCAGTAGCTAAAGAGGGTCTAAGTGCAGAGTTTCTTAAAGAGGGTACTTAAGGCCATAGTAGCGGGAGTAGCCATAAAACAAATAGCAAAATGTTTAGTAATAACTAAGAGACATGAAAAGACAATAGTATCAACAATGATGGAGTAATATAAGAGACTTGAGGGTAGCAGCAAGCTTTAAACTGCTTGGCAGTAGGTGAAATGGCTGTAAAGTGCAAGATTTATAAAGGAGGGACCTAGGTCCATAAAAGCAAAATTAGCCATGACAGCAATAATGATGTGCATAGTGGTAGCTAAAAAGGCAGGAAAAACAATGGTACTGAAAATGCTCAAAAACTGTACATGATATTGCACGAGTGCTAAGTAGTATTAGAATAGTGTGCGTAGTCTTACACATGATAAGCACGAGCAGCTGCTTGCCACTCCAAACTTACTGAGTTTGGATTTTGCCTTTTCTAAATTTAAGTTTGGCCAGTCTTGTCAAGATCTTTCAGGTGGTCCTCCTATACTACTCTGATATATTTACCAAATGTAGCCAATTAAGTTGGCTTCATCATAGTGAGGGCAAAATTCCTAGCCTCATTGCCGGTTCTTGTCGCAGCTTAAGAAGAGTGGCTTTAACAGAATACGCCTGGCATGGAGCAGCATCAGGCAGTAACATAGGAAGTTGTTAAAAGACTCTGTTTTGTAGCCACAACGCCTGCAATTCACTATCCTGGAAAGGGAGGATCATTTTGGGATTGTTTCTTTAATTTGGAGGCCCATAAACCTTGCAGCCATGATTTGTTTAAAGCAGGCTTTCCCAATTGAGCACTGAAGATATGGTTGTGGTCTCAAGCAAGGTGGATGGTCATTAACGGATGAGTCTGCCAGTGCTTCTACTTTCGGTGTGCTCTTCAGTTTGACCATGTTGCTTGACATTGACAGTACATTTATCTGCTTTTTCAGAGTAGTTTTAAGTGCTGTGTGTGTGAGAGCAATAGTTTGTTCAATACAGACAGGCCTATATGGAGGGCATCGAATTACTCATTTAGGTAAATGGAGCAAGGTCTGCTCTTGGTTTAAAATATGTGCATGAGAACAAATTTCACAGTGTTAGGGACAGCTGTGATGCTCCTACAATAGTATTTTAGAAAAG
Source organism: Calotriton arnoldi (assembly GCA_963921515.1). Classification (NCBI taxonomy): domain Eukaryota; kingdom Metazoa; phylum Chordata; class Amphibia; order Caudata; family Salamandridae; genus Calotriton; species Calotriton arnoldi. Next base: position 64,774 of record CAWUFW010014259.1, read on the forward strand.
CACCCATGTTGTCCCATGGTTGGCCCTCCAAGCTGAATCAGGGATGATTAGTTTGGCCTTTTTTTTTAAGGTGGCTCAAGTGAGTTATAGTTCCAACGTTTGTGGCCCAAATAATTATACAAATTTGTCAAAATGATTTTTAGAGGGCCCATAGTCCAGCAACCTTTTGATTTCTTGGTAATACTCCGGAAGGTTATAACTTTTGTTTTTACCTCATGTGCCCTTATTTTATTGCCTTGTTGTACTTATGAAGGGCATTTAAGGCTTTTTGAATCCCAATTTTGGAATTGTCCAACAGGATGATGTCGTCCCCCATATTGCAGTATGGTGATCTTCACATCTCCAAGTTTTTGGGGAATTAGATTTGCATGTTTTAGAGCCACTGACATGTCAGCAGTGTACGATTAAACAACAAGGGAGCAAGGACACAGCCTTGTTTTAATCCATTGTCTGTGGGAAGTTTCCTTCTTATAACCATCTAGGATAGCTTGATACTCACCCATGTTGAAGAATACAAAGATATTAACGCATTGAGCAAATTATTCGGGATGCCCCAGACCTGAAGTTTTCCTCCCTAAGTTGCTCCTGTCCACCGAGTCAAATGCTGCTGAGTATTCAACAAAATATGCAGAGAGGGGGAATTACTTCTGGCTGGTTGCTTGGTGAATTAAGTAGGAGACCGCGACTATATTGTCCAAGGTCTAAAGTGCTTGACCTAAAGCCAGTTTGGCAGAATGGAAAAATCTTATTTGTCTCCAACCAGTGCCACAGTTCTTTTAAGAGGGCTGAAGCATATGCTTTGGCTTCAATATTAAGAAGGGCGATAAGACGATAGTTGTTTGGACTCTGCCTATCTCCTTATTTGAATATTGGGTGCAAAATAGAGCCCTCCAACCAGTGCTTAATTTGTAAAATATTAAGTGCCGGGGCTCTGACCGGGAGGCCACTGCAGCTTGCACCACCCATGGCCCTTGTCATCGCTGCCAAAACAACTATTAATCATCTCTCTCGAATGTCAATGCGACAGAGATGATTATTCCAGGTTCCCAAAGCTAAAGGAATGGCTGGGGAGGCAGGTATTTGCAATTTTAATGTATATTGTATTCCTAGACAACAGTTGTTCTGCTCATCTCTAAATTAGATGAGCAGCGCCACCATGTGGTAGGCTGTTCTATGTATGGTGTTGACAATTAGGTACCGGTGCCGAGCTCCAGAAACCAATTAAGTACCGGTGCTTAGCACCGGGAAGCCCCGGCTCAAATTAAGCACTGCCTCCAACTCTGCAGTACTTGAGTGGTTACTGAACATGTGTGGTACAGGGGGAAGGGCATTGTAGACCACAAGTCGATGTCCTCCTTAAAGACTTGGGCTGGAATCCCATTTGGGCCAGGAGGCACCAGTTGCTCTGGTTTTACTCAGGATTCTCTGAATAGTGTTGTTCATGAACATTGGTTCCTTGTCTGAGGAGTCATCCGGGGCACATGCTTTGTTTGCCGAGAAGACATTGATGTTTTTACATGCTGTGTCCACAAGGATTCATCGATTGAATTAGTTTTAGTTGTTTTCTGACACATTGGGTTTTGAATATATCTCCATAGGTCAGCCTCACTGCGTTTGCTCATGAGTGAGTATATATGTAGCCGCTCTTTGTCCCTCTGTTGACTCTTTACATACCAAACACATTGCTAATGTTGTTTTGTTAAGTGCTGCAGTCTTGATAGCTGATCTGCCTTAATTTGCAGGTTCTTTGTTGTTTGCTTTAATTTCCTCAACCTCCAAATATTCCGCTTGGACCTTCCTTTTCATTGATCTTGCACCATTGACAAAGCCGTAGACATGTATGTAATCTCACATTTGTACATTTGTAGCATATAATGTGCAGGTGTACCTTCAGGTTGCACCTCTTCACCTTTCCATACCGGAATTGTCACATCTCCCCTCACAATATTCTTAAAACCTTTCAAACATTTCATGATTTCAGATTATTCAACAATTTGCAAACAAGGAAATTCAACTTTCACAAATTCTTTATTTTATTCTGTAAACGTCAGAATTTTTTCTCCAATCACGTAAACCTTTTATACTTGAATTCTCACTAACCACTCTCAATGTAGCACTTACACAACAAATTGAACTATAACAGTGCAGCACTCCGTATCGTCACCAACCAATCACAGTGCGACAGTACACCAACCAACGAATCACAGAGTGGCACAATATGACATATGATCTCACTGCTTGCAGCAGCTCACCGTCCTTTACAATTTCTCTCATACACACAATTTTACAACTCTAAGCAAATACAAATAAGCAATCTTTGTCTGCTCCACTAAAGAAAACATAAGTATTTCAACAATCATAATATTACAATTTTTAAACCTTCTGACTTTTCACGCAAAAAACATTTCATACACACAACTGAAATCTCGACCAGCGGGAAATGACCCTAAGCAAGGTAGCTTTACCTTTTGCGCAATGGGTTCTGCTAACATCAATCAACATCAGTACATTGAAAACAGTTCATGTTAATCCCTATCTCAATTGTGCAGTTGATGGTACCTCACAACATACACCAAAATGTACAAAACTAATGGAAGGTAGTGGTGGAAGGAAGAGTCGCACTTCAGTGATAAGAACAATTTGTGTGGGCAATAAATAACTGGTATAATTCAAATAACAAGAATGAGTAGTCTTGGTGCCACTCAGGGTAATAGAACACCCCACTACCTCAGGTGTGATTATACAATTAGCTAACAAAAGATCCTAGTATTATAACATTCCAAGCGAATATACCCTGGCACTCCCAAAATTTAATGCTTCATTGTTAATATAGTTGAAACAAGAATCTTAAAACATTTTTAAATACTATAATCACAACAAACACAGGTATTCAAACTAGTCTTAGAACATTCACAGATTTATTTATCTCATTGATTTTCTTTAGTCAGTCTCAATGTTTGCAAATACAACACATAATTTACAAGGACTGAACACTTTTCAAGGTGGTGCTTCCAAGTCCTGAACAATATATTTGTTTTCAGTGAAATGACACAGTCCAATTTTTGATGAAGAAGAAAACACAACAGCTGACACGTGTTTCGTCACATCCGTGACTTTCTCAAGGCTGTAAGTACGATAATAAAAGACATATGTATAAGATTGATGTCTCCTAAAGCTGTATGGTTATCTTATCCATTCTTAACCAAACAGTGTTTAAAGGAAGTGCTCAAAAAGAAAAAAGAAAATGAAAAAGAAGGTCCAAAGCTGTGAAATAGTAAAAGGCAATGTCCAGAATGAGAATAAAGATATAGAACAAATTACTAATAGTCCCATTCCAATTAAAAAGTGAAAACATTGAACAAAAATTAAATTTAAGATAAAGAAAAATATAGAAAAATAAAGAACAATGTGAACAGCATGAAGATCGCAGATCAGGTGACCCAGAATCAGTTGATGAAAAATGGTCAGGAGTGTGACAGCGGCAGAGAGAAAACGGTCGGTAACGACGAAGACATAAGTTCATGCAAGGTCATATTGATGTCTATGAGTCAGACCTTGGCCAAGGGAGTATGGCGAGTCCCCAGAAAACGACTCGACAATTACGATGAACAGCCGTTTGGGGTAGTCTTGTTGATGTCAGAACATCATAGCTAAAAGAATAGTAAAAGTAAACGATAATAGGTATAAACATAGTAATAATGAAATCAAGAGAGTAAAAAAATAAAAAATAAAAAATGTGTGCCATTATTGGTATTATAAAAATGTGCACCTTCAATTGGGCTTCAGCAAAGTAGGGTATCTATCACATTTCATGTGATGTTGAAGATCAATTTACAATAGTAGTTAATTTCGCACAAGTATGGCACATTTATTGGCTAAAAGTAAAAAGAAAATAAAAAAACACTGTGTTAAACTAGCGCACAGTTAAAGATTAATTTGAAAAAGATATCTTTAAACAGGCCTGTGGTCCGGTTACAGACTATATAGTAACATATTTATATTATTAATAAACTTACGTCAGTATTTCTTGCAAAAAGTGAAGAACCCAAGAAGTTGAAAGCCGTAAACGAATTATATCGGCTTGGAATGGACTATGATAAGTCCCTGTGGAAAAAGTTAATTTAGATTAAGTTCTGTGGGAATGCGTTCTCTATGTCAGTATTGATAGCCCCTTATATTGAGTCAAGGATTATAAAGTACCGTTGGGCAAATTAGTAACTAAAGATGCCTCTGACTTAAAGCAGATAAGGGCTAGCGACTTGAATAAAAATGATAGAACTGACTTCTCTTTTCAGTAAAACACACGCTTCTGTAGTCTTCTGTTATCTGTATCGCAACAGAAGCGTGCTGGAACTGATGAATTTAAATGAGTGGTGTTCGCGGCAAAGTGAAAGTCATAAAAATAGAAAGCGGACTTATTAGCTGCATCGTTGAAGTTAGGAGGTGATTCTCAAAACGGATGTCGTAAAAATGGAGAACGGACTTGTTGGCCGTGTTGTTGAAGTCAAGAAGTGTTAGTCAAAAGTATTGCGCAAATTCGGTGGCCATCTTAAAAGGGTAAGAAACACCTGTGCATAAAGTAGTGAGGAAAGGTAAAGACAAGTGCGGAGTAGCTAGATTTAGATGAAGACGTTCAATGGAAGGACAGGCCGGAAAATATCGTAAGCAGTGTGGAAAAGTAATACTGTTACATTTGTGCATCACTAATAGTTCATTATTATAAATATTTTTCTACTTATAATTGGTTAACATAAACGTGAAACATTATACATCACTAACAGTTCATTTCTAGGTATTTCATGATAATTAATTATTGGCTAAGATCAAAAAATACATATTGTCCGTAGATAATTCCTCTTCACAATTCAAACAGTATGCTCCTTGGTGTTTCATAAAACTTATTGGTTAGTAATAAAGTCACATTACATTGTTGTCTTAAGGGTATTTAACCTTCAGAGTTAATGAACAAACAAGTAAATATACAGTGTAAGTGAACAACAAGAACAACCAGTTGATCGTATATTCCATGGCACAACAGGTGTGTGTATGGGAGGGACTGAAGCTTCTGCTGTCAGATAACCACATAGGTATTATTAACTCATGTCAAGTGTTGTATATTACACAGAATCAAGTAATGATAGAAGACACAGAGTGTGCTTATCTCTGAGTAGTAAGTGTAAAGTAATGAAAAGTCATGTAGGAGGGGATCGTAGTTAATGGATTTCCATAAGTTCCACCAGCATGATGTAGGTTACAGAAGTTCTGTGGGTCAGTACAACCGAAGCATAGGTTATTCTGAGAGAAACACGTGTAACTCTCTGTCAATGTTTAAACCCTTCTCCACAGCTCGTAACTTTAAAATCCATTGGGTTTCTGCTCTCCTAAGAGCCAATACTCCATCTCCCCCATTGGGTTGCACTGCACCTGTGTAATTCCATGGAATCTGATATTGGTCATAGCCATGGAGGAGTGAGCGGTACTAAAGTGTACAGCAAAGGGATAGTCTGAGTTGTTGTTGCGAATGGCCCTCATATGTTCCTGGATTCGTTCTTTTAAGGGCCATAGGGTACTTCCTATGTCTATATGTCCACAGTGAAATCTATTGCAATAAACAACAAACCTAGTGTTGCAGTTGATAAATTGTCGTATGCAGTATTTTATAGGAGTATTGTACTGAAATTCTATCACATTGCATTGTGTACTTTTGAAAAAGCCAATTGTCCTGTTTGGTAACCAGGTGACATTCGTTTTTTTGGGGGGCAAATAGCTAGGACATAGAATCTCCCTCAGAGTTGTTCCCCTTCTGTGTACAACCATGGGTTTCTTAGGAATGTGTTTCTCTACTGATTTGTCCAATTTCAGTAAATACCAATGTTTGAGTACGATCTTGTAAATAGCATGACTCTGTGTACTCTATCCAGTAATGAATGTCAGTTTTCTGTCCCTGCCTCTTTTGGAAGTCCTGTTTTTATTTCTGAGTAAAGATTGTCTAGGTGTGGTGAGTATTTTCTTTTTGGATTGGTCGAGAACTTCTTGTGAGTGACCTCTACAAATGAAACGTTCTTCCAATTTGTTAAGTTCAGTAAGCAAGACAGAGTCTGTGCTACAATTCCTCCTAATCCTAGTCATCTCACCCAGTGGGATGGCATTTTTCTGTGAGACTGGGTGAGCACTGGTAGTGTGTAAAACTGAATTACATGCTGTAGATTTCGAAAAAGTCTTGACATGATTCTGTTCTCTTTGACGTACATCACCACATTTAGAAAGTCTATTTCTAGTTTGTTGGTTTTGTGAGTAAACTGTAAGTTGTAAGTGTTGTTGTTAAGATGTTCTAACTGTAATAATTGTGCTTCACTACCTGCAAAAATGATGAAAATATCATCAATGTACCGACCCCAGTAGATGATATGCTCAGTCACTTCTGGTGGGCCGGCTGTCCACAGATGTTTCTGTTCAAAGTTGCCCATATAAAGGTTGGCGTAGGAGGGTGAAAATTTAGAACCCATTGCGACACTTATAGCCTGTCTGAACCAGTCCCCTTGGGGAAGGAAGGCATTATTTTCTAGGGTGAGACGTGTTAGATCTAGTAACATCTCCGTGTGTTCAAAGTTCAAAAAAAGTTGCATCTCTTTGCGATAATGTGTCTGACAGAGCTTGTAGTCCTTTCTCTAGTGGTATACTAGTGTAGAGGGAGCAGACATCCAGTGTGACAAAAGAAAAATCTTTAACCCAGTCAATGTCTTCTAATTTGTTTAGAAGGTCACCCGTGTCTCTAAGATAGGATGGAAGATTATGGACTAGAGGCTGTAAGAATACATCTATATATTCTGATATGTGTTCTGTAGGAAAACCAATGCCCGAGACAATTGGTCTACCCGGTGGGAATGTACCTGGTTTGTGTATTTTTGGTAGTATGTATAGGCAAGGTGCCCTAGGTGATGGAATGAACAGATATTTAAATTCCACATCAGTAATAAGACCTTGTTCTCTCCAAAAAGTTAGTTTGTGTTCGATATGTTTTGTGATTTCATTGAGAGGGTTGCTTGACCATCCATAAGTTGTCTCTCTATCTCTTGCATGTACTTGCTGTCCTGCATAATCACTATATTCCCTTCCTTATCTGCCTCCTTGATGACAATTTCAGATTTGTTAGCTAGTAGTTTGAGAGCAAGGTTTTCCTTTTTTGTCAGATTGTGTCCAAAACATCTCCGAATGCCAGTAAATTTGTCTTCTAGTATACGTAAATCATGAGTTACCGCCTTGTAGAACGAGTCTATCAGATTGTCTGGTGGTAAGGTGGGTATGAAAACTGACTTTTGTTTCAAACCACTATCAATGTTTAAATTAGGCATAAGGTCTAGGTCCAATAGGACGTCTAGAATGGAAGGAGAAGTGTTAGAACACTCATCTACAGATAGAAGTGGATGCAGATCCTGTATTTCCTAGATAGTTTTATTACAAGGTAATGCAGTAGGATTTACATAATACAAAGGCATAGGTCTATCTTCAAAAAACTTTTTTAATTTCATACGATGGATTAATTTGAACAAATCAATATGTATTCGGGTGAAATCCGGTTGTGTTGTTGGACAGAAACTAAGTCCTTTGCTAAGTACATCTATATCAAATTGTGAAAGCGCATGATTAGACAGGTTAACAATTGCTACATTTTCTGTGGAAGTTGTACATGTTACGTCACCTGTAACCAGCCCTATACTGGTAGTCTGACTCAGTTCCTCAGGTTGCGAGATAGTGATCTCGTAGTTGCACCCTCTCTTGCGTTTGCTGTGGTGTCTACCCCTCCTTGTTTTTTTGTATTGGGTCTTTTGTATTGGGTCTGTTCTGGTGCCTTTCCTGAAACATGCCATTTCTTCTAAAAAAAGAAGATGTCATGTTGTGTGAGGGACCTGCGTTAACTGTCTCAGAATCCTCCCCAGTACTTCTCTCACTGTGTATGCTGGAGACGTCAGATTCACTGGTGGAAGCTGAAACTACTGGAGTGCTGTTGGTCCCACTGGGCACATACTGACGTGATTTGGCATCATCAAGACTCTGCCGTTCTTATAGTCATTATCATCCCTCCTGAGTTTACTCATCTTTTTGTCTTTTATGTACAACTGGTGTGCACTTAAGACTTCTTTAAGGATTTTGTGTTTTTTTCTGTCCCTTCTTGTAGATTGAGACTTTTAATTTCCATCTCCAATTTTTCTATATCGCAAAGTAAATTATTACATTTACGTTCTGCATGCCTGATGAGAATATCCATCATTTTGTATGAAGAGGATAGAATCAGGTCTTCCCACTCTTTTAACAAGTCAGGGTCTAAGTCCTCAAAAGAGGGAAAAATTATTATACGTAAACCACGTGGTACTTGTCTGATGTCAATGTATCTCTTCAAAATGGTGGAGTCCCACCATCTGGACAGTTCTTGCTTTTCTAGGCGCTCAGGTTTTATGAATTTCTGTTTAAGACCTTCTTGCTCTGTGTTTCTCTGGGTCCTAGTCATTTTTTCTGTGGACCCTGTGAAGAACTCCAGGAGAAGTTTATCTCTCTCATCGTCAAATGAGGCCATTGTTGATTACAAAAAGATATGTAGTGTGACTTAGTAAGTCAGTATTGTTCAGGGCTTGGAAGCACTACCTTGTACATTATGTGTTGTATTTGCAAACATTGAGACTGACTAAAGAAAATCAATGAGATAAATACATCTGTGAATGTTTTAAGACTAGATTGAATACCTGTGTTTCCTGTGATTACAGTATCTAAAATTGTTTCAGGATTCTTGCTTAAACTCTATTAACAATGAAGCATCAAATGTTGGGAGTGCCGGGGTATATTCACTTGGAATACAGCAAAAAGTCTCTAGCAGGCAAGAAAAATCATAAAGTGTATTCTACACTTTTCAATATCAATATCATTATCAATGTCAATATCTCTCTATATCAATCCCAGGATTCTAAGCTAAGTCGAACCCTAAACCTTTTCAAATTCTTCACAATAAACACATAAGCATCAATAATTCATCCAAATGCAATATGCAACCAAATCAACAACAACAATTACAAATGCAACGCATAACCCTATTGATACTCACATCTCCAATACAGCAACCGCCTTTGAAACCGCATCTTGTCAATCTTCAAGCTATAGGATTTGGGCATTACTCTAACTCGGGGTAATTATTTATAATTCTTCTTCTCATAACGTAAACTGTCCTCCTGCAACCAAATTCGTTAAAGCGGAAAGCAGGGAATTAAAAGGACACAGTGTAACAGCATCAGGGCTAACCTCCTCTCCCACACTAGTCAATGCGATTGAACTTTGGCGTTGTTTTAGAGAAGAAGAAAACAATGCATCATAATCATTAACTGAAAGTTTTAGTCAATAACAAGAGTTTTTTAGTTAGTGATCTTTGTTACAAATCACAAGTTAATTCAGGATAAATTAAATAGTCAATAAACGACAGAATTGTAAAATCAATATTGGCTAATCAATTCATATAATTAATGCATCAAAAGCACATTCCATAAAAGAACGAATCCCTATTCTAAGAATCGGGGAAAATGGAGTTAGCCAGAACCCATAAAGAGTTCTAATCCGAGAGCATTAGAATCAGCTCAACAGATCAAAAATATTGAAGCAAAGAACTTCTCATAAGGAGAGGTTCAAGAAACTCAGTAGAGTCTCAAAGCAATGTGACATAAAGTCTGGGTAAATCGGTCTGGAAATTGAGCAAGAGGTAGTGTATCTGGAAAAGTGTGTACCCTACTCTAGGAACATGCACTATTATACACATCACATTTCGCTAAACCATTTGCAACATGTTTCTTTTCTCATCTCCAATCAGCCAATCAGTGCCTGATGCTCTCCTGACAACAGGATCACTCCTCATCTTCTCACATAAATACAATATTCTTCAGTTGATAGTGCTACATTTGCAACTATTTCATGTTAACTACAGATTTACGTGTGGTTGTCTCGCTCAGGCTTACTTTTTCACATATACTCTACATTATTAACCTTCCAATATCAACTCTTTAGACAAAAGTCCATGTAGAAGTTGAACCGTCTATGTTAATGAGAAAGAAAACATTTTGCAATATCATCAGATTTGAAGGGGAAAAACAGGTAGGTTAGAAAGACAGGTCCACATTTTGAGCTATGTGTTTCAATGAATGAACTCTTCACTTCCTAATAAATGGCAAAATGAATCATGTGTTAACAGTAATCTTTGTATAATCAGAAACATTTTATGAAAATACTTGAAACTATATGTGTATCTTATTAATTATTACAAATAACATTATCATAGAGAGGCCAAGAAGCAAATGTTTTTTGCGTTTTAGCACTTTCTATTCAGGTTTGCTTTCAAGTAGTTTTCAAGCAAGGCAATTTTAATAGGTTTGAGGCCTAGTGCAAATAAATGAGAAACAGTCTGCACTTTTATGAATTCTAACACATTATTTCTGTCAAAGATGCACATTATCTCTGCACGTTTAATTAAAACCAGCATTATTTCTTGGTCATTTTAAATCTGCCTTTCCACAGCCTTGTATTATAGTTTGCAAAAGCAATCCTTAGTGGTTTTCCAGTTTGTTGGACCTGGCTCTATTTTGCAGGGTATCCTCCAGATTTTTTCCTTCGGTTGTTGAACCTGTTTTTGGGGGCATTAGGAATGTGTGCAACCTTTCCCTGGTAATCAGTGGTAAAGTGCTTATACTCTCTCATCAAAACATGGTACAATTGGGTTACACCTAATTGACACATTTAGTTTACTTGTAAGTCCCTAACATATGGTACTACAGTACCCAGGTCCTGTAAAGTAAATGCTTTAGTGGGCCTGCATCAATCATTGTAAAAGTAGCCCTTTAAAACATGTCTCTGGCTTTCCCCTGCAGTATATCCTCTCTTTGACACTAAAAAACAACCACAGGTGATAACTGCACATGAAACAACAGCACATGAAACAACAAACCAGCGAAAGGAAACTCTGGATGCGGCTATTCAGAATGCGGATCAACCGGCAATAGCTCCCTTCTGGGCTGACAAGGTGGCTCTGGGCAGCCTAACTGGTACTCTAGTTACCCAAAAAAATTCAGTCATACAGAATCAGCAAGGCAGCAACTATAGCCGACTCCTACCAGCGAAAGAAGAAAGGGGGACACTTTTCATGCAGGAACTCAATCAGGCGCGGGCACCAAATGAAAACCTGACAGAATACGGGGCCAATCCATGGGACAAGGCAATTCCCAATTCACTTCCATCACAACCACAGAGCCTTCACCACAACACAACCATCACAGTAAATGAGCTCACAGAGCACAGTACTGCCCAGGCATCAACTCCAGGGTAGCAAAAAGTGAAAACGCTGGTGACAATATAGCCCCAGTGAAAGTAGAGGGAATGTCGCACGGGACGTTAACAATGACAGCCGGGTACTCATGCCTTCCCTCATTGCAACATCAAAACAGAAGCACAGAATCTGGCTCAGAAGGCTCCCCGGGTTTTCGGCGTCAAGAAAGCCCAAAGTCCAATAATTGCAATGGGCCAATCTGGCAGTACTCTTGTCCCTTTGGTCAAAACCACCCAGGGGAATACCCTTCCAGAGCCCCTCCAGCCTGGCCGCCAACTAATTCTAGCATTACTCTCTTCACCCCAGAGTACGACTCCAAAGGGACCTGCGACACCCTGAACAGAGGGAATATTCTCCAACTATTAGCTACAATACCAACCTTAAGCGACATCAATACAACAGATCTACTTTCTATAGAATTTATAAAGGCAGACAGGTCCCTGGGTAGGGAATCCACTAAGGCCACCTGGGGTTCAATCCAAATTGCAAACAAAGTTCTGAACGAATGGGAAATCTTCAAATCATGGGGCATACGAACCTCACCACATTACAATTTTGGATACCCGCTCCCACTACTTGCCACCAAGCAGCAGGGAACAAATAGCAACAGAGAAAAAACATCCTTGGTGCTCAGGGGAGCTCTAGGCCGGTCACCCCATAGGGAGCAGGCAGTGGGTACACAAACAGGCCACAATCACCATCACCCCATGTTGCCCGTAAACTCCCAGATTCTTAGAACAATTAACACAACCGGACCCTCACAATGACAAACCTACTCACACAAAAACCAGGAAAACCACGACAAAACAACCCTGAGACTATGGTCATGGAACATCAATGGGCTGAACAGCAAGGTAGCCGATGCAGAATTCCTTGCATATTTAAAAGCCTTTGATATTGTCCTCCTGCAGGAAACGTGGTTAGTGGACCCATACCAACTACAGGGGGCCTCGCCACCTACATTGCCATAACAAAATTTGATAGTGCACAAGAAATTCTATCCTCACTACCATCAGTAAACTCAGTCAAGATCCACCTAAACCTCAACGGCTCTAAGGACGAGGTGCTATTGGCCAACACATACATAAACCCGAAACAGAAGAAACAAGAGTCAAAAACCTTAATCGAATATCTGCTCTCAATCATAAGTTCACACAAAACTTCCAACCTCATCCTCTCCGAGGATCTAAACCAACAAATCTTAGGTACATCATCAAACGATGACATACAGGTACAGTCTTTCTATTGGAACATACCAGCCCAAACCAAAAGCAATAATGGCAGACCCACCAAGACAGGTATAGAGCTGCTAGAAGACCTGGAGCACATCAACCTAAGGGCACTAAATGGAAGATTCATTGACGACTCCCCCGGCCGCCTCATTCTACTCGGAAACTGCAAACTCCACCATAGACTACACTCTAGTCTCCCTTTCATTTTTTCAACATGTATCAGGTTTCCGCTTAGGAGATAAAGGGGACAGTGATCATCGGCCCCAGGAAGTTTCAATCCAAGCATTTCCGCACAAACTGATGCGTAATCCTGTCGGCAGACATGCATGCCACACAATAAACTTAAAAAGAATCAAGTCGTCCCTAGCAAACTCCAGGGATGTTCTCCTGGCTGCAAAAACACTGCTACACGATTACAGTAACTCCACCGACATCCCGATTAGTACATGGGAAACTTTTACAGCATTGCTTGCAAGTTCCTTTTCAACCATAGCCAGATACTCCCCTCCAAATGATCCAACAGTCGCGGGAAGGCCACGAGCGCACAGCGGACCGATTTGAAATTACTTAAAAAATCTGTAAACAAATTTCTAACCTAAACCACCTACTCTGCCAAAGGAAAGCCAAAATCAAAAAACTCAAGTGGGATAACAACAGATCCAACGAAATTGCATTTTGGGCAAAACTCTACCACGACTCCCAAGCAAACAACAGCGCGCGCTTCTGGTCCACCATTAACAAAATTCTACAACCTGCACAGGGAGGCTTAACATCATACATCACAGAGAATTCATGGACAACCTTTCTAGAATCTCACTTCAGTCATCAAACACCTGAATTAAAAGCAATCTCGGATAACCAACTGATTCATTCCACGCAAACCACAAGGAATTTAGAGGAAGAGGAAAAGGGAACTGAGGTATTAACAATTTAGAACCAAATTTCAAAACGGAGGAGAGAAGGGGCTCTGGGGCCAAAAGGGATTCCACCAGCTCTCTTCAAACAAGACCCAAAATATTGGTCAGAAATATTGGCCCCCTTCTTTTATACCGTCAGACAGTCAGGGCTCCTCCCCCACATCGTGGAAGGGCTCAATAATTTCACCAATTTATAAGGCCGGCAACAAAACCTCACCAAAAAATTATCTTCTGATTGCACTACTAGACATAGAGGCAAAATACTTTGCTGGCACCTTACTGACAGAGCTCCAGGACTGGGTAAAAGAGAATGAAATGATCCCCCCACCAAACAGGGTTTTGCAAAGACACAGGAACATCAACTAACATACTAACTATGTCATTGCTTATTGACAAGGTGAAATTATCCAAACAGGTGATTCACTTTTGTTTTATCGACTTCAAGGCAGCCTTCGACAATGTCAACCGAGCAATACTGTGGAGGAAATTGGCACTCTGGGGAATTCCTTCATCTCTTTTGAACCTCCTAATACACCTCCACACCAACACATGGATACAGGTAAAACTAGGTAACGGCACTCATCTCTCGAGGCATATACCAACTACCAAAGGACTTAAACAGGGATGTGTGCTTGCACCAACACTGTTCAACCTCTACACAGCAGATATGACATCAGTCCTTGGCACCTGCAATGCGCACGCTCCATGACTCGGTGGCAAAGCCATCTCCAGCATCTCGTATGCGGATGATGTTGTCCTGGTAAGCCACACTCAAGTTGGCTTGCAACGTTTACTCAACAAAATGCATGAGTATGCAGTTGAAAATCACCTAGAAGTGAACATCAATAAAACAAAAACCTTGACAATCAACAGCAAATGGCGGTCCCACTCCTGGTACTTGGAAAAAACCCCAATTGTGAACACCCCTGCCTAAAAATACCTAGGGGTAATCATCGACGAGGGTGGTCAATTCACCAATCAACTTGAGGCTATCAGGAGGAAGGGGATGGCAATAGCGACAACACTAAGGCAGTTAAAAACAAAGTTTACAGGGCCTATTATTTCCCCTCAGCTCCGGGTAGCGCAAGCTAAAATTCCACCCTCTATTACATATGGCAGCGAAGCACTGAGGGGTAGTGATGCTAAACTGCTGGACACCACCATGGCCAGAGCTTATAGAGTTATGTTAAACCTCCCATCTTACGTCTCACCTGCACAGATTCGACTGGAGTTTGGCCTAACCAAACAACATTTTGGAAGGCAAGGTTCCTATATTAGGTGTTGGCACAAAATCAAGAACTCTCCCCCGATTACACTGAACCATCAGCTCTGGCAAGAACTTTGTAGCACATCCATCTCGCCAGCCAATAAGTACTTGGAGGATTCACTCGCTACTACCTGGTTAGTCGACCTATGAGAAACCCAAACTACCCATTCACTCTTTAAGCAAGCAGTCAAAAAGGTAATCAAGAAGATCTCCCTTGTTGAAGACAAAGCTGCCTTTGCCCGTAGGAGCCATGCCTGGATGACACTGAGCGGCTATAAACTACTTGGGCCAGAGGCATACTTCAAATTGGGGTACTCAATGGAAGACCAAAGAACAATTCTTAAAATACAGGCTAGGAATCCTGCCAGCTACTCCGCACCTTCCTCCCTGGCAGAGAGAGAAATTTGGAAACACATGCAGACTATGTGGTAATAGTACTGAGGATATGGAACATCTAATATTCTCCTGCACCAAATTAAAGGAGGAAAGGGTAGGACTACTCAAAGCGCATTTTAACGAACGAGGGATTCGAACTCGGAGACAGGCTGTGATTGCATGCTTCGTCCCCAAGGACCCACAGCTAAATGGGAAGCTAGTAAATTTCCTGTTATTAGTAGACTCTAAGCAAGGAAAAACTGCACCCCGTGCTAACGCAAAAAACACATAAGGAAGTTTTAGCTTACGCAACTGGAATCTTTGAGCATAGACATTTGAACCTCTTCAGAAGAAGCCGAACAAGGGCGCTTTTTACATTAGAGACTTTTAAGTTTTTAGAAACGCATTTCACTTGTCTTAATATATATGAATTTTATTAACGTGTATTTTTGTAATGGTTTTAATTAATCAAAAACAATACATTTACTTACACTGCAGTTTGTGTGTGCAGTTTTAAAAATAAACCTTTTGCCAGGCCTAAACCTTCCAATTCAGTACTTATAAATCACCCTTAAAGTAGGCCCCCAAAGTCTCATATGGCTGAGTGCATTGCATTAAAAAAAAGTAAGACATGTGTACTTAAGTTTTACATGTCCTGACAGTGAAAAACTCCTAAAGTCATTTTGCATTGTTGCAAAGCCTATTGGTACCGTATTAATTTAATGAGTTCTAACTTTTGATTTGGAGCAGATAGAGCTATACTGTTTACACTTCAATGAATTGTAATGCAAAATCCTCTTTAATGGTACAGTCAGATTTTAAGTCACAATTCTGAAAATACCACATTTAGAAAGTTGGCATTTTCTTGTCCCAACTATCTGTTCCTTCTGCCATGTCCTGCTTCACATGACTGTAAATGGCTCCGCTGCTAGGGTTAGTTTATTGCTTCCTTACAGTCACACTAAAGGGGCTTAGGCATGGGCACAATGGGCCATCTGGCAGGATGACTGGGAAGAGGCTACACCTAGTCCCATTTACACCTCAAATGGCTTTGCCTCCTGTACAAACAAAGAAACCTGACAGCAGGCCTGCCTTGCATTATGTCACCCCCATACAGCTTGGAGCCTTGACAGGGGAAGGACATTCTAAAACCAGATGTGGGGGTATGACAGGGAGTCACCCCACAAAAAAGGCTGGCACCAGGTATAAATATTGGATTCCAGAGCCATTTAACAGAACAGACCTGTGGGCATTACAGAAGAAGGCTTTCCCTTGCTGCCATAGGACTGTCATCCTGCTAAGGACTTCCTTGTTGTCTGAAAAGGCAGAATGAACCTGCTTACTTTCATCCCAGGCTAAACTGCGTGACTACACGGGTCATTTGGCTGACCTTCTGTTTGAGCTACTGAGATATAAAAAGCTCCAAGGGCCTTCCTGCAACTGCCCAGCTGAGCTACTGCAACTGGACCTGCTTGAGCTTGCAACTGGACCTGCCTGAGCTCTAATGGCCTCTGCTAGAGTGTGTTCCTGATGCCCAAGAAGTGCTCCTAGGATCTGGACCTTGGTTGGCATCAGTCTGATTTCCACCCAAGACGAAAAGGTTACATCCTGATGTTTGGGCACTTTGTAACTGCAAACAAGTCCCTTCATGTTGAGACTCTGCCGCCCGCAATGACTGCCAACAAGACGCTCCAGTGAAGACCTGCTCTTTTCGCTATGACTACAGCCAACATGAGATCTGCATTTCCCGCTACAGCAATGACAGCCTGCTGTGACCGCCAATGCAAAGTTCCAGCGACAACTGTCTGCGATCCCTGACCAGCTCTTCAAGATATAGCAATGACTGCCCACGTCGCCCAGCCTGCTCTTTGTGTTACAGCGATGATGATCCACTATGCTCTCCCTGCTCCTCATGGCCTCCTCCACCACGAACAGAACTCTTCGCACTGGACTTCGAGAAGGTAACTCTTTCAGCAGGTCATGCTCCACCATAGTCAGCCTGAATTGGTGTCTTTGCCCAGTCTAGAAAGACCCGATGACCTTGAGGTTCTACTTTTACATAAAACTTTAAAATGTAATATATCTAGGTCTACTGATTGGATTGTTGTCGTTCTGGTATCATTTTATGTACTAAAATGTACTCTATTTTTCTAACTTGGTTTTGGGATTTTCCTTGTGTTATGTTTTAACTTTATTACAGGTTGTGTGGTGCATGAATACTTTACAGTTTACCTCCAAGTTAGGCCTGACTGTCTTTGTGCCAAGCTAACCAAGGTTTAAGCACAGTTTAATATAGTGACTTCTGTGGTTCACCCTGACAAGGACTGTGGTTGTTGCTTCAGTGTGACATGCACCTCCCTCAACCAATAACCTATTTTTTACACCATTGTAAATGTTTTCTTGGTTCTGTTACAATGTTTCCAAGCAATTTCGAAAAATGGACAGTAAGTTGATAGTTTCTCTTTAATTTTCTTTTTGACAGGTGGGAACCCTACTTTTAAACATTAGGAGGCTTATTACTATGTCGGGTGGACTTGCGTCCGCCTGACACCGTCATGGATACGGGTACGACCGACCTCCGGTTGATGGTCCCGACTGCCTAAACAATGGTGTAAAAAAATAGGTGCGGTTGCATACTCACATTTCCCTATGGGAGCATGTGCTACGGCCATAGACCGGCCATAGCACAAGCTCCCATAGGGAAATGGGAGGTTGTGTTCATCCCTGCCCCCTCGGCCCCCAACAGGAGGCCGCAAACAGAAGGGGCCCTGCTAGAGTTGGGCCTCAAAGCCGCTTTCCCACAGGCTTTCCATGTCAGAAAGCCCAGCATCGAAAAAAAATGTTTGCTGTATTTAAAAGCAATCACATACATCATGGTTTGCTGACCCCATCTGGCCATCATAGCTGTGATAGCCTCCAATCGTAGTGAGTCATAATTTGTGACCTAACTCATTCATTTTCATGAAGTAGGGTGGATTGAGACCCACTACTGATTCTGAATTTTAAGAACCAACCTATTAGTACATAGGCTGGTTCTTAAAATTCTTTACTGTGTGCAAAAATAACAGTGACAAGAATTTTGTGTCCAGTGAATAGTACATCTTGTAAAGGCACAGACATGAAAAATACCTGTCGAATAGAGAGGAAATGTTAATATTTGAACTCAGAGCTTTTCCCGCTAAAACTTTTGGCTTCAGTGGGACATTAGCCAAAAGGTATCTGACTTCAACTGTGATGCACTTGAAGATTCAACTTCCAGAAAAAAGACTTAGGGCCACATGTATGACCGTCAAGTTTTGAGACTCAAACTGCAATTTTTTTTTTAGCGACTTGCGATTTGTGAGTCGCAAATCCTGATGTACAACAGTGTCTCAGACATTGTTTGCGATAACCAAATGGGTCGCAAGCGACCTGCCTCATTAATATTCATGAGGCAGGTCGCAATTTGCGACCCGTTGGGAATGGCCAGCACTCACAGGGATGTTTGCTTGCTGGGGATTTTTTTAAATGCAGCCCATTTTTCTTAAAGGATAATAGGATGCAATTAAAAAATGTAAATGAAAAGTTTACTTTTCATTTTTTACAGTGGGCAGTGGTCTGTGGGACCACTGCCTGCTCTGAAAAAATGTTGGCGCCCCCATTCACAAAGGGGAAGGGGTCCCTAGGGGACCCCTTTCCATTTGTGAATGGCTTACCACCAATTTGAAATTGGTGGTAATCTGCGAATGTTTTGTAACTGCATTCCCGGTCGCAAAACATTCATACATACCAATGCGACTCGCTATTTGGAAGGGGTGCCCTTTGCACGCCTCTTCCTAATAGTGACTCACAAACCCTATTTTGCGAGTCGGTAAGAGGTAACCGACTTGCAAAATAGGGTTGGTACACAGGAAAACGCATTTTACCGGTTGCAAATGGCCCAATGGGCCGTTTGCAACTTGTGAAATGGATCGTACATCTGGCCCTAAGGGCCTTATTTACAGTTTAGTGGACAGGATACTTTATCAAAATGTGATGGATATCCCCTCCACAGTACTACAAGTGACATGGCCTGTAAAGCACTTGTACTTTGGTGGAGGGAACAACCGTCACATTTGTTATGGAATATTTCATTAATCCAAAAATAAATCAATCCCTAATTCAGGAGGTCACTTCTTTGACCATGTCCTCATACTAAGCTTAGTTGGCCTCCGTGCTTCATAGTTAATCTCAACTCATGTCCAGATCCTTGTCTACTGGTCACAATCTCAACCACCCCTGTTTGATACAACTGTACAGTAGGGTCCTGAGAGTAACTCTCCATGCTTAGCTGAAAGAGTTTGAACAGCAGAGAGAAGGAAAATATATTATTTAATTTTTTTTTTAAAAAGCATATGAGTTGTGAAAGTTTTGTTTAGTCATGTGTCCAGTCTGAAAGCTGTTGTATCGTGTTGCCTTGAGTGACATGCTCTGTTTGCTGGTCTGCTGCACTTGTAATTACTCGTGCCCCAGTTAAAGCAACCAATTTTCCTGCTGTTGTTAGGTGCTCTCTGTGCCCCAGTGAGGGCGAATGGAGGCAGCTCCTGGAATTTATTTGCAGTGTTTGACCACAAATTCTACCACACAGGCTGTCTTCTCAGTGAAATTTCTCTCCCTCTTCAGATTCGCAAGTGGAGTTTTTATTTTTGATGGCAGCTGGATCACAAACCACACCAAGAAAAGCATGAGCTATGGTGAGGCCAGTAGTAATGTGGTTGGAAGAGAATAGGTGTTAAAAGTGTATGTAAATGGGTCAGATGTATGTTGTTTTCCTATCCCCATCATGTGAAGCTCTTCTTTCTGCATGAGGGACTCTCCCTTCCATATGCAGAGGACTCTGCTTCTGTGGTGAAAATCTCTGTGTTAGTGGTGGATGTCTCCGCCAAGTATGAAGAGTGTAACATAGAGTAGTAAAGTTATTAATAGTAACTTTATGGTTTTAAATTATATTGTAGGAGCAGGGTTGGACTGGCCTATAGACCGATGGGTGAGTCTGACAGGTCAGTGTGTGAGCTGTTTTTTTTGCAGTGTGTGGGCCTGTTTTATGGTCGGTTGGGCCAGTTTTTACAGTTGATTAACCTGATATTAAAACAAACATTTCCATCAGCAAGCTCAAATCAATGCAGTCTTCCATATCTTGCAAAACTCTTATACAGCGTGCCTTTACAAGTTCAAAAGTGACACAACTTACAAACATGGGCCAATTTTTTAGCTATCTAATTCACTAATGGGGCTCACATTGAATTTGTTACCCGGGCATATTTTCTTTGCAAGTCCGACCCTGTGTACGAGACTCTACCCCCCTGAACTGAGGGGGTTGAGAAATTTAAGTCTACACCTAGGAATCGTTTTACATTCAGAAATGGTAAATAGCAAAAAGTAGTAAAAATAGTGAACAGCAGAAAGTAGTAAAGTTACTCCCAGGTGTAAGAGTAAATTCACATGTGATTAAATTTACATGTATAAATGTTCCTTTGTGAATAGGTCTCTGTGTGCTTAACCTGACAAGACTGTGGACTTAGTGCTTGCGATGTACTCTTTTTCACCCCAACTAATAACCCATTTTCTTACTGTGAGAGGCTGGCTCAGTATATGATGTACACTTATGTAAGTGGACACCTTGCACTGATCCAGTCAACCCTCATGGTAGTTTTAGTGGTCTTAGACAACCTTAGAAAGCTCTCTAAGTGGTAGCTGTGGAGAGCAGCCTTCAGGCTTAGTCCAGAAGGAGTGTAAAGCAGCTTGTTTTACCAGAACATAATCTTACAGATATAGATTAAGTGAAAAAGAACCACAGTGTATTTATAAAAATATGTATTTATTATAAGACACTCACTAACACATACAGATATCTCCTTTTAGGAGATATACACAATGCACACAATACTTTGCAATAGAAACAGGTAAGTAGCACAGAATACACAGTGGTCCGCAGGAGATGACCAAACCATATACTAAAATAGTGGTATACAAACCACGACTCGAGTCAAGACAATACTTAGAGGACGTAGAAGGCCGGGGACGCAAGGAACCACCCACGGAGGTCGTGTGCAGCGTAGGAACACGATTGCGTTCTCCGTACAAATCAATGTGTAAGTCGCAGTTACAATTTTAAAGAAAGAGGACCCTTCCCAGTGGACCCTGAAGAAACCCCATGGAAGACAAGAGGTTGGAGAGCCACCCCACCCATGGATACACTTGGAACCAGGTTACCTGCACCAGGGAAGCTGGGTGCATAGGTGTGAAGTGGCATCGGAAACAGTCTTCAAACTCAATGGGAAACTTCAAGAAGATGCCGCTGCTGGAGAAGGTGAGAGTGTCTGGTGGAACCGAAAGTTGGATTCAAGGTGAAGAGTACCTGCAAGCAGAGGGGACAGAGTCTAGGTCACTTGGGGGTGACCAGGGGGCACGGAAGACGAAAGCCCACCGATGTCGGGTGTTGCAGGAAAGATGACGGTGCCCTTGGAGCTGCAGCTGTGAGGACCAGGCGACGCTGTGGAAGGAGCCGTTCATGAGCTGTCCCATGTCGGATATCGAGGGTTGAGGGGTCGGTGTCCATCGGGAGCACCAACAAGCCTTGGCAACTTCGAACAATTTGGAAAGCAAAGAAGGTGCACTGTCGGGAACAGCAAGGTCCAGGGGACTCACCACAAGTAGGGGAGTCAGGGCAGGCCCCGAGCAATCAAGGGAGCACAAAGAATTCAAAGGTGACCCTCAACAGGACCCACAGGCCGGAGGCACTGGAGTCGCAAGAGGACCTCGAGCAGCTCACCAAAGAAGCAGGCCAACGGTGCAAGCAATGCAGTGTGGTCGAAGATTCTGGTCACTGGAGATGCTTGAGGTTGGGGCTACTTGGAGCCCGGAGATCTTGATGGAAGGAAGAGAGCAAGCCTTTGCAACGGCAAGTCGATGTGGTGCACAGGGGTTCGGTTCCTGCAGCTCCGATGAGGAATACTGGCCTCAAACTTGGTGAGAGGACAGGGCAGGCCTCGAGGGATGTGAAGAACCACCAGCTGTGTTGCTGAGTCTTTCGGACTCTGTGGGAGCCCAGGATCAGCAGACCGGTCAGCTTAGTTGGGGTGCCTGCAGATGCAGGGAAATGACTCCTTCACTTCAAGGGAGATTCCTTCAGGTGTCTTGGATGCCCACAGGCCTTGGAAAGTTTCCTGTATGGAGCACAGGCACAGAGGTTGCAGCAGACGAGCAGGGCGAAGAGATCAGGAGCAGCAGGAGTCTTCCCGGTTGCACCCTTGATGCCCAGAACGAAGTCCAGAATGCCCAGACGGTCGAAGTTGAAGTGTTGTCTGAATTGAATCGTGTCCCACGATGAATCTAGGGACCCACCCTCAGGTAAGCCCTTAAGTACCCTAAGGAAAGGGTTGGGACGATTCAGGGTTCCCTCCCAGGGGTGGGGTTGGACAGTGCGGAGGATACTCCCATGTCCTTTGTCCAGTTTTGCACCAGAGTGGGAGCCAACAGCACCCTGAGCTGGTTTGAACTGGACTATGCAAGGGGGGCACCAAATGTGCCCTTCAAGCAGACTGAGTGGCGCTGGTAAGCGCTTCCTCCCCCGCCCCAATACACTAAACTCTGTCTGGGAGGTGGTCACACCTCCCTGTGACAGGATACCTATTGTTCTTCCTTTCCCTGCTCAGGCTTGGCTCAGCAGCAAGAGGGCGGATTCGTGTCTCTGGTCGGCAGCAGCCATGTTGTGCTGTCTGGGTCTAGAAGACTGGTACCGGGAGTACTGAGGGCCTAACGGAGGGCCTTTACAATGCTAGGAATCATACCTCCCACACATGTTGGGTATGATTCCAACATGTTTGATACCAAACATGATAGGGTTCGTCCAGCCAGTTTCGAGATGGTCATTGCGTAATGACACGGTGCCCCTCTATATGTTATATGGCGGTCTCACTTACAACCCAGGAGAATGGACTCCGAAGGTTGTAGGGGTGTCCTGCTCATGCGGGGCACCCTCACTCTTAGAACCGAGCACCCTGCCTTCAGGATTGAAAAGGCCTGCTGTAGGGGTGACTTATAGATTTTAAATGCAGTGATCCTAGATATAGGGAACCTATATCTGTCGGAAGTGGTGTTAGCACCAGCTTACACAGGCTGCTGTGGCAGGCCTGTAGTGACAGTTTGAATGGTCTCACAGAGGTGGTATAATACATGCTTCAGTCTATGAGAGACTTCTGAGGCACCTATGCCCTGGGTACCTTGGTACCATTTACTAGGGACTAATTAAGGTACCCCAGTATCCAATATGGGATGCACCTAAGTACTTACCATAACAATTTAGTTTTGAGATGGTCATTGCGTAATGACACGGTGCCCCTCTATATGTTATATGGCGGTCTCACTTATAACCCGGGAGAATGGACTCCGAAGGTTGTAGGGTTGTCCTGCTCATGCAGGGCACCCTCACTCTTTGAACCGAGCACCCTGCCTTCAGGATTGGAAAGGCCTGCTGTAGGGGTGACTTATAGGTTTTAAATGCAGTGATCCTAGATATAGGGAACCTATATCTGTTGGAAGTGGTGTTAGCACCAGCTTACACAGGCTGCTGTGGCAGGCCTGTAGTGACAGTTTGAATGGTCTCACAGAGGTGGTATAATACATGCTTCAGTCTATGAGAGACGTCTGGGGCACCTATGCCCTGGGTACCTTGGTACCATATACTAGGGACTAATTAAGGTACCCCAGTATCCAATATGGAATGCACCTAAGTACTTACCATAACAATTTAGGGGAGAAAGCAGAGAGACTGGGGTCCTGATTAGCAGGATCCCAGTCAGACTAGTCAGAAATAGCATAGCGCCAGGCAAAATGTGGGGGTAACCATAAAAGCAGATCCTACTTTCCTACACTTACAAATATTTATTATATAGTGGTATTTCTTCTTAGATGTCTACACCCATTGAAATGAGGTCCATAATAAGATCAAGGACCAGACACATTGCATGTCATGCACAGTTTGAATCAACACATTTGTTTAAAGATGGTGACTAATACCTGAAGGGCCATGTTAATTTCCAAAACATACCGACAATTTAATCACTCTGGATGTGACAACATAAGGTCAATTGCCTCCAGGAGACTTATTAAGCTACCATTACAATACTGAGTGCTTTTCAAATAACCTTAACACTCATAACTGGTATAATACAGATGGGAGCATATATATGAGCCCCTTGTGACGCCATAGCATCACTTTTTATGAGGCTTCAGCGCGGCAAAACTTGCAATCATATCTAATGGGCCACGCAAAGCCAATTTGCGTGCCTTTCAAGGGCCTCATAGATATGGAGTAAGGCAAGACAGCACAAATACCTGAGTTACCTTACTCTGCAATAGGGAGGCATTCCATGGGTGTTGCAGTCAGTGTTCCCAGGTACCACCCAAGGATTTTGATGCTTCCCCTGATTTGCTAGAACATGTAGACCTGGGGATACACCAAAACCTTATACCTCCCGAGGTGAGGCATAACGAGGAGAAATAACTTTATTTCTCCTTGTTTATTTCTCTTTCTATGTGTGCTGCATTTTTCAGTATACATAGAAAGAGGAACATGCGTCAATGGATTGTTTCTGTGCAGGAAGGTGCCATTTCGTGCACTTAAATAATCCTGCCAACAACACAGGCACCCTTGCACCATGGTGCAAGGGTGGCTGTGTTGGAGTTAGGCTGGAGCTAGGCTCCCAAAATGGCACCAGTACAGGCGGAAAGGACAGGAATGCACCATATTGGATAATCCTGGTGCATTCCTGCCCTTTCACTTTGACGTAGGGCAGTGAAGCAAGGTGACTTGCAGCACTGTTCTACACCAAATCCCCATAAATGATGCCCAGAGTGTTTTACACTTTTGATATGTCAATCATTTCTAATGGCACTTTGTGTGCACTAAATCCATATACAGTGCACAAAGAGTAGTGCTTCTAGGCAATAGGATGAGGGAAA
Organism: Calotriton arnoldi; assembly: GCA_963921515.1. Lineage (NCBI taxonomy): Eukaryota > Metazoa > Chordata > Amphibia > Caudata > Salamandridae > Calotriton > Calotriton arnoldi. Next base: position 89,899 of record CAWUFW010014259.1, read on the forward strand.
AGGCAATAGGATGAGGGAAAGCACAATTATTACCATTATTATATATCTAAATAAACTCTAGGATAGCTACATATACTCTAGTCTTATAAGTACGCTATATACCATACATTGTTCCAAGTTAAAAACACTCCACTCTTACAATATGTAAATAATACTAGGCTAGTTTGTGGAGCAATGGCAGAAGTTACAAAGATGTTTTAATCTATTTGAGATAATGTAGTATCCCACAACATTACATGTTAAAGTGTGCTTTTGGAAGGATGGCACTGTTCTGCGGTGAAGATCCTATAGTTACTAGCGTCCACTGGAATTATTCTGCAGATGCCTTCCACTGTTCCTCTTTATCAGCATCCGGTTTTGGCTTAGACAATAGATATAAAGTTTGCACAGAGTGTCCCTATCATTTTTTGGAAAGATGAATGATTCTGGTAGAAAGTGTAGCAAATTCGGCATAGTTACCCTATTTACCTTTTTCTCTTCCCTCTTTTTGCTGATATTATGACCAGTGTGTGTGCTGTCTCTCTAAAATGATACTGGCTAAACTGGTTTCACACAATTGATCTATTTAAGTTTCCTGTACGTTTATAATATATGTCAAAGAATATGCACCACTGTCATGGGAGTTAAATGTCATATATGGACTGCAGTGTGTATTTACAGCACTCACAAATGTGATAAAAATATATGGCTGCCAGGAGCACTACTGTGCTCTGGCTGAACTGCTGTTTAAAGGCACAGCAATTCCACATGTCAAAGAAAAATGCATTTTTTGCAATTGTGGTCACAAAATACCGAAACATTGTTCTCTAAATCACTAATAGGACCCAGCTATCACTCCCATTCCTATTGTCACCAATTTATGAGTCCAGAAGAATTTTGACTGAATGGGTTTTGTAAATGGTAAAATGGTATTTTGTGATCACAACCCCTGTGATTTTGTGCATTTCAGGTTTTGTAACCAAACATTACCTAGTAGATCAGGCATAGTGCCTAGAAGCCTGCCCTGAGGAGCTAGGAGCCGCAGGACACTCCAGAAGGAACTTTTCCAGCTTATAGAGAAAAGTGGGATTATGTCATTTTACCCACCTCTGGGGGATTGGGATAAGGTGCTGAGGCTTGCCCAGGGAGGATGCACCCTGGGTGGGCAAACAATAGATTTTTCCTGTTTGAAAGTTCTTGCTATGCTGAAAACTGGTTTAGCTTGCCCTTGTGGTAAAGGTATCCAGCTTTGTGGAGCCCTGCATGGCTACAGCTTTTAATCTTGCCCTGTAGGAGGAATTTAATTTCCAAAGCAGGCACAAAATGTGAAAATATAACCTTGGACTGGCGCGAGGCAGCACATCTTTTCAACCTGTGAAGCACCTTTGGCAGCCACGAAATCCAGCATTGCCCCATTTGGAGTTTTTGCCATCAACACCAAGAACTTCACTGGAGCTCAACGATGATGTTCTGAATTCAATGGACCTTCGCTGGCCATAACCTTGGACCTTGCCCCAAATTAATATTTTGACTTCCATTTTAGACATTAGTGGACACATATTCTAATATTTGGCAGAAATTACTGCAAGAACCAAAGTTACAGCATGACGTTATGTGCGATGTAGAGAGCAGTTTAAAATACTAGGCTCAGACAAACTTTAAACTGTTTCCAACTTTGTATGTGTAGATTGCAGCATACAAATAGGTTTGAAAACTGTGGAGAAAAAATATTTCCCCTACTTCTCTCAAAATGTTAGTAGATAGAGCTTTGTGTCAAAAACCATGGGTGGTAGTGGGAGAATGACTTTGCACCACCCATGGGCTGCCCCATTGAAGAAAACTAATGCAAAGTAGCAGATAGCCCTAGTTGTATAACCCTTAAGCAACATTCTAACAAAAGTAAGGTTTACCATTGGAAAGTAAATAACAAATCAACACTTTGCATCGGTTATTGTCATTTTTTGTGACCTTGCACTGGTGCATATTGTTAATAACCTGGCCTTAAATTAAGTCAGAAGAAAAAATCTTTGAACGGTGCATCACACTCAGTGTGTCTGATCTCCATTACATCGTGGTCAGCCTGAATTCATGCATAGGTACTTGTCAACCACGAACTGCTATTTAGCAATGGTGCTTTACTTTTTCTAGGCAAGGTTTAGCTTAAAACTTTAAGAAAATAATTTCTCTGGTTCCCCTTTTTCTACTTTGAATATATTGGTGTTTTTTGCTCATTTCAATTTTCTCCATTTATCTAAAATGGATTGGAAATGTAATTGTATTAAGTTCTATACTTTAAAGTTGTTGGTACAGCTTGATCTTAACTAACACTTCTCTGGGGATTGCCTGCTGCTTGTGCCACGGCTGCCAGGTGTTGACCAGTGATTCTGTCAGAAATGAGTTTTTGACCTAACTAGATTGTTTTTATTAGATTGCATAGGGTCACCCACTTCAAAGGTAGTGATTCAAATTTGGAGAAGTATGAAGAAGCAAATCACATTTTCCACTCAAGGAGGAGGACGGAACACAAGCGTAGGCCTGCACGGATTATGGTCCACAGATTCCTGTGAAGGTTCTGCACAGTTTATGTCAATGGGTGGTTTGCAAACTCCCACAAACATTGGTGGCAAGCTACACCTCCTCTCCATAACATCACCCCTCAGACGTCTTAGTTTTGCTAGTCAAACACTAAAGGGCTGAAAATCCCACCCCCTCTCCAGGGCTCACACTTTCCAAGACTTCTTCACCTACCCTCATACAGTGCGAAGAGGCTTTCATAGTTGTCAGGCCTGATGGTCCTAATAGACAAGCTATGAGTTAAATTCTGAATCTGTGCAAACAGGAGATTGTGCAGGTCTGGTGGCTCAGTGGACTAATACGTCCACTGCAGGGCCCTGTGTTTGACCTCATGGTCACAGGTTCAAATCCCAGCAGGTCCACTCAGCCTTTCATCCATCTGAGGTCGATAAAATAAGTACCATTGAGTTGGGTAACAATAAACATCTGTTATTCAGCGACAAGATACCTCCAGGTGAATGTGCGCTTTACAAATAAACGTTATGCTTAGGGGCTGGAATTTCGATTTGCGTGATAACTATTGCATACACTGTGTTTTGTACCGACAGATATCAGGAAGTGAAACCTGATAACAGTTATCAGGGAAAAGGCCCAGAATAAAAGGTAAAACATGTCTGCATATACATCAGTTTGGTGGCGCAACTATCCATTGTGTAGCAAATGTATATTACATTAATTACATGCTTAACTTTTGCTGCTTTTGAAAAGAAGGTAAGGCAGGGGTATCCATGTTTTTGGGTAAAGTGAGCTGTCTATGTTCAGTTAAAATCATCACGAGTGACTTATATTTTTAGAGTTGTAGTAGTGGCTGTGTCAGACAAGATTATATTATTGGCCACAGCAAGCAAGAATGCCAACAGTGATCCCCTCAGTGTATCAGGCAAGGTTGCCAGCAGTAGTGTAAAAACAGCTTTATGAATTTGGAATGCCTCTTTCTGGCTAATAAATAGCCATATATGCAAGGTCCCTGGCCCGAGGTAATAATTTGAGTAATAAGTCTCACGGACACCGGCTGATTTACCTTGCAAATATCAACTTTAAATGTATTTTGCAAATTCAGTCATTTCTCTCCAAACATCAGTTAATGAGTTCCAACTTAGTAGGCTGGGCTGTACACAAGTGATCCACTTACAGGTAGCAGGCAGTGCTTAATTTGAGCCGGTGCTTTCCGGTGCTCAGCACCGGCACTTAATTGGTTTCCGGTGCTCAGCACCGGAACCTAATTGTCAGCACCATACTTACAACAGTCTACCACATGGTGGCGCTGCTCATCTAATTTAGAGATGAGCAGAACAACGGTTGTTTAGCAATACAATACACACTAAAATAGTGCTAATACCTGCCTCCCCAGCCACTCCTTTAGCTTTGGGGACCTGGAATAATCTGAACTGTCGCATTTACATGCGAGAGAGATGGTTAGTAGTTGTTTTGGCAGCAATGACAAGGGCGATGGGTGGTGCAAGCTGCAGTGGCCTCCTCATCAGAGGCCTGGCACTTAATATTTTATAAATTAAGCACTGGTAGCAGGGGAGCTACCAGTAGCTTACAAGCTACTTGTTGGAGAAGATTGAGGTAGGGAGTAAAGGGGGAAATGTAACGTAAGGAAATAAGAACAATAAACAAATTAGTATACATTCATAAAATATGCAACATTTATCACACCAGTGCAATCTGGCAGGATTTCGACCCAGTTGGAAAATCTTGAGGCATAATATCGGTGCTGAACAGCTGGTGTCTGCCTTATTTATGAGAGAGGTGTACACATGAGATTGGGGGGATATAGAGAAGGGCAGCAGAATGTTAAAATTGTTATGCAATTTGGTTGATAAACTATTGTTATTGTTACTGTTGTTGCGTGGAACAGGATGCCAACGCCATGAGCAGGATGGGTGATATATCCCTTTTAAAATAATTTGTTCTGACGTGTACCTCCAGTGTATTGTCATTATTCAATCGGGGGGGCTGTTTTGGTAGTGGGGTGGTCTCTTTTAAGAGGGTTTATAATCTTTTCCTTTTTGTAGATTTAACATAATGGTGTCCCATTCAGTTGTTTGGCACATTTACCCTTGTGCTTCTGCTGTTTGGTGATCACCTGGCTCTCTCCTTCTGCCCATTTTTGGACCTCACTGTTCCATTGTGCCCATGTAGGGGGGGAGTTGAATTTCAATTTCTGAGCTACAGCCTCTTGGCTAGATATTCAAATCTCATATCAATTGTATGCTTCTTTGGTCGAGATATGAGGCCTAATAAGATCGATTCTGGGGACCGGTCTAATAGCCTGGAGGTGATTTATTGTACTGAATCCATAATTTCGCTCCAGAATTGTATTTCGGTGCATGTCCATAGCATAGGTAGTAGGGTGTCACTACCTACTTTATATCTTGAGCATCAGTCAGGGATAGTGTGAAATATTTTGTGCAAATGAAGGGGAGCTAGATATGTTTTCTGAATTATATTATATTTGATTAGCTTGAATCTAGTACTCTTCTGATTTATTTTAGGGTAATCCAGAACTTTCCTCCATTCTGCTTCAGTTAGTTCCTCATTAAGGTAAGCCTCCCACTCAGCACTTGAAAGTTGGGTTTGGTCATTTGCTGAAGAGCAGAATTTAGTCTGGTAACCTCTTCTCTAGAGTGGCCTATTTCCATTTCCAAATATGTTTCCACAACATTTTGATCGGGGAAATGCTCAGTTTCATGTGGCCAAATGTATTGCATAGTTTGTTTTACAGAGTTGAACATCAGAAACTGTCCTACAGGAAAAGAGAACTCTAGTTGCAGAGTTTGGAATATATGCAGTGTAGTGACATTTTAGATGTCGCCTAAAGTATAGCTACCTGCTTCGAACCTTCTCCATGTGTCTATCTGTGCAGCCAATTGCCTAAATTTAAGGATACACCATAATGGTAGCATTGGGGCAAATGCTACAGTGGTTGCTGTCTACTTTACTACTCTACACCAACATTGGTTGGCAACCTCAAGAAGAGTCTAACCTTTCTGTATATGGAGTGGGGTGGGAATCACTCCCATCAGTGGTGGTTGGTTCCCATGAGCACCACAAATGTGCATGGCTTCAGGCCTTGGGGGTCAGCTGTCCTTCATGAATTCAATTGCAGCTGGGTGGCTAAATAGAAATTCTTGAAATTGGAACCAATCAGTCCTCCTTCCTGTATGAGGCATTGTGCCTTAATAAGAGCTAGTTTGTGCTTCTGATCCACATATCAAATCTTTCAAAGCCATGTCCATTTCCATGAAGAATCATATTGGGTGATACACCGGGATGACAGAGAAGAGCTAGTAGAATCAGAGAAGCAATATCATTTTAGCTGTGGCTATCTTTCCCAATACCGACATCCTGCTCTAAAAAATTATGGAAGCTCTGGCATTCCAGAGGGCTGTGGTCAGGTTGTTTCCTATCAGGTCGGGTTTCTACCAATAAAGCCAAACTCACAAATATTGGAAAGTATCATACTTTCAAGTTAGTTGGAGCCTATGCAATTTTTAAGATACTTAACTCTTTTTTTGATTTTAGGGGGAATATACAGAATTTCCTTTTGTTTATGTGTTGTCCTGATGTGTTACTGAATGTCCCCAAGGTCAGCAATGCTCCCTCAAACCTGTCTCTACGTTACAGAGATGTAACAGTACATCATCCACATACAGAGATATAGTTTGTGCTACTCCTCCCACTCGAATGCTGACATCAGGCGTCTTGTTGCAGAATGAGGCTGCCAGCGGTTTCATAGCTAGTGGAAAAAAGCATAGGGAGAGAAGGCAGTCTTGACACATACTCCTCTTTTTCTGCATCTGTTTGGAAATTACTTTCCCTGTTTCCCTGTTTTCATTTGAATATCTAAGGGCCAAAACTAAGCATCTGAAGTAACTTAAACAGTTATCTCCTGTCCATTGACTCATAGGCCTTGGCCATGTCTGCAGAAAGTATTCCAGGGATTGCCTGTGTAGTAGGTCAGGCATTCATCACTTGGAAGAGCCTTCTAATGTTTAGGCCTGTGTTTCTTTGTGGTACGAATTCCGATTGTTTCGGGTGTGTTACTACTTGTCGTAAGGGCATCATTCTCTTGGCCAACGCCTTACCAAAAATCTTATAGTCAGTGTTCAATAGGGAGCAGGGTCATAATGAAATTATCTCCAGAGGTAGAAGCTATTACATTGACCAGGGAATCAGCACAGTCTTGTTATATGTAAGAGTTGTGCCCCTTTGTTTTTGGAATCCCGGTGCAAGTTTAGGAGTTTGGTTGCCAGGGTTCCAGTATACATAGCATAACATTAAGGGGAGAAGCCATCACTTCCCAGTGTTTTGTCTAGTTTCAGTTCCTTGATGGCTCTAATTATTTCTTCTAATTGAAGTGGTTCCTCAAATAGTGCAGCCTGCGCTGGTGTCAATCAGGGAGGGAAAGGCTTTGCTGGTATTTGGCTATATCAGTAGGTGCAATTGGGGTGTGTGATGAAAATAAAGTGTTATAGAAAGCATGTGTTTGTGTATTAGCAATCTCCCCATCTGAGGCTTGTAGGACCATGATCAGTTGATGTTGCGTTTTGATTTTTATACCTTTCCAACAGTCTGCGTGTTTTATCTGCCTAGTTCTGTTGCCTGGTAGTGTACTCTTTATAGTAGTGTAGGCAAATAAAGTCTATTATATCATTGTATGTTTTTCTAGTTTGAATTCCTCCCATTTGCCCCACACAAACATTCACTGGACATTGGAGAATGGATGAAACAACTGACAGCTCTTAACTGTGTACCACACATTATAGATTCAATGAGATCTCTGGGAATAACACTTGACAAGAATCTGAGCATGCAGGAGCACATCAGCTCTGCTGAAGGAGCAAACTTCCACATAAACATCTTAAGAAAAATAAGACCCTTCCTACCCCCTGATGACTTCAAGGAAGCTGTTCAAGCCCTAGTAATTCCCAGAGTTGGTCTATGGGAGTGCTACCCTCTGTGGCCTACCCAGATCTAAGCTGGCACCTCTAAGGGCCTCTTTTAACTCTCACGCTAGGCTCATTGCAAGATCTAAAACAAACAAACACATCACTCCGGATCTGAAATCTCTAAACATGACTCCCATACAAGGCAAGGATTAATTTGAAAATTGCTTGCATGACACCTAAAGCCCTACACTTCAACACTCCGATATACCTTGCACAAAAACTGGAGCTATTGGGTGGCTGTAGAGCATCTGGAAGCACTAGCTCCCTATTGCTGAAACCACCCAATTTCTATAAAAAGAAAACATATAACTGAGCCTTCTCAGGTAATGAATTGAGAATCTGGAAGGCCCTACCTCCGAAAATCAGACTGAACACCTCAACTGCTTCATTCAAGAAAGACGTTAAAGTGAAACTGATTAACAAATTTCAGTGGTAGAAAGCATGAACTATACGCCAGGACAAGAGATTTGTCTGTTAGTCTGCACGCATGCTTATTTGCCGTACACTATGTACCTATTGTTGGGTTCTTGTCCGTATTGGACCCTGAGATGTTTTCTCTGGGGAATTCTCCCATATCAAGTCCCATCCTGATGTTGTTGTTGTTTTTCTACATATCGCCTTGAACATTGTAAAGAGCTCTGATACCCACAAGGGTCATGGTCACGCTATATAAAAATGTATAAATAAAAAATAAAAAAAATAAAATGTGCTATTGCCTCATCTGTTCACATTTACTTTCAGCAATTTCTAAGAAGCATATTTTCTGCTCTAACCTAATCGCAACTCCACTGAGTGCTGTCTTCACCCCATATGATATCTATAGGAAATCCGCCTTTTCTGCATGGCTATGCCAGATTGTTTGCATTTTGCTGGACTATATTCTTACTGGTTTTTAAATCTCTGTGCACTTTGCCCTTGCTAACCTGAAGTAAAGTGTCTGTGATCCCCGTTTACACATGGCTAAATTGGCTTATTCCTGTTTGGCAAATTTAACTTGCCTGTAAGTCTCTAGTACATGGTGTTGCACGTGCACCCAGGGCCTGGAAGTTAAATGCCACTAGTGGACTGCAGCACGTATTGTGCCATCTACTACAGTGGCAGTGCAAACATGGCTACACTCCTACCTTGTGTAGCCTGACTGCTTCAGTGCAGAACCTAAAGTGAGGCCTGTCAAAATAACGCTTTATGACAGATACAGAGCTCCATTTAAATATTAGTAAGTCACCCCTATGTAGGCATTGTAGCTCACAAGGAGAGGCAGAAAATTATTTGTAATCAGTCCCTGCTTTAACAAGATGCTAAAAGCTATTTTCTCTGTGGCAGGCCTAGCTTTCCTATGTAGAAAATCAGAGTACAGATTAAAAAATAATAATACTGCATCTCAGGAATGAGACCAGTCAGTAATATAATTAAACAACTACTGCTAATAATTATTCAAAATTTAATTCAATGGTGAAGTTAGATTTCTAATAAGTATTAGGGAAATGTAACTTTTAAAAAGCCACCTTTTGGCTTCCTGGAGGGTAATTTGCATTAACTCTCCAGTAAATTACAGAATGTGCTCAGCTTGGGAAATGTGAAAGAGGTGTGATATTCCTCGAAGGAACACACAATAGGCTGACTTGAATGGGCATAATGAATCCTCTGAGGTCAATAGAGTATTTTGGGTGGGAGCGTGCCTCCTTCAAAACACAATTTAGTGTTAGATATGGGAGGACAATAGTAATTACCACAGTGCACTCCCCAACACACACACACTACCCTCAGAGCCTAAGTTTAGCTTGGCCGAGGACTTTCATCATCGTGAAAATGCCCTAAAACATAACATTTTGGGCTTGTTTTTAGTAAGGCAAATGGGAACTACGGAAAAAGTTGGTAGGGTTGCCCCCGGAACTTTTTACCTTATTGGTTATGGAGAGACCCACAATCAACCCCACATGCTAGCTGGTGCCAGGCATAAATTGGACATATCAAGCCACCAGAACAGAACACTTTCTAAACCTTCAACAGAACAGAAGATGACTGGACTAGCTTTCTGTGATATGAGAGGAGCCCTGAACAACTGGACCTGCTCCCCCTTGTACACAAGACCAAAAAGTAAACTCCAATGGTCAATCAATCAATCAGGATTTTAAAGTGCGGCTAATCACCCTATAGGGTATCTAGATGCTTGCAGGTACCGGAGGCTAATCTGAACAGCCAGGTCTTGAGGGCCATTTAGAATTCTGGAAGTTATGGTCCAGAGGTGCGTGCGGAGGCTGTTCCAGGTCTTTGCTGTGATGTGGAAGAAGGAGCATCCACCACTTTTGCTTCGGTAGCTGGAGTGAGTATGGGCAAGTAAAAGGGAGGTGGAGCGTAGTCTTCTCGACTGTTGGTGGAATTTCAGGTGGGAGTTAATGTATGCAGGCCCTTGGTTGTGTAGAGCCTTGTGTGCAAGGGTCAGCAGTTTGAACTGGCATCTCTTCTGTACCGGATGCCAGTGGAGTTGCCTGAGGTAGGGTGTGATGTGGGTTGGTCAGGGAAGGCCAAGGATGAGTCTGGCTGTGGCGTTCTGTATGGTCTGAAGTATCTGTAGGAGGCGTGTGCCGATTTCTACGTAGAAGGCGTTGCCGTAGTCCAGTTGGCTGGTGATGAGGGGCTGTGTCACAGTGCGCCTCGTGTGTAGGGGTAGCCACTTGAAGATCGTACCTAGCATGCACAGAGTGAGGAAGCAGGTGGAGGAGACACGTTGATCTGTGGTTTCATGGTGAGCTTGTTGCCAATGATGATTCTGAGTTTTCTGCCATGGTCCGAGGCAGTGAGTGGGGGTCCTAGGTTTGATAGCCACCAGGGGTCATTCCATGTGATGCTGCTTTTGCCAAAGATCAGCACTTCCGTCTTGTCTGTGTTCAGATGCAGGCAGTTGTTTTTTTGTCCAGTCAGCAATGTTTGTTGTGTATCTGTGGAAATTGATTCTGGTGATGATGGGGTTGTCAATGAGTGAGAGGATGAGTTGAGTGTCGTCTGTGTAGGAAATTATGTTGAGACCATGGGATCTGACGATGTTGGACAGCGGAGTCATATATGCATTGAGGAGCATGGGGCTGAGAGATGGAAGGTGGGAGGTGGATCCTCTTGGTTCTTCCAGTGAGGAAGGAGGTGATCCATCTGAGTGCATTCCCTTGGATGCCGAAGTGGTGGAGTCCTTTTACCAGTGTGTGGTGGGATGCAGTGTCGAAGACTGCTGAGAGGTCGAGGAGGATCAAAGCTGTTGTTTTTCCTCAATTGAGGACGGTTCGGATATCGTCAATGGCTGCAATCAGGGTGGTTTCAGTTCTGTGATTGCTGCGGAAGCCAGATTGGGAGTCCGTCGAGTAGCTTGTTCTGCTCCAGGTGTGTCATGAGTTGATTGTTGATTATCTTTTCCAGTACCTTCACTGAGAATGGGAGCAGGGAGATTGACCAGTAGCTTTTGAGTTTGCTGGGGTCGGTGTGTTTATTTTTTATTAGTGGTCTGACCTCGGCCTGTTCGCAGGAGTTGGGAAATGTTACAGTGGTGATGGAGATGTTGAGTAGGGTGGGGAGTTCCTGACCGATCCTTTGGTTTACAAAGTTGAAGATGTGGTGCGGGCATGGGTCTGTGGGAGCTCCCAAGTGGATGGATTTCATGGTGGAGGTAATGTCCTGGGTGGAGAGGATGTTCCAGGTGGTCATTGTGTGGTTCGTGTCAGCTTCGGTGGTTGCGTATCTGTTGCGGAAGTCCGTAGGCGTGGGTTAGGGTTTGAAGTTTCTGTCTATGGTTGCAATCTTGTTGTGGAAGAAGTGGGCGATGTTGACACACAGCTCCTCCAAGGGTATGATGTTGTTTTCACTAGCAGCTGGGTTGGAGAATTCCTTAAAAATGTTGAGAAGTTCTTTGGTGTTGTTGGTGCTGGTTTCTATGCATGCAACAAGGGCTGTCTTCTTTGATGGCCTCAGCAGAGGCTGAGGGAGGTCTTGAAGGCTACCCTGTCAGAAGCGTCTTTGATCACACGCCATCTCATCTCCAACTGTTTGTTGCCCCATTTCGCTGTTCTGAGTTTTTGAGTGTACCAGCTGGCCTTTTTAGAGGATTTTCTCTGGATGTTCCTCTTGATGGGGAGGATGCTGTCTGCATAATTGGTGATCCAGGCGTTGAGGTTTTTCACTCCCTGTTCGAGGTTGATGGAGGTAGCAGGGTTGGAGGTGATGAGGTGATGAGGGCGTTTGCCCAGCTGGTCACTGAGATTTTGTTCTACCCCCGGTGGAGGGCGTTGGTCATCTTGAGGGTGGCATTGCGTGGGCTGGAGATGCTGAAGTGGACGAAGGAGTGATTGGTTCATGTGAGTTCTGTGACATAACTGTATTTGACGAGGTTGCTAGAGGTTAAAATTCAGTCCAGCATGTGTCATGCAGTGTGTGTTGGGTCATGGATGTAAAACTGTGACACAGCCACTCACCTGAAGTTCAGGTTGTCTGCAGGAGCGATAAACTGTCCTCTCTCCTCCTAGAACACCTCTCGGCACTACTGAACTCACTACAGGAGTCCCAGCAGGTGCCCCAAAAGGGAAGGGGAATGGAAGAGAACACTGCTACTCCACACAGCCTGGTCCAGCCCGGCACCCTCGAGGGGACATGTTTGCAGAGTAGGGTCGCCTTTTTGAGGACTTGCGTTTCTCTATAAAATAAGAAATGCAACAGATGAGTACAGAGACACTTTTGGGCCACCCAGGCGCACTCAACACAGAACATTATAAGTGAGTTATGTTAATCACCTGGTTCTCAAGAGGAGCTGAGATGCTCTCTTAGCCTTTGTCTCTAGGTTGCAGGAGAATACAATCCAAATAATAGTTCTCTAAGAACAATGCTGTCAAAAAGGAGTCACTGGCTATGATTATGTGTCCTCCACAGCCAGGTAAACCAATGGCACCTAGACACGTTGTTTTATTTGCACAAAACACCCGTAAACAAATATTCACATTTAGGAACAGGCCCATAGGGCTACACAAGACAGTGTCCATACATTATGATGATCAGAGGGGTAACAGGATGCTTCCATGCGCAAGGCGCGGTATCAAGTTCACAATATTCGTCTTAATATCAAAGTTCTATGCAAATAGTGTAGAAACAAAACTCTCAGAAGTTGGAAATTAGCTCTAACATAAAATGACCCCAAGCGCTTGGCTGAATACAAATATGAAATGAGTTCAAACATAAAATGACTCCAAGTGCTAAGCGTAATACAAATATGAAATGATTTCAAACATAAAATGACCCCAAGCGCTAAGCGCGAAACAAATACCATAGTCTTGAATCAAAAGTCACTTGTGCCAAATACCAGATGGCCAATTCACATGGCAAATATTCAAGGACGAGCCTTCCGATACCAACAGAAAATGTCAAAGTCACACAGCCTTTCACTTCACACGCAGCCTTAAAGCGCACTGCACTTAGCTGTCCGATGCTTGCTGCAGTCCTGGCGGGTGCTTCTGTCCAATGGTGAAGGAGGAAATCCTGAAGCAGTGACAGAAGTAGTCTCCAGCTGAAGCGATAACCAGGAGATTAAGCCAAGCACTGACAGGTGGGAGGCTTGGGCTTTTATAGGCAGTTCGGTGGCAGTTAATCACACATGGCTAGCCACACCCATAAGCATGCCAGGTGCCTCAGACACACCCATAAGCATGGCAGGTGCACATGTTCAATAATGTGACACTGTTGCTAGCACCCAAAAACAACAAGCACTGGCAAAACAAGCACTGGCACCAACAAACACAATGCCAGGTGCCTCAGACACACCCATAAGCATGGCAGGTGCACATGTCCAATAATGTGACACTGTTGCTAGCACCCAAAAACAACAAGCATTGGCAAAACAAGCACTGGCACCAACAAACACAATAAAAAGAAACAAACATTGGCAGTGGCAAGAAAAGGAAAAAACCAAACAACTTAGTGGACATAAATGTGAGCAAGCAGGGGCCCCTGAGGGTGCCGACATACCAGACAGGACGGGGAGCTCCTGACAGTGGACAATCTCAGTCAATCCGAGGCTGCCCTCCTGTGTTGCTACAATGACACACAAAATGCAAGAGGCCTTTTTCCTGGAGTGCCCAGCTCACCGATAGCAACTGGACCTGGACTGGACCTTGCAGGTGACCTCTGCTGAAGTAAGTCCTGGCTACTAAGTGCTGCCTGTGAGGTCCTGGAAGCCATAGAAGCGACTCCGAAGAGCTGCTCCAGAAACTCTGAAAGGTTGTGGCTTAAAAGACTACTTCAGAAGGTTAAATCTTTGTTCTATCCTACCTGCACTCCATCATAGTCAGTCTGAAATCAAGCTTGGGTCCGTGGTCTACTGTGACCATACACTATCATTAGCACTTAGTGCTCTTTGGCACTTTGTCTACTTAACAACACCTTAAAAATGGATGTCTCCAGTTCCCCTTATTGAAATTTAGCCATTTTGGTTTCATTTTCTTTATTACATTTTACTCTATTTTTCCAATTCATTTTGAGATTTTTACTGCATGGTGTTTTGACTTGATTACTCTTTTGGTACTGCATAAATACTTTACAAACTACCCTACCTTAATCGTGACTGCTCTGTGTCATAGCTACCAGGGGGTTGCGCTCAGGTTAATTTAGTGACTTTATAGGTTCACCCTAACAAGAGCTTCAATTATTCCTTGAGGTGGGCAGTAGCCCACCTCAATTAATAATCCAATTTCTTACAAGGTTTACATACATATTCCTCTCAGGAAAGACGTGGCTGTATCCCATTTTATTCTGATATCATTAGTTGTTCCTTTGCTGTCTTCAAAGGACTGGTCTATGTGTGTTTGATGTTTGCGCAATATGGTGTGTTGAGTAGGGTTTGTGGTTGTAGCCGCCAGGTGAGAATGCTTGATATATGTCTGCCCTAGTTCAGGCATGCAAGGACCGAGTTATGTTCAGACAAGGTCCTCTCCAAAAGCTCAGCATGTTGTATAGCGCCCTCTAATAGTTCAGAGTGGATGATCATGTTCAGCCTGGGGTATAAGCCATGCCTGGATGTCGAATATGTGTGTTCCTGTGCATTTGGCTTTAGCTCCTTCCATGGGTCTACTAGCTTCCAATTCTTAAGCCAGCTCTGACAGTCAACTTCATTTTTGGTCACTGGGGCACTGAGCATTGGGGACAGGATCTATCCCTCAAAAGATCTTGTAAACAGTTATACTCCCCATTCTAGATGGACAGAGAGTGCATCACTTTCAATAGGTGTGATGACAACCAATCTACAAACTCCATCTGTGCTGTTGTGAGGTGATACAAGCTGGCTATTGTGAGGGGTATACTACCTAATGTACCATCCCAAATAATATCTGCCTTTTGAATCTATCTTGCAGAGAGCACCACATAAAGTATCCCTAGTTTATTCAAGATCAGTATAACTCATGAGTATGCAAAGTGTGTCATAAAGAATGCATGCCCTCTCCATCTCTTTCAAACTCTAGTCTCTTGAGATGTTGTCAAGTGTGTTTCGTACAGGCATGCAGTGTCTACTTTACATCTCCTGATGTAGGAGCCTATTCTGTGCTTTTATGTGCACCATTTCCTATACATTTCAGGTCATAATTCAGAATTTAGTCTGCATCATTGTATGAATGTTTCAGGTGGGATGTAAGAGCCTGAACTCTTTGTGAATCTGCTTCATGAATAACCCCCTACCCCCAACATCCTGGTATATTCATTGTCTAGGCTGTTCTCCTGCTTGTTGCAATTTGGCAGTCTCCAACTAAACAGAAACCTTAACTTCCAACCGTGGGCTTAGCTCTAAACTGTTCAAATTCAACCCAACTGTCTTTTCATTTTATCCATCCCTGTCAAATCTGTAGAGCGCCTGTGGGGTGAAAATAAATGTGCAGGTGTTTTTCTGTAGTGTTACTTGGTGTGTGTTTAGCTGCCTATCAGTAATTCTAACAAACCCCCACTAGTACTGCAGAACACTTAAAGCAGCTACTTCAAGAGTACCAACATGCTGAAGAACATTACCCATTTAGTGGTAAGGGTATGCCCAGGCGTGTGTCCCGTGCGCACCATGCCACTGGAGTCAAGCTAGCCTGGCTGATGAGGGGTGAAACCCCAAAACTGGTCCCATGATGCTTGTTTCTGGTCCAGGGAGAACCTGGCCTGGCAGTTTGGGCTGGACTGTTTCCATGGGGAGCAGGGTCAAGACTTATTTTCGTATGACTGGGTCTGAACTGGAACGCCCTGGTGGGCAAAAAAAACAATGGTTTTAGGCTCAGATCACTGTACTGGGGGTGAATGTTTGACATTGTACAGCATTCTGTCTATTACCCATTTATGCATCTCATTGCCTTTATTCTAGAGGAGATGGCATTACAGTTGGCTGTCAATGACTGAATCTTCCTGCATCAAGCTCTGCTTCCATCTCGAGACAATGGCTCTATATCTTCCATTCAACTCATGCCTTTTCAGCAGTGGGCTTCTTTACTGTGCTGGGTCTTGTGTTTAGGGCCCGTCTCTTGAGCTAGGGCCTCTTGAGATCTGGAGAGGTGGTCTTTCTGGAGAGGTGGTCGCTCCATCCATTTTTTTGCTTCTATGAGGTGAGCGAAGAAATGTGTGTCTTCTCGGTCCGTTATCTTCAGTTTCACAGGAAACTTCATGATGAATTTCAGTTTCAAAACAAGTAGCATTTGTATAACTTCTCTATGGGCCAGATGTAAAACCATTCATTTTTGCGAGTCGCAAATTGCGTTGAATTGCGACTCACAATTTGCGACTTGCAAAAGTGAATGTACAACAGTTTCTCACACAAATTGCATGCCTCATCAACATTCATAAGGCAAGCGCAATTTGGGAACCCATTGGGAATGGCTAGCACTCCCAGGGATGGTGGCCTGCTGGGGTCAGCAGACCACCATGTCTGGGACTGCTTTTTAAATAAAACAGTTTTTTTTTTAAATGCAGCCAGTTTTCCTTAAAGGAAAACGGGATGCATTCAAAAAGAAAAATGAAACTTTTCAGTTTCATTTTTTAAGGGCAGGCAGTGGTGCCTGGGACCACTGCCTGCTCTTAAAAAATATTTACGCACTCATTCATAAAGGGGAAGGGGTCCCCTGGGGACCCCTTCCTGCTTGCGAGTGGTTTACCACCTACTTGGAGTAGGTGGTAAACTGCAAGTGTTTTGCGGCCGCAAATGCGGTCGCAAAACAATAGTAAATGGCATTGAGCTTCGCTATTAGGAAGGGACGCCCCTTCCTAATAGCGAGAGTCGCAAACGCTATTTTGTGAATCATGCCAATTTCAAGCACTGGGATTTGCCCTCTGTGCCTGGGGTCCTAGGATGGTTGAACTCCCATATAATTTTCAGCCAGATTGTGTTAACATTGTGACTTTCTCTCCCCTCTGTGTGTTCGCCTCAGCCGGTGGGTGCCCCCGTTCAGTATGGTCCATTAGAGAAAAAAGTGTATGGGGTGAGAAAGGAGGTACAGGTCCCTATCCAGCATTGTGTCCAGGTCGGGGAGTTTGGAGGGTCAATGTCTCTAATTCAGTTTTGTCCCCCATATCTATATCCCTGTACTCACCCAGTGGGCACTCAGTAGCCCTCTCCACCTCTATTTATTCTGCAATAGGCTGTGTGAACTTTAGATGCAGCGTTCTCACGGTCGAATCCACAACATCCGTCACCCAGGATGCCTATGGGCAGGGAAGAGATGGAGGGTGCAGCCCTCTGTACCTCCACTGGTGTATGCCTCAGGCCTCCGGAGGAGTCTTGTTTTGGCAGCATGGAGCCCCACCCCACTGCAGAGGTCCATCCACTCAGACCAGGGGAGCTTTGTTGTAGGAAATATCTACAAGTGTGGTTCGCATGACTTGGCCTTCGCTTGACAGGGTTAATATTCAAATTCCAAAATCAGGTCTTCAGTTTAGCAGTTGAAGATCAGATTCTACTGTTGGAGGACGTGAGTTGGTTGGCTGTAAAGTGGATGTCTAATAGAGAAGATTTTGGATCACCTTTTCTTCCACTACTGCCTCTGTGTCCTTGTAATTCGCTTCTACAAAGTGGAGACGAGGAAAACTTTAAAAAATAGCATGGAGCCCACCAAGCTGTAGTGAAGTTGTGGTGTTGCTTTATTTCATTTTGGAATGCGCTAGGAACCATTGTGAGCTATGTTGGAATGCAGGGTTGTTGGGGGTTCTTTGGGAGGCAGTTAGTGATTGAAGCCGGGATGTGTTTCCTACGTTTTTCCCCGTAGGAAACAAGAACAAATTGAAACAATTGACGATTATTTGTCTATACTTTAAAACATGGCAGTTCCATGTAGATTTGGGGCGTTACAGGGGGAGCTAATAAGAGATCAGATTATTATGCTGACTAATAACAAGAGAGTCCAAGAGAGATTATGGGCCATGGGGGATGGCACCTTGAACAACGTTTTGGTTGTCGTGAGAAAAGCTGAAGTCTCTTTGAGATGCTTTAAGGCTGCTTTGGAAGACAGTAAAGAGTGAGAAGAAGTTTGTATGATTAATGATAAGAAAAATAGTAAATCACTTAAAAAAACAATTGTAAGTGGTAAAGTACCAGAATTGAGGGACAAAAGGAAATTATCTGCTCCTGCAAAAGTGGATTTCAGGAGGGAGGGTCAAGGAGATTTGAGTTGTTACAGGTGTGGGAGTCAGGAACATTTAGCGAACAGTAAAAAAAATGCAGAGCAAGGGATCAGAAGTGTTCTACATGTGGTTTAATTGGACACTATGCACGTTAATGTAGGAGAAGGGATAGAAGAGAGAGAGTTCAGTGCGTGTCGGAGTGTCAGAGAGAGACTACTTCAGAAGAGGAACAGTCTGGAGAGGATGAGTACGTCATAATAGTAAAAGATGCAGTCTTGGATATTGAGAATCAAGGGAGGAACAAACCGGAATGTTAACTGTTAGTAGCAGGTGTGCCTGTAGTTCTAGTGGCAGATTCTGGGTCACCATTCACAATCATTAATCTGGATATGTGGAAGGAGAAGTTTGAAGGAGTGATCGGTGAGGAATTTGAGGATGTGTTACGTTAAGCTGGAAAGTTTCACTGGTTAAGCTATACCCATGGTGGGGTGCAGAGATGTATCATTTGTATTTAAAGGTAAAAGAGCTGAGGGTAGACTGTATGTGGCTGAATATGGACCATGTGTATTAGGTTGGAGAGACCAACGAAGTTTGAATATCATCCTTAACCCTAATAGTGAGGAACAGGTGTTGGTGTTGGATGAGGGGAACACTGTTGGGAAGAAACTGCATGAAGAATTCAAGGAGGTATTTTCTGGCAAAATTGGTTTGTTGAAAGGATTCACCCATAAGATTATATTGAAGGAAAATGCTGTTCCGGTAAATTTCAGAGTAAGGAATGTTCCTTTTGTGGCACGAAGTGAAATGGAGAAGAAGTTGATCAGATTGAAGGAGGCGGGAGTGATAGAACAGATAGAGTCATCAGATTGGATGTCTCCATTTGTGGTGGCCAGGAGGTTCAATGGCAAAATTAGGCTATAATGACACCGAGTGTACGGGGTACAGACCATTGGTATTGATGCGTGGTAGGGAGCCATTTACTAAGGATAGCAATGGCTGGATGAGTAATACTAGACATGGTGAGTGGTCTCCTGAGGAGGTCAAGAGAAACATCGTAAAAGCACAAAGTGTGTACAAAAGAAATTATGATTTGAGGAATGTGACTAGAAAGGAGACGTTAAAGGTGGGAGATTGGGTGAAAGCTAAGAAAATTGGTAAAGTGGCAAAAGGGCGAAGTGTATTTTTGGAACCGTTGAGAGTGGTGGAGTGTTTAAAAACTCTGCAAGATTAAGTGATGATCGCGTGTGGCACATGAGTCATCTAGCTAAATGTAAAAACATTGTTAAAAGTAAAGGAGGAGATGATGGGGACATGTTGGACTTGAGTGATTGGTTGTGGGAGGATAAGGTGGATGAGGAGCTGGAGCAGGTGCAATGTGAAACTGAGGTTGGGGATGGAGCTGCGGTGGAACAGGATTGTGTGGATGTTAGTTCAAGGAGGTTGGGTAGATTGGGAAGAGTTATCCACACTCCTAGCAGACTAAAGGATTTTGTGTTAAATTAGCTTTCGCTTGTTTAACCTAATTGTTTTTTCATCCTATCTTATCTTTTCTTAGAAAAACGGCAGTGTATATTGTTGCTTATTCTATTTCTCAAAATTGTTATATACTTGTATTACTCATTGTATGTGGGAGGGGGATGTGTGGTGTTGCTATATTCCATTTTGGAATGATAAGTGAACCATTGTGAGGTATGTTGGAATGCAGGGTTGTTGGGGGTTCTTTGGGTGGCAGTTGGTGATTGAAGCCAGGAGTGAAGGGCTGTACTTGCTGTCCTGTGTGAGCAGAGTTGAGAATAAAGGAAGGTGTTAAACTCTAAGGCCTGGCCTTCACATTACAGAAGTATAATCCCAACTTGTCAGACTAGAACTGGATCATTCTTACACCACATGCCATGGACCAAAGGACGCTGGTAGGGAGCAATAGTGCCCCAGTATCTTGCTGCTGGCAATTGCGAACACATGCTGGTAATGGTCCAATGTGTGCAATGTCAAAAAAGACTATCGGTGCCAGGAGGTAAGCAGCTGCCATGTGCAGCAGTTAACCTGTCTGCGCTTGCGCAGTGGCTTTCTAGTGATGTAAATGGTGGTATTGTATATTTTCGAAGGTGTGGTCCAGCTCACCAGTGGAGTCATCACGTATCACGTTTTCTTATGGCCATCTTTAATCCACTTTCAAAGTTATTTTCCAGCATCTACTCGACGCAATCTAGTTGTCCAGAGAAGAACACGTCATCATGCTTGATGTTTTTTGGTGGCCATCTTTGTTTTGGTTTCAATGTATTCTTCAACATCAAAGAGGCATGGTATAAATGTTTAGAGGCATCAAAGGTCAAGTGTTTCAGCAGCAAGAATCAGCAGCGCTTAACAAGAAGCAGCAGCGGAGAAGCAGCAGCAGTTAATAAGAAAATAAACCCACAATATTTCACTGCTGTTTCCAGTATAGTTTCAGGCAATCTCCAGGTAATTCCAAGTCTTTTAGAGCCTGAATATTCCCTTGAGGGATTTGAAGGAGTCTAACTATTCATCTTTATGGAATCTCATGTATAATGGGTATTCAGTCAATCCCAAGTTGAAGATGTATTTTTGTTTTTCTTGTTAGACTATTGAAAGGGGGGTTTGTTTACTTGTTTGTCATAAGTTTGCCACTTACCATTTCATTTGTTAGTACGATTGTAGGTAGCAGTTGGTAACTTTTATTATTATGGCTTCTGGAGGGTCAATGCAACAACCACCTCATCTTTGCTAAAAATGTAATAGAGCATAACATGATTCTGAATAAGGTATTTTCCATTCTCAAGGAACAAGGCATGACTGTCTCGTTGGATATCTGTACATTTCTGACTGAGGCCATAGATTATTTGGGCCACAGGATTTCTTATAGGGTTATTGAACCTAAGACATACCTTCTCGAAGCTCTTAAGGATACCCCCCGACCCAAAGATGAGGACAAGTTGAAGTCATTCATTGTTCTTAGTGATTATTTTTCCAGATTTCTCTAGGGCTGTGCCACCATTGGTGAACCTCTCGAAAAAATGTTAAGGAAAATAGAAAAATGTGAATGAGCTGGCAATGAAGAGAAAGTTATCCATGACATAAAAATAGTCTGTTGAAGGTCCCAGCCCTAAAAACTTGTGTTATTGAATTGAGGTGTATTGTCACAGTTGATGCGGGTGTGGTAGGGCTTGGTGCTGTACTATGTCAAATGGTTAATGAGCTTAAACACACTATCGCCTCTGCTTCCAGAACCTTGAAGGATGCAGAAAAGAGCTACAGCACAATTCAGAGAGAGGCGTTAACCTGCACTTGGGCAATTGAGAAAATTAAGACATATTTGTGGGGTACACAATTTGTGCTCCATACAGATCATAAGCCCTTTATCTATTGTTGTTTGAAAAGGGTGTAGCTTCAGCTTCATTCCATCTCTTAAGAAATTTGGTAAAACTACAGGAGTACAATATTATGGTGCAGTATATTCCTGGCAGTGCTAATAGTAGAGAAAACGGTATGTCTTGGTTACCTGTGAAGAGAGAAACAGATGATGTTGGTATGCTCGAGGATGAATGTGCTCTGGCTGCTGTTGATGGGGTTAAGCATTGTCAGGGTATCATTGATGAAAACGAGTGATCCTCAGCTTGTGATGAAGATACGATTGTGACAAAGGTGTTGGATTACATACAGAATGGTTGGCTGCATATTAAGAAATTGAAAGGAGAGATTTTTAATTTTGCACATGTCACAAACGAGTTGTCAATGGAGGCTGGGGTTTTGTTAAGGTCAAACAACTTTGTTCAGCCAGTGAGTCTGAGATTCAGAATCGTGTTACTGGCACACACAGGCCATTCAGGATCAAAATCAACAAGAAAAATTCTCAGACACTCATTTTGGTGGCCAGCCATGCTTAGGGAGGCAGGGGTTATGATGGAGACATGTAAAAAGTCCATTTTATCCAATAAACAGTGGAAGTTCAAGGACACCTCTTTGATACACATGCCGTTTCAACAGAACTTTTGGGAAAAGCAAGCGTTTTATTTTGTTGGAACCATAAATGCATTGAACAAGGTATTATGATATATGATTGTCTTGGTAGATAATTATTCTAAGTGGATTTATTGTAAGTTTGTGGAAGAAATAAGCACTCGACTAGCTATTGATTTCTTGTCTAAAAAGATTTCTATTGAAGGTTCACCTGCAGTATAAGTTACTAATGATGTGGAACAGTTGATTTCTGATAAAATGGAACGTTTTTCAGAAGACAAAGGAGTGAAGCACTATGCTGTGGCTCTGTATAGTGCATAAACTATTGGTGCTGTTGAGAGGGTCAATTGGATACTCATAGAGAGTATTCAAACTGCACTTAAGTGTGGTCTGGATGTGTTTGAGTTTTTGTGAAAATAAATATGGGCTTATCATAATACTACACATGCTGTTACAGAAATATCACCTTTTGTTTGGCTTTGAGGCAGGAATGCTCCTTTTAATTTGATGCCAGAATGGTTGAGGGAAAAACAAATAATGACAGGAGTGAGGATTGTGCGTTTTATTAGGAAAGACTGAGAAATAAAGGGAATTTTGCTCAAGAGAAAATACTGCGTCAGCATGATAAACCTTACAAAGTAAGCAACATGGTTGAAGCAATAGGTTCTTGGGTGATGTTAAAAAACATGAGAAGCAAAAGGTTCAAAACTGATTTTAATTTTAATGGTGCGTACAGAGTTGTTCAAATATTACGCACTGCAGTTAAATTAAGTGATGGATGTTGGTGGTCTAAGAGAAATTTGATACTCTTCAGTGAGTTTCAGCTCCTAGTTTTGGAAAAAAACTTAAATGTGCACAGCTATTTGATGTGGGATCACACTTTCACCAACAATGTTGTGGAACATGATAATGGTAGCAGAGGGCTCAGTGGTGCAAATTACTACAGAATTTCATAGTTATGGGAGTGAAGCAAATGTATTCTCCAATTCCGCAGAAGGTTCTAATGATGGGGGTATGCAAAACTATTTCCTGTAGTTACCATACAGGGTTGTGTATGCAGGAAGACAGAATAGCTTAAAGATTTTGATTATTATCAAACTTTTCCTTTTCCAGTGTAAATTATAAGTGTGTTTCTGCAAAGTACTTCTTTGTATCTTTTGCATTAGAAAAGAATGTATGTGATTCTTGTATCTTCTTGTATATAAATATATATCAATTGCTTTATGTTTATTGAGGGGGGATATCTTGTAGGCAATATGCGTGACTCGGCCATCACGTGAAGGAGGTTATTATTCTAATTCCAGAATCAGGTCTTCAGCTTGGCAGTTGAAGATCGGATTCTAAGTTAGTGGACGTACATTAGTGGGCTGTGTTGTGGATGTCTAATAGAGAAGGTTTTGGATGGTTATTAAAAACATGCCTGTTAGAAATGGGGATCTCTAGTTGGCAGTGGCTTGCACCCTGTCCAAGTAGGGACCCTTCCTTCTAGTCAGGAAAAGGGAGTTACACACCCAGATAACCCTTGCTCACCGCCTTGGTAGCTTGGCATGACCAAACAGGCTTATCTTAGAGACAATGTGTAAAATATTTGTACATAAGACACACAGTAACACAGTGAAAGCACTACAAATGGACACTACACCAGTTTAGAAAAGTAAAGTATCTTTATCTAAACCAAATAAGACCAAAATGACAATAATCCAACATACACAATTCAAAATATGACTTTTAAAGAGGTTTCAAGCAATTCTGTCCAAAGAAATCTATGGATACATGATTTTTACATAAAGTACCTCAAATGCGTCAAGATTCACACGGTAAAACAGCTGCAGAGGAGGGAAGTGTCGGAAAACACAGCGATGCACCAGTTCCTGAGTCCTTGGGGAGGTGATGTGACTGTTCTGCTGCACGCAAGAGAAGTGATGCATTGAATCCGTACTGTAGGGGGAAGTGATGCGTCGATTCCAAGACGGTTATGGTCTGTGGGTGCTGCGACAGAACAACTTGGTGCACAGGTGCGATACGTGGAAATCCGGATGTGCTGGAGGTCGACGTGGCTGTGGCGAACAGGCACTGTGTCTATTTCTTCAGTCGCGGTCCCACAATGTGTTGTTTCTTTTAGTCACACAGCAGGGCTTGCGTCGGAGTCAGGGAGGTGGTCTCAGACTTCGGAGACCGATGAGCGGGACTCGGCATGCAGCAATTATTCGGGTTGCTGGCAGGCGCTACATGGATTTCTTTGGCCGCACGGGGCTGTGCGTCGGGAATTTCTCCCACACTGCAGTGCTGCGTTGAAAAATTCAGCTGCAAGAAGGGTGAAGCATCGATTTTGCAGGTTTCTTCCGTTTTTTTGTAATTCTTTGCAGCAGGAACAACCTCAAAGGGCCCAGAAATGGTTTTGGCACCACAAGGCAGATTAGAACTCCCAGTAGTGAAGCTCAAGGAAACTGTAGATGAAGTCTTTGTGACCCTGAGACTTCTTAACAGGAGGCAAGCTCGACATCAAGTCATTGGAGATTTTCTTAAGCAGGATACCACAACAGGGCTAAAGTTCAGTCATTTCCACTGCCCACAGACAGAAGCAGCAACTGCAGGTCCACCCAGCAAAGCACCATACAGCAAAGGGGGTAGCACACTTTCTGGCAGCTCTTCAGTTCTACTTCTTGGCAGGGTCCTCTTAGTCCAGAAGCAATCTAAGAGGGATATGTACAAGGAAATGGCGGAGCATGGCGTCAGCCTCCTTGGCTTAACCCTGCGCTCCGCCACTTCTGAAACGCAAGACTGCGCCATATTTACAAGAATGTGGTGCAGCCTTGCGTTTCCCCCTGCAATGGCGCTAAGTTTAGCAATTTAGCACCAACTCAGGCACCCTTGCCTAATAGTGCAAGGGTGTCTGCTTGCAGGGGAGGATTGTTTATGTGTAGGAAGGTGTCTCTTCCTGCACATAAACAATCCTAAAATGCCATTCTGTCACTTTCATGTGTGCTGCTTCATGCAGCACACATGAAAGTGACGAAACTGCATTTTTTTAAAGATTGTTTATGTACAGGAAGGGACACCTTCCTGTACATAAACAAACAATGGCATTTTGCTTTTTACATGTGTGTTGCAGAAGGCAGCACACATGGAAAAAGCAAAAACGAGGAGAAATAATGCATTTCTCCTCGTTTCGCCAACTTAAAACCAGTATTTACCTGGTCTTAATGTTGGCGCTGCCTCCTATGTACGCCACCCTTGTACATAGGGGGCAGCGTCAAAGGGAATGGGTATTGCGGTGGAACGCCCACCGCAACACCCACTGCCCACCCCTTTCACGCTAAGCATAGCGTGAAAGGAGGACATATTTACAATGCAGCGTTAAGCCACGTTAAGTGGCTTAACGCTGCCTTGTACATAGTGCGCAGCCCCTACTGCCACCACAATGTCGATAAAAGTGATGCTGTGGTGGCAATAGGGCTGGTACATATGCCCCTAAATGTCTGGGGTTTTAGGTCTAATACTTATACCTCTTTTTCCCTTTGAAGTCTTTGTAAGAAAAGTCTCTCTTGCTCAGTAACACTAGTTCTGTCCTCCCTGATCCAGCCACACTACAGGGGGTAGAGACAGCATTGTGCAGTGCAGCCACAGCCTATTCAGGTGCTAGTGACAACTCCTCCCACCACTGTAGCCCAACATAACATCAGCATATGCAGGGCACACCTCAGCTCCCTTTGTGTGAGTGTCTGTAGTGAATGCACAAACAGCTCCCGTCAGTCTAAAACCAGAAGGTGTATTCACAAGCAGGCAGAGGCACACAAGTTGCTTAAACAAGAAAATGCCTACTTTCTAAAAGTGGCATTTTCAAATACACAATTTAAAAACCACCTTTACTAAAAAGTGAGTTCAGCAAGCCTAAACTCCAAATCTCTACCTGTTCCCAATTGTAAAAATGTTACAAGGCAGCTACAATGATAGCCTATGGGAGAGCTAGTCCTTGCAGTAGTGAGAAAACGAATTACACAGTATTTCACTACCAGGACATGTAAAACCCACTAGTACATTTCCTACCTTTAACATACACTGTGCCCTGACCATGGGAGTACCTTGGGCCTACATTAGGGGTGACTTGCATGTAAGAAAAGGGAGTGTTAGGGCCAGGCAAGTGGGTGCACTTGCTAGGTCGAAATGGCAGTTAAAATCTGCGCATGCAGACACTGCAGTGGCAGGACTGAGGCACATTTGAAAGGCTACTGGTGTGGGTGGCACAATCCTTGCTGCTGGCCCACTAGTAGCATTCAATTTACAGGCCCTGGGCACACACAGTGCACTTTACTAGGAACTTACCAGTAAATCAAATATGTCAATCATGGATAACCAAACATAATCACAATTTACACATAGAGCATATGCACTTTAGCATTGATCAGCAGTAGTAAAGTGCCTAGAGTCCTAAAGCCAACAAAAACAGGTCAGAACAAATAGGAGGAAGGAAGCAAAAACGTTTTAGGGATAACCCTGCAAAAAGGGCCAGGTCCAACAAGGCCTCCTAACAACAAACCTCCTCTTCGTCCGCTTGCTTTCTACTGTCATCTGGGTGTTTTGTTCACAGAAATTTCGGTCTTGACAGCTCCAGTTGCATAGAGACCTGTAGGAGGGCTCCTTTCCGGACATTTTCAAGTTGACGTGAGGTACATTCTGCAGTATTATAGCAGACGGACACGGAACAGCACGGATTTATTGCAGCACCATCAGGACCGAAGTCTGCAGCACAGACGGCCTCATTCATCGGGATTTGGTGTACGGTAGTGCAGCAAGTCTGCCCTACGTCTAAGTGAAAGGGCAAGAATGCACCGTACTTATACAATACGATGCATTCCTGTCCTTTCCCCTGCAATGGTGCCGTTTCCACCATGCCATGGTGCAAGGGTGCCTGTGTTGTTGGCAGGATTGTTTAAGTGCAGGGAGGGGGACCTTCTTGCACAGAAATAATCCATTGAGGTGTGTTCCTCTTTCTATGTGTGCTGCAGAATGCAGCACACATAGAAAGAGGAATAAACAAGGAGAAACAAAGTTATTTCTCCTTGTTAAACATTACCTTGGGAGATGTAAGGTTTTATCGCATCCCCAGGTTTACATGGTCTTGTAAATCTGGGGAAGCGTCAAAATCCGTGGGTGTTGCATGGGAGCACCCACTGCAATGCCCATGGAACGCCTCCCTAGTGCAGAGCAAGGCAACACAGCGTTTTGCATGACCTTGCATTACTCCATATCAATGGCCATGCAAAGCTACGGAAAGTGGCTTTGCATGGCCTCATAGATTGATTTCAAGGTTTGCCCCGCCAGAGCGTCAGAAAAAGTGACACTATGGCAACGCAAGAGGGTCATAAATATGCCCCATAGTGTCTGGATGCCAAACTCGAATATTCACTCCATTTGGAATGAGGTATTTCCCACACCTACTAAATATCTCACCTAGACGTAATGGTATTTACTGGATGTGACCACATCCAGCCCACTTGCAATCGGGTAGAGTCACCTTTTTTTGCTGCTGGGTAGTAATACAACACCCTTTGACTGTCACAAAATGCATCTTTTGTAAACAGTACCTAGGACTGCACCATATTAATCGTAGTTCATTATCATCACAACATGATTCAGACTCTAGTCTGAGATGGAAACGTTCAGAACGATGGGGAAAGTCTCTGGGCGTCTGTTAGCTGTACAAGGCCACATCAATGATAGAATGTGTGCTATAGAAAAGTGAATGAAATAATATATAACATGTTAAAGCCATTATTTCCCAAAAAATATCTTTGTTGAGAAAGAACAACGCAAAAGTTTTTTTGTTTGTACCACTACTGTAGTGTGCCTATAGGATCACTCCTTACAGGGCTCTCTGTCGCCTTTTATTGCACGTTGAATTATAAGTAGGTGCGTGAGAATTTTTATCTATTTATTTAATGCGATTTTATATAGCGCGAACATTACCCGAAGGTGTCAGAGCGCTTTACAAAAGAACCAGTTGCGTTACATAAGGACTTTGGATTACATGAGTTACATAAGAGATACAAACAGAAAGAAATTGCAAATGTACAAGTTGTAAAGTCACTCAAGGAAGAGATACAAACATATAAACTCTAAAAGGTCTACTACATATACTAGTGGTTAGAGTTATATATACAAATTGCAAAGACCCAGAGATCCTGGCTTTGAACATGATTGTGCACTGGTGATGTGGACGAACCACAATGATTTAGCTTGCGGAGCAGCCTTCGGCAGCACGCCGAGTGACTCATCCCTCATGAAGTGAAAGTTCGATTTTGTCATCCAGACTCCATTTGCTGCAGAAGTCGGTCCCTGTGGTGGTGTTTTGCTTCATAATCTGACTTGGACGCTGCGAATATTACTTAGAAAAACATGTTTCATCAGGGAATTTAAAGCGTGGTTCATTTGATTTCAAGGACACAGGACTTTACTTTTCCAACGATAAAATGCGAGAGATAGAAACAAACGCAACTCGCTTCTTAAAACAAAAACAGAACATTTCTCAGCACTGAAGGAAGGTACCAGCCATTGTTTTTTACGCCCCTTAATTGTTTTTTTAGGTTACACTCCTCGTTTCCAGGCTGTTTTATCGTTCATGACACAACTGAAGCAAAATTATTCAAAACAGATCAGTTTGAATTCGCAGGCCGTTCTTAAATACAAACCACACCTTGAGAGGATGTGTCATGTATGATTTTTAAAAAGGCGCCTCGAGGCACCATTCTAGAGCATTTTTTTAGTACGCACATTAAGCTGAAGTTCACTGCTTTTTATAACAATGACATACATATGCCGTCTGTTTTGGGCTACTACGTGACAATGACAAAGGCAATCCGTAGATAGGTGCGCACGTGCCAGCACGCACATATGGCAACAGCACCTGATCTTACAACAAGCGGCTGCCTTTCTCAATATAACTTTGTCCGCGTGATTGCGATTCATTCACTTTGTGACTACCAATATTATACTTGTGCAATATAAAAGTTATTAGAAATGCATTTAATCTACTGTTTTATAACTTGTTCACAAAAAAATGCTACTCTTCGTTTTAGTGTGTGTCACTTAGTGACACTTTCTCAGTTGAAGGCACAGGACAGAGTAATGGTGTTATTTTTCTGCGACTATTCGGTTGGCAGATGCGCCACCGAAAAAAAGATGAATTGAGTCAAGACTATTAAGTTGCTTGGTTTACCTTGCAGATGCATTCGCGTGTTTGCCCCATTAGTCTTTAGCCAAGAGAAACATGTTCATTAATCAATGGAAGCTGGGCCTGAGGCTCAGCTGGTGAAAACGCCTGATACACTACAGAACAGCTGCGCTCAAGTATGCTCAGTAGTCAGTTGCCAGAAAGGCCTCAAAAGAGATAAAATGTGCCTGTGTTCCTCCCCCATATCAAAGTGTTATTGGGAATTCCTGATATAGATTCTAGGATTGTGAAACAACAAACACATTTTGTTTATGTAAATATGTCTAGGAATTAAAAACCACTGGAGGAAAGAATATGCCTGGCCTGTTGGAATTGTTAGTTTTTTTAAATGTATTATTGCAAGCATAAACTACAAAGCATGAATTAAAAAGAAAAAACGCAACCACCCAACGAAGCTGCCATTTCCTTGTGATACGCTTTTTAAATAATATAATTAACCATTTCACATCATTTTAATAGTGCAGTATGGGTACTTCCTAGCAAAATAGGTGTCCAATAGGTATAAAAACAAAACACTGTTCAGTTCCAGTGCAGGAAAAAATTATTGTTAATGGTGAAAGAAAATATACTATTTGCTTTGAAATATTGTAACCTGAATACATGATTTAAATACACGTGGATAGCTGAAAATAAAAAGGGTAACTAATGAAAAGAGAAAACCATCGGCAAAGAGACGTAATGGCTCACCAGCCTTGGCGCTAAAGTGAACTTCTTTTTAGATGAATGTGCACATTTGATCAGACAAAATACTGTCAGTCTTAATGCCAGAGAGCCAATGGCTGAAGTGGGCTGACCCACTGCCCATGCTACATGGTATAAGTTGAGGTGGGTGCAAGCAAAAGTGAATGATAGTTGAACATACGAATAAATAAAGAGGGCTGACCGATATGTATGTATATAAGAAAGGATATTTTTTATGTCATATCCCCTATTTTTTCCTGTGTGGTTTTGCTGCTTTAAAACTGAATGTGATATGCCACTAGCAAAGAGGAAACAACGCGTGTGCTTTTCCTTACAGCATATACTTGCGTTGACTTCATCTAATTTAAATATTTGACTTTTCTGTAAGGTCATGGAAGATGATGCAAGAAATGCACCAATGATGTAGAAGTTAGATGTTATATGTGGCTGCAGTGTGTGTACACCACCCACATATATGGCAAAACTATCTGCCTTCAGGGAGCCCCGTTGTTCTTTGTTTGGGATGCAGGTTAAAACACTGCAGTAACGCAAAACACAGAAAGGGGCCAGTGACTGTATAAAAACCTACTTTTTCATAGTTATTCCTAGGATGTGCCTTCGAAGTCCATGTGTCTGCCTGCTGGGGTTCATTAAAATAGGGCATGCTACATACACATTGGGAATAGTATGCCTGCACACGGAACCATTACCCACATTCGATTTTCACTCAAAAGGCAAAGCTCCCTTTTACAGAAAGACACAGATAAAAATAACATGACTTTTCAAAACCTAAACTATGAAAAAGTAAGAGTTATGCTTAAAAGTTATTTTTTTCCCTTAGTTTTGATAATCTAATTAAATGGTGAAAGTAGTTTTTATGATAACTTTAGTGAAAAAGTTGTTTTAAAATAGCGTACTTTGTGTTGCCTGAGATTAAATCAGTTTAGAACTTGTTTGACTCAGTCTAATGTCAGAGGCCCAAGAAAAATCCTTGGCTGGCTTGCTGACAATCCTGCCCATGGAAGACAATAGCTTGATCTCTGGCAGCAGGAAGGCATCTGGTAGAGTGACACATACAGACTGCAGAGCAAAGAGCAGCTTCCAACGTTCTTCCTCTGACTTGGAGGTGCCAGTATGGCTGTCAGCATCTGCTACCATTCATTCCCAGGGCCATCATAGACATTCTGGCTCCTACTTCAGTAAGTTGTAAAACCATTTTTGGTCATGATAAAGGGGATGACACTCATTTTGTAGGACAGTGGATAGGCCAAAGAATATAAGAGGTACTTCAGACGCAGGATGGCAAGAGGCATCTTGTTTAAGGACATCTGGGAAGGTTTGCAGTAAACAAAGAGAGTGATCATCGAAAAAAGAGGTAGGGGTGCTGCAAGAAAATAGGATTGTGAGTAGGAAATTTTCTTATCACTGGCTACTGCAGCATAGGATAAAACTGGCACCTCAGCATCACTATCTCAGAATATCACTGGACCAGAGAAGGAACCATTTGGCAAAAAACAAGTCTCTGTCTCAAAGCTGGAAAAAAGAAGAACCAAGGACTCCTTTCCCCTGGTGGCACATAGAGACAGCAACTGCTCACCAAGGATCACGCGGTTTGCCTTTTGTTACTTGCTACAGGCACACAAAAAGCAGAAGGACTACTACTACTAATAAGAAGACGCATCATACCACTGGAGCTTGCAGGAGACATGGCTGGAGTGAAACCTTGTGTCTAGAAGCCTGCCCAGAGGACCCAGGAGCTGCAGCTGTGACCAGGACAAACTTTTACAGCACTTTGAAAAAGGTGGGACTTAGTGTTTTTCTCCATTTGCGGAGTACTGGGCAATAGGCACCTGAGCTTTGTGCTGCCCTGAAAATATGGGTTGAGCTGGACCATGTGATGAAGGTATCTGGGTTCATGGAGCCTTACACAGGTACAACTTCCAGTTTTGCCCTGCTGGTTGATTTTGAGATCCCCAAACATTATTAAGGGCCTGTGTTACAAATGGCCCTTTCTGCATGGTCACCCCAATCGTTTTGCCTTCCTCCTCCTTTTTTTTGCTGAATTCATTTTTGTTGGCTTTATGACTGTGCACTTTACCTTCGCTAACCTGTGCTAAATTGCTTGTGCTCTTGCTTCTAAACATTTTAATATTGCTTCATACCCAATTAGCATATTTAATTTACATATAAGTCACTAGTAAAGTGGCACTACATGTGCCCAGGGTCCGTAAATTAAATGCTACTAGTGGGCCTGCAGCACTGATTGCGCCACCCACTTAAGTAACCCTTTAACCATGTCTCAGGCCTGCCATTGCAGAGCCTGTTTGTGCAAATTATGCTGCCATTTCGACTTGGCAAAATAAACCTTTTGCTAGGCCCAAACCTTCCTTTTTAATACATATAAGACATGCCTAGGATAGGTACTGTACAGCCCATGGGGCAGAGTGCAATGTATTTAAAAAGCAGGACATGTACTTTTAAGTTTTCCATGTCCTGGTAGTGAAAAACTCTTAAATTCATTTTTCACTACTGCAAGGGCTATATCTCCTACAGGATAACCTTGGTATTACCTTATTACATGCCATATGTGGAATTTCCAAATGGGAAGATATCACTGGTTCAAGTTTGGTGTCCCTGGAATCCTAATTTAAAATCCTAACTTATGGTGAAGTTGGGTTTTAAATTATTATTCTAAAAATGCCACTTTTAAAAAGTTGGCATTTTCTTGCCTTAGCCATTTGATGGCTGCAGCCTGCCTCTGGTCACATGACTAGGTGCAGTTGGCAGTTGGGCTTTGTGTATTCCTCCTAGACAGCCACACACAATGGGAGCTTAGGTGTGTCTCAATGGGGCATCTCTGGCAGGATGGGAGGGAGGAGCTGGACACAGCCTCAATCATACTGGAATAGGTTGTGTCTTGTCCACACACAAAGGGCTGCATACCACACTCTAGTGAGTTTGGAGCCAGGGCAGGAAGGGAGGACATCTGTGCACTACAACAGCATGTCTTTGAAGTCTCCCCCGGGAAACATCTTTTACCCCGCATGCGTTACTCCGAATGCCATTTCTTCGCAGTTTTTACACCGCAAAATCTTTTACAATGCAGGGCTTTACACTGCAAATTATTAGAACGCATTCCCCAAAGTAACGCCCCAGTGGAGTTCGAATAGTAAATTTTGTTGTAATGGGGAATGCGTTGTAATGGATTGCGTTGTAAAACCCTGCGTTGTAAAAGATTTTGTGGTGTAAAAACTGCGGGGTAATGGCACGTGGAGTATGAGTGTGCGGGGTAAGGTGTCCTATTTGTCTCCCCCACTTCAAAGGCACCACAGGGTATAAGTACTGAACCCTTAGATACCACCACTTCAGTATACTTCTGCACCTGTAGATACTCTGCCAGGAAGAAGAACTGCTTTGCTTCTGAAGGACTGCCACTATGCTGGACTGCTGCTTTGTAACACTGCTGCCATGCTGCCTGCTGAGCTGCTGCCCTCCTTGCCTGGGTGAAAAGGATGGACCTGCATCTCTTGACCCCAAAACCCAGAATGGCTCCCAGGGCTAGTTGACTGGCCTCCTGATACGAAGCGTCAGGGACATAACAGGCCAACAACCTTGCATCTGAGCCTGGACTCTGCTATACCTTCTCTGCTGAGCGGCGCATCCTCGAGCCGAACTGACGCATCTCCTCAGATGCTGCTGCATGTATTGGACCCAACGCGGAAGGTCCACATCGCCCTCGCAGTCCTTGGAACTGATGCATGCCTCAGCTGCGTGATGCATCCTCAACACCCAGACTTGGAATTTTGTTGTTTTGGTCCTGTTTTATTTATTAAAATATACTTTATTTTTCTAAACCTGGTGTGGGATCATTTTAGGGTGTGTTTTTACAGTTTTTACTGTTTGAAGTGTTGCACAAATACTTTACACATTGCCTCTAAGTTTAGGCTAACTGGTATGTGCCAAGCTACCAGAGGGTGAGCACAGGTTTATTTAGGGTTTGCCTGCCTCTTACCCTGACTAGGATTGTGGTTTTTACTTGACCAGGGCTCACAACCAGTCAACTAGTAACCCAATTTGTTACAGCCTAGTTTAGAGTTTTCCAGACAGGGTACTCGATCACAAATGTAACAGAGTAACTTGTATGTTAAACTCTCAGTCAGCTAACCCTATTATAAGTCAGGTGAACACTCAGTCAGCTTTCCATTGAAGGTGATTCTGTTGGCCCATCAAAAGAAAGCTTATTCTGACAGCCTGATGGAGTGCTGGCCATCGGAGAAAGGGTATCACAGTCTCGATGGCTTGGTGTCTGTTTTTCTGTCCCTCATGCCAGACATAAAGAAAAATTCAAATAGTGACCCACACACAGAGGGAAAAATCTCCCTGGTGTGAGGGACATGAGTTATTTGTTTTTCAAAAATAAACTCCCACTTTGGGAGATTGTTTTTGAAAAATCAAAAGTTTGGAGGACGGCTGTTAAAACCAACAACTGCCATTTATCAAATGTTTGGTACTTTCATAATGTGAAAAGATCACCATTGAGCCGGTGGTGATCCCTAAATATGTTGGTCCGCTGTTCATCAGAATGGCAGATGTAATATTCTCTGCCACCCTGACACATAGAGGTAAAACCGCTAAACTCCAAATCAGGCCCTAAGTCTAAATTTAAAACCTGGACCTAAGTGAGAAAGTAAATATATTCCTCTGCATATTTGTCCTGCTTGGAGCTTTTGTTACCAAAAGCAATGTCTTCAGTGGGAGCTCAATGACAATGTATCAACTTTGTTGAACTATCTTTGACTTCCGTTTTTGAATTTTCACAGTTGGAAGACGTTGAGCACCAAAAATTAGACCAAGAGCCTTATTTAGCGTTTGGACATCCACCAAAAAGTGGTGGATGTCACATGCCACATTTTAAGACTAGGGGTGTGCAAAATATGCATAATTACACTTAGTATAATTAAGTCAAATTCACAAACAATTATTTGATATTTCTCGTAATTACACATAATGTGTCTCCCGACCTCTCATGGAAAAATATGATATGACTACAAATTTCCTTTTAATAAAATGATGCAAGACAGCATTATGTGAGATGCATGTGACTGGCCATTGAAGCTAACCTTGTGACTGTGGCCAACCTGCGCTCTATCGCGGTCAGCCTGAAAGTGTGACTTTGATCCTGTCCAGCATGACTAGATATTCCTAGTTGGTGCTTGCAGAAATTGGGTCACTAGTTGGCAGAGGTATGCACCCTGTCCAAGTAGGGGCCACAATCCTAGTAAGGGAACGCTAGATCCACACTAGAAGAGAACCTGTTCTCACCCGATGGTAGTTTGGCACAAAGCAGTCAGGCTTATCTAAAGAGGCAATGTGTATAGTATTTGTGCAACACACACACACAGTATGTGAAAACACCACAGAAATTCTCCACACAGGTTTAGAAGAATAGAGACTATTGTTATGAGTAGAACAAGACCAAAACGACAAAAATCCAATAAGTCAAACAAGACATTAATTTTTAAGAATAAATCAAGCTTAGAGATAAATAGCGCTTATGGGTTATTTGAGGTTGCGCTGGACCAGGGTAAAACCAAAGTTCAGGCTAACCGCAATGGAGGGCAGGCCGGCTACAGAGCCCACGCAGGGCCCCCTGAAAAAGTACCTTGGATGGAGCAACCTTTGGCATCGAAGCCTCAAAGCGTCTTTTCCGATTCAAGCAGTTGGGTCAATACATTGGTGCCTCGCAGTCGGATGATATGTCATCATCAAACCCTTCACGATGCAGGCGCTGCATCGCCGTTGAACCTTGCAGGTGGGCTCCGCATCATCCTCTAGCCGCGCAGTGATGTCTTCAGATCGTCACTGCGTCGCTGTCGAAGGGCACTGCATTGGTTCTGATTGGCGCAAAGTCATCACTGCATCTATTGTGATGGTTCTGGACAGCAAAAGCTCACTTTTAAGCGCCCAGGACTAGATTGGCACCACTTGACAGGGCAGGACTCACAGATGGCAGAATCCAGGTGCTGTTGCAGGTTGAAGGGAGTCTTTGATGGCCCTGAGACTTCAGAAAAGGGGGTAAGCCAGCAAGCCATTAAAGACACTCTGGGTTCAAGTGAGATGGGTCCAGTCCTTGTCCTCAGCAGGGCAGAGATCAGCAGGAAGTAGGGCACAAAAAAACAGTTCTGCCAGAGCAGCAGTCAGACTGAGTAGCAATCTTCGAACCATAGCAATCTTTACTAATGCAGAGTTCTTCACAGGTCCAGCAGTGTACTGTCTTGGTAGGTCAGAGCCCCTAGTACTTCTACCCAAATGTGCCTTTGAAGTAGGGGTTACTTCAAAGCAGGCACTTGAGGTTCACAGGTCCCCTTTCCTTCCAGCCCTGTCTGGCAGGCTATCCGTAGGGGGTAGTCAGCTCTTTGTGTGGGACACAGGATACTGCCTATTCAGGTGTAAATGTCAGCTCCATATTCCTGCCCAGGAACAGCAATCAGAATTTACATAAATGCAGATGAGTTCTCTGTCACACCCACCCATCCTGTGTTTTTAGCTGTCTAGAAGGAATGCACAAAGTGTAGCTGTCACCCCTCCCAGATGTTTTTAGAGACAGCTACAGGGCACACAGTGCAGTAGGAGCAGTAGGAGCAGAGATTTGTCCATTTTCTTAAAGTGGCATTCTATTGATTGGCAAATAAATGTATCACTGTACCTTCAAAGGACACACTTAGAAAAGGAACTCAGCACTCTCAAAATGAGGCAAAAGGAAGCAAATACATTTACTAACGCTGCACTCTTAAGTCGAAATTTAATGCAGCACTCTTATGAGGAAGTCTATATATCTGTATTAGTGCAGTTTCCCAGATGTCAAATAAAAATATCAAATACCGTTATTAATGCAGCTCTCTTAAGAGGAAGTTTAATGCAACACTCTTAAGAGGAAGACAATATATATATATATATATATATATATATATATATATATATATATATATATATATATATATATATATATATATATATATATATATATATATATGGTCCAACAACAGAATATTTTCACGGCACTCTCCTTGGTTTTAATGCAAGTCGAAATTTAATGCAGCACTCTTATGAGGAAGTCTATATATCTGTATTAGTGCAGTTTCCCAGATGTCAAATAAAAATATCAAATACCTTTATTAATGCAGCTCTCTTAAGAGGAAGTTTAATGCAACACTCTTAAGAGGAAGACAATATATATATATATATATATATATATATATATATATATTATATATATATATATATATATATATATATATATATATATATATATATATATATATATATATATATATATGGTCCAACAACAGAATATTTTCATGGCACTCTCCTTGGTTTTAATGCAATTCTTTAAATAAAGAATTGCATTAAAACCAAGGAGAGTGCCGTGAAAATATTCTGTTGTTGGACCATATTCTGCGAGAAGCGGCCCTTTCTTGCCACGAGCACCAGCTGGTTTGTGCTCCCCCCGTTAAGGACCGTGTTGGTGATTGATATATATATATATATATATATATATATATATGAAACACCACAATCCCGTCACTCCAACTCCTCGGATAATCAGGTACAGACCACACTGTGCTGTAAGTTCATAAAGTGCTCTTTATTGCGTGAAGAAGAGCATGACGCATTTCGGCCGTGTTACCACGGCCTTGATCACACACACACACATATATATATATATGGATTAAGAGCCAGAAAAAAAACTCACTGAGTGCCGTTGCTGCTTTCGCAAGGAATGGAAGGCGTTTGTTGTTTAATATATATATATATATATATATATATATATATATATATATATATATATATATATATATATATATATATATACCAAGTAGAATCCTTCTTACTTTGCCAGTCTCCTGGGGCAACAAGAAAGGGCACGGACCACCGTGGTTCGTCAACTGCAGTTTATTCAAACTCCCAAAGAAGTGCAGCAGCCATGACGCGTTTCGTCCCTCACAGGGGACTTGATCACATGACAGTCTATTTAAATACATGTCAATCACTCATTTTTTTGCTTTTTTTCCTCCTTTTTTTCTCAACCATGTGATTAACACCTTAAAGTGATAGTGCAGTTTAAACAGATAGCAGATAAAATACATTATTGCTTAACTTTCTAAAGATTTACAAGGACCATAGTTGTCAATATTTGATTACTGTCTCTTATGAAGGTAGACGTAATGTAAAGCATTATCAATATAGATTTCTGCATAAATGCAAGTTTTGCAGCGGCCGTTGGTCATGCAAATACATATATGAATATATAAACAATTTAATATATAAATATATAAATACCTAAAAGATATGAATAAAATAATATGCACATACATATCTGCTGCCCTGTAAAACATAAACAGATTGGTCTTTATAATGTTGATTTAGGATCTTGGTTTTAATACCTGACAACTTCCTAAAATCCCTGTCTATATGCTAAATCAGAAAGTAGTTGTGTATGCACCTGATTAATTTCATCTGGCAGCAATATTTTTCCTATATTTACTGATGTTATCTGTTCCCCATTATTCCTATAATAAAATGATGTTAAAAGTGATTAGTGCTAACTGTGCATAAAAAACCGAATAAAAAAATATATAAAAAAGCATCTATATACGATGTCTGTTTGAGCAGCTTGGCTATGTGTTGGTGTGATTATAAAAGATCTGTTTTTTAGAACTATTAATTAGAACTAATTTTTTGAAATGGAAGAAAAGGAGCTAGTTGAATATGGAGGATAAAACCAGATAAATCTTATAAATATATATAAATATATAAAAAAACTCTTTTATATAAAAAATATTTTTCTCTATAAATATATAAATACATAAATACAAGTCCGGTTGGATCATCCATAAGGACATAAAGTAACTTTGTAAGTCCATGATGTCTTTCAAGGTGCAGAATTGAAGTACATTCATATGTTAAAACAGGATCCCAAGTATTTTAAATGTGCAGAGAGGCATGCAATTCTTCAGTGGCATTCAGCCCTTTGGGGTGTTTAGTGTCGAGGTTTAGAATATAGTACATCTCCAACTTGCGGAGTGCCTTCTCCCGATCACCACCCCTCTTGTTCATTGGAATGGAATCTATAAGATAGTATTGTAGTTCCTTGGGGTTGCCATCATGTTTTTCATTAAAGTGGCGAGCCACTGGATATGCCGGATCGTTATTCCTGATTGCTCGTATGTGCTGGAGCACCCTTTTGTGGCCTTGCAGGATGGTACTGCCTATATATTTCAATTTGCAAGGGCACTCCAGCACATAGACTACAAAGTCGGTTTGCAATTTAACACCTTGTCTATAAGTATTTCTTTCTCTCCAAATGGGGTCTTATATTTAGTCATAGATATGCCATGTTGGCAGGCTTTACAAGTTTTGCATCTATGGAAGCCCAACCGTTGGGATAACCAAGTACTTTTAGTCGGAGCACCGCATGGATCATTTTTGACCAGAACATCTTTCATAGATTTACCCCTGCTGTATGTTATTGCCGGTTGCTTAGGAACTGTGGGGCCAATAACAGGGTCTTGCCTAATCAGATGCCAATTTTTCTTAATTATTTTTCGTACAGCACCCTCCTGTTGGTTCTATTTCAGGATAAATCTAAATTTGTCTGATATGTCAATTTTCTCCCTCCCCTTATGTTTGGTTTTTAAGAGGGCTACTCTTGATTCCTGATTGCTTTTAGTGAGTGCAGTTTCCAAACATTTCTTACTGTACCCTCTCTCTCGGAATCTCCTTATGCACTCACCCTGAGCCATAAGTAGGTCCTGATCATTGCTGCAAATTCGCTTCAGCCGCAATAGTTCACCATATGGTATACTTTGTACAAGATGCCCAGGATGGGCACTACTGGCATGTAAGATGGCATTACCCGCTGTTGGTTTTCTGTGTAGTCGTGTTTCAATCTTATTGTCATCAATGTAAACTTCTATGTCCAAAAAGTTGACAGATTTGTCACTTATACAGGCACTGAAGTTTAGATTGAGTTGGTTTTTATTGATTTGTGCAATAAAACTTTCTGCTTCAGTTCGTGTGCCATGCCAAATTAGGAAGAGGTCATCAATGAACCTCACCATGCTTTAACATTTTTAGTCATGGTCTCTGAGTACTCGTTCATGAGGACCAGCTCCTCCCACCAGCCCATATGCAAACATGCATTGCTGGGGGAGAAGCTGGCTCCCATGGCGACCCCTCTTGCCTGTTGAAAATAAGCATTTTGAAACATAAAAATTTTACTAGTTAGGCAGCTTTCTATCATATTGATTAACATGTTAGTGTGTTCAATGTATTCCGGATATATATATATTCCAAGCAAGAAATCAAAACTTAGTATACATCACCAATGGAGTATCTTTCAACATTCTGGCCAGTACGACTGGGGAGTCCTCACGGTCAGGCAGAAGTCTCGATCGGGATCACAAAAAAGTCCATTGGCAAACAAGTCTGTTCCCCAGGCGAGCTCCTGTCTAAGAGCCAAAAGTCCCTTTCTTTAATACCTTTACTCCACTAAAGGTGAGATTTCTGGAAATCTCCCCATCTTCCTTTTGTTAGGCAGTCAAAGCTGGCAAGTCATACCTGCCTATGTCGAGGTCACTCACAAGAGCTGGCTAGGCTCCAGTGATTGCTCCAATGCAGAGCAGTACATTACTCTCTCACGCTTGTGACCGGTATCAAATACATATCCCACACTACGGGCCTGATTCACAGAACTAACTTACGTCAAAACGTAAAGTTAGTACTTTTTGGTATTCACAGAATACACTTACTCATTTTGGTATTCACAGAATGCACTTACTCATTTTGGTATTCACAGAATGCACTTACTCATTTTGGTATTCACAGAATGCACTTACTCATACTAACTTTATGTCCGCACTCGGGCCGGAGATTCCGGCCCGGTGGTGGAGATTCCAGCCCGGAGGTGGAGATTCCGGCCCGGTGGTGGAGATTCCGGCCCGGAGGTGGAGATTCCGGCCCGGTGGTGGAGATTCCGGCCCGATGGTGGAGATTCCGGCCGGTTGTGGAGATTCCGGCCGGTGGCGGACATTCCGCCACCAGCTGGAATCTCCACAACCGGCCGGAATCTCCACCTCCGGGCCGGAATCTCCACCTCCGGGCCGGAATCTCCACCACTGGGCTGGAATCTCCACCTCCGGGCCGGAATCTCCACCACCGGGCCGGAATCTCCGGCCCGAGTGCGGACATAAAGTTAGTATGAGTAAGTGCATTCTGTGAATACCAAAATGAGTAAGTGCATTCTGTGAATACAAAATGAGTAAGTGTATTCTGTGAATACCAAAAGTACTAACTTTACGTTTTTGACGTAAGTTAGTTCTGTGAATCGGGCCCTACATGTTTCAGATACTGTTTTGCTCTGTGCTTTGAAGTTCTGTGAAGAATGAAAACATTCCCACCCTATAGTTGCAAGAGAGCACAAAAAGAAATTAAGTTGTGCACACAAAATGAAGTCAGTGGTCACAATTGTACTAATTGTATTACAAGCATTTCTAAAAATATGAATAATAATAAAACATCTAAAGCGCAATAGTTACTTCAAAGATGTGTCCCAGGGCTGCAAAGTCAGAAACGTGAGAGAAAGGTTTGCAGAAAACTAAGCAGATTCAACAGCCTATCTAAATATCAAATTTTCAGAAGTTTCCAGAACAAAGTCTCTGTCTCTGATTGCCTAAGACAGAGAGGATGAGAATTCCATAACTTGGGTGTCAAGAAACAGAACGAGCTGCTCCCAATGCGGACCTTCTTAGCTCTAGGAATTTGAGACAGAAAGGTCCCAGAGAACCTGAGGCACATCGCAGGAGAGTAAGGCCTAATAAGCAGGTGCAGATAACTGGCACCTGTCTTCTTAAAGGCTCTTTAGCAATATCAGAGAGCCTTAAAGGAAAGGCGTTTCTTGATCGGGAGCCAATGCAATTTGGGCCAAGCAGAGCTCATAGAGACCCACTTACAGAATTTAACGCACACACTGGAGTCTCATAAGCCAACACTGAGAGACTACCAGGTAAAGGATGTTAGAATAATATAACCGGGAGATAACAATAGCCTGAATCACTGTTTTCTGGGCAGACTCCTGCAAAAGAGATATAATGTTCTTCTGGGATTTTAAAATCCCAAAGCATTTGCCTGCCAGTGTAGTGAATTGACTGTCAAAGTTAAGGTTTTCATCAAACCAAATGCCTAGGTTTTTAACCCTAGGCCTTGATGAAGGAAGGGAGCCTACGGTAGATGGCCACCAATCAGGAGACCAGATTGAGGACTGCTTGCCCAAATTGAGGACCTCAGTTTTCAACACCACCTCAAAAGAGCTGCCCTACAATAGGACGCAAGCCACTGCACTGCCCTGTATCCAACACTGCAATTCCACAACCTCTCTAGCAGGAGGCTGCCGGATACGTGTCGAAAGTGGCACTCAGGTCCAATAATAGCAGTGCTGCAGTGGCACCCTGATCTAAGGTCTGATGCAAGACTCAGAAGTGAGGAGGAGAGCTGACTTTGTACTATAATGAGGGCCAAAGCCTGACTGAGTTCTATGGAGTGAATTCTTAGCTTCAATGAACATTGAAAGCTGTTGATTAGCATATTTTTCTGCCACTTTCAAAAGACAAGGGAGAAACGAGATGGGCCTGTAATTCTTGGCGTTAGTGGGTTCGAGAGAGTATTTTTTCAACAAGGGCACCACAAAAGTGTGCTTTCACTTTGCTAGAACTTAAGCTGTAACAAAAGAGTTATTAATAAGCTCTCTAAACACGGGAAGTAGTACATCCAGTCCTCGCTCCAAAATAGCAGGGGCAGCCGGATCAGAAGGAGATCCAGGTTTAACAGATTGAAAAAATGATTTTAACTCATTAAGATCTAAAGATTTAAACTGTAATAGTTTATCATGTTCTTTAGAAGGCTCAAACGTTGCTTCAAGACATGGAGCATTCTGACAGCCTCCGAAAAGGGGGAATAAATGAACGCTACTTTGTCCAGAAAAAAGTTGGCGAGGGCATAAGGAGGAATAAGTGAGGAGACCCTGTCCAACGAGGTTAAAGTTTTTACAATACAAAACATTTCTAAGTAAGAGTTTTGTGACAACTCAGTTTTATTGGCATAAAACTCCAGTCGCACCTGCCTCATGCACCTATGATAAATCTTTACAGCTGAATGATAAATCTCCTTGCTGGCTACTGCAAAATCTTTATGCCAGATACGCAGAGCTAGCCTTCGTTGAACCAGTCCACAGTGGGGCTAGTACTCCGTGCTAACCTGTCAGCTACTGGAGCGATTAGCCCCAGATATACAATCTTCTACCTGAGAGTTGGCTAACGTAACACAATTTTCAAGTTTGGGTCGATTCTTGGCTAAGGCACTAGTAAATTAGCCCTGGTGCCCTTAGCCCATTTTCTAGATGTAACTTTTAATCCAGGGGCAGAATAAGTCAGAGATATACACATAGGGACTTGAAAATGGATTGCCAAATTATCTGACCATGGAAGTGGCATAGGAGGATCAACAGCTAACCCACTACAACTGGAAAAAAATAGTGCCTACACCTATATGTTGGCAAAGAAACTAATTGTAATAACTGAAGGCCTTCCAAATCAGCGCCTAACACAGCAACCATTGGACAGGATGCAGCCTCAAAATGGAGATTAAGGTCACCTACAGTTGTAAAATTAGAATAGTGTAAGACCAGATTTGGCAAAGGATCAGCCAAAGATGCAATAAAACAAGAAGCTGACCAGGTGGATGATAAATAAAACTCCCAGAGAGAAAAAAAGTATTAGAGCAGGCAATTATAAAAAGGGCCGCCTCTCTGCCAGCTATAGTGAGTTCAGTAAGAGTGCACAAAAAGGACTGTTTAAAAATAATTGCAATACCCCT
Organism: Calotriton arnoldi; assembly: GCA_963921515.1. Classification (NCBI taxonomy): domain Eukaryota; kingdom Metazoa; phylum Chordata; class Amphibia; order Caudata; family Salamandridae; genus Calotriton; species Calotriton arnoldi. The sequence goes on from CAWUFW010014259.1 coordinate 133,834, forward strand.
ACCCGATTGACCTTTCTGATCTAACCTGACTATGGCATTCTCAGGTGGGATAGCTAACAAAATATCTGACCCCAAACTTTCTGTAGGCCAAGTTTCAGTTAAAAATACTGCACATGACACCTGATCGGAGATGAAATCAAACAATTCATGCTTGCCTTTCACCAACGAGTGACAATAAAGAGAAAAGAAACTGGCCATAGGAGGAGCCTAAGGACCCACTCACCTTACTACTGGAGGTGGACACACTCTGGGGCACAAAAAACATAAATCACATTTCAAAACTTAACAAGTCAACTCCAATGCCTTATGACAAGCCTGATGGACCGATAAAGCCAAGTTCCTAAGCTCCACAGAAGAGGGTTGCCTCAAGTCCGCAGCTTCACAGCGAGAGGTCCTGGCCACTGGCGCCATCCAGGCACAGATGAGTGCAGATGGTACAAACAGAAATGTTAAGTCCAAAAGTATTTTTAGGAATTCCCAATGCTAGGCTATGAGAGGAGTTGGCCTCGCAGTCGTCAAAAATGAATATAGCTGTTTGACACTACCAGGACATGTACAACTTAAAAGTACATGTCCTACCTTTTAGTTACACCGCACCCTGCCTTTAGGGCTACCTTTGGCCTACCTTAAGGGTGACATGTGTAAATAAAAAGGGGATTGCACGGGAAGGATTGCACAATTATCCACTCAAAATGTGAAAGCCTATCCATGGGTCTAGTACACTAACAATAAAGCAGCAACATCAAATTCAACAGCACATCTAAATGGAACCAGTGAGAAAAGTTTAAAATAAATTGTAAAATACCCCAATCACAAACAGCATAAGGCAACAATTACCCCTACAAAATATATTAAATAGTTGAAGAAACACAATTAATCACCCATCTCACACAAACACACATAAACACAGAAATGGTGGTCAAGCATATGGGGAATAACAATGTAAAATGTCTGGAAACATAGGTCTGGACTGCTGGAGCTGCTCTGACTTTAGCCACCAACTGGCACATTGATCTGACATCCTTGGTGTGGTATTCGCCCAAACTTTGTGCCTTCACTTCCTTACTTTGCTGAACTTTGCTTTGTTGGCATTACCATTTTGTGCACTTTACACTTTTACGCTTGTGCTCTCTCCTTAAAACATGATAACATTGGCCTACACCTAATTCACAGATTTAACTTACTTATAAGTTCCTTGTAATTGGCACTCCATGTACTCCTGTAAATTAAATGCTACCAGCACTCATTGTGCCACCCAACAAAAAAGCACTGCAAAACATATCTCAGGCCTGCCACTACAGCCTGTAGAGCAGGTTTAAGCTTCCATTTCAACCTGGCAAAATAAACTTTTTGCCAGGCTTAAAACTTCATTTTAAACATTTATAAGTCACACGTAAGGTAGGCCCTGGCCACTCCAGGTAAGAGTGCATGGAATTTAAAAAGTAGAACATGTGGGTTTAAGCTGTATATGTCCTGGACAGTGAAAAATTCCTAAAGTCATTTTTCACTGTTGTTAGACCTATCTCACCCATAGACTATCACTGTGTTACATTATTACACTCAATAAATGCTAGCTTCAGATTGGGAACAGATAGAGAAATGATGTTTACACTCAAATTAAATATAATTTAAAATCCTCTGGAATAGTGAAGTCCGAATTTAAGTCACAATTTTAAAAAAAGCAAGTTTTAGAAAGTTGGCTATTTTTGGCCCAAACTAAATGTGCCTTTCTGCCAGTGTCCTGAGTCACATGAATGTGAATGGCTCTGCCTGCTGTTGTGGAGTATTGCTTCCAGACAGTGAGACAAACAGAGTCTTGGCATGAAGGGAAAGGGTCTTCCTGCGGGGATGGCTGGGGAGGTGCTGTACTCTTCTCTGATTTCATTTCAAAGGGCTTCACCTGCAGCACACTCAAAGGAACCTGGCTCTAGGCCTGCCCTTGCTTTTGTCACCCTAGACAGTTTGGAGCCAGGAACAGGGAAGGGTAAGAATCGATCAGAACCAGTTTTGGGAGTAGTTCAGGAAATTCCCCACACAAAGGCCAGCACCGGGTATAAAAATGAGACCTTCAGTACCTCTCATCTGAACACTCCTGGTCCTCTGGAAGATTCAGAAGAAGGGCAACCCTGTTGACAGAAGGACTGCCCTGCTGCTTGAAGGACTGCCTTGTCTAAAAAGGAAGTCTGGACCTGCCTGCCTTGAACCCAGGCTACCCAGAGTGACTCTAAGGGTCAGCTGGCTGACCTCCTTTGTGAGTACAGGGATACAACAATCTTCCAGAGGCCTCAATGGAACTGCCTAACTGACCAGCAGCAACTGGACCTGCCTGGACCTGCCTGAGCCCTGCTGCTGGATTCTTCTGAAGTGAGTCCTGATCCCCAAGAGGTGCCCCCCAGCTTCAGAATAATCAGTGTGAACTACTCCTCAAGGAAAGGTTAAAAATCTTGATGTTTGGGCTCCTACTGACTGCGGAATGACCTCTTTGCGCTGAGAATCCACAGCCCGCAATAACCACCAACACAAAGCTCCAGAGGACCTTGCTGTTTGTGTGGACAGTGATCGTCCACGATGACCGGCAACATGAGACCTGCACTTTGCACCAACGGTGACCATCTAAATTGATCAACCAATGTGAATGCTTCAGCTGGGACCACCTCTTCATGCTAAAGCAATAACCGTCCATGACATTCTTTGCGTTGAAAACCTCACCTTTGCGAACCCCTCCAATGCGAATGGAACTCTTTGTGCCGCACTTGAGAAGGTAACACTTCAGTCGGACTAACCTGGTCTTTGTAGCCGACCCACTCTCCATCATGGTTGGACTGAACTGACTTCCCACTGGCCTAGCATGCTCAGATAACAGTGAGTGATGCTAAAAGTTAAAGATGAATATGTCTAGTTTTACTGATTAAATTGTGTTTGCTTTGATGTCTATTTATTTATTTTAACTTTTTCTATGTTTCTGAATTGCTATGGGATTTTTCTTGTGTAGTAGTTTTACTTAATTACTGCCTGTGTGTTGCATAAACGCTTTACATATTACTTCTAAGTTAAGCCTAAATGTTCTTGTGCCAAGCTACCAGAGGGTTATGCACAGGTGTATTTATTGTATTTTGTGGGATACCCTGACAAGGATTATGTTTATTATTTTAGTGGGGCTCCCATCCCTCTCAACTAATAACTCAATCCACATATGCAAACAGAAAAAATAAAATTGGCATGAATACAAGGCCATACACACACCCCTGAAACAGTAAAAAATATATCAAGCACACATGGTGAGAATGTGTAAAAGTACATTAAAAATGCATCCAAGGAGTTCAGCAGACTAGGCCCCAAATGTAAAACACATGACAGTATGAAGACAAATATGGACAAAAATTCACAAAATCACAAGGAAAATGAGGAAATGTTGTTAATACCAAGCTTCTACCATCCAAAAATGTCCAATATCCTATAATCTCACACGGACCCATCTGCAATCTCTCTAATTTAAACTTCAGATCAACAAAAACAAATGAACAAAATAAAAAAGGAGCAAAAATATTGGTGGCTGCAAAGAAGACAACTCAACTTACTTGATTTTCCCCCTCAAAAAATGCGCAGATTCCAACTTCCAAGAGTGGACTGTGTAGCAGATACTGCAGACAAAAGAAGAATGATGCTGTTCTTCCATAATCCAAATCCAAAATGACAAAGGGCGAGACAAAACACAGGAAGGAGTCTTCAGGACAGGAGGAGAAAGTTGATACTAACTGCACAGTAGCCTCATTCTCTAAGGTACTTCTGTGTAACTGGAAATTACAAAACCAAACCAAAATAAGGTCTTTTGCTTAGAAAGTTTATTCGATGGTCCGCTTGGGTAAAATAATTAACACAAGATTACCTTTTGTGGTGTCCCCGTTATAGAAATTCTTGATGCATTCAGTTCACTTGCATTGTTTGCGCAGTCACATTGTTTCTGTGCTCCTGTAAAAGGTTTTTTCCCACCAAACGGACATCTCATTTATCCGAGCTGACATTATGACACAATTCTGGGCACTATGCATAATGTTTGCTCCGTGAATTTGCTGAAATTATGCCATATTATGCCTGCATACCAAAAACTACACACAAGCCTAATTTAAACACCTTTTACATCAATGCGCTTTCAATATGGTGTACTTGGTTTATAGGGGTATGAAACCTGGTAAGGACAATAGGTAGTGTCTCAGTTAAGAGTGGGGGCAGGCGCAAGGTCTAAGGCTGACTTTAATTATATAGAAAAACAACATTCTGCTCCCGTATTAAATTGTTCAAAGATGGAGTCGAAAGTAGAGCCCTCTTTGTTGGTGCAGATGCGTAAAACTAAAATGTTTAGAAGAGTTACAAAACGTAAAATGAAACAATTGAGTTTCCCAGCTGTCCTGTCGTGAAGGTCTCTAATGAGGTGACACTATTGACACCAGGGGATAGGGCTTCGTCTCTTCCCCAATTAAGACTTTTTCGGACCACTGCTAGCTCAAGTTGGAAGAGAGAGTTGGGGTATTTTCATTAGATCCTTATATCCATCCCGTTTTTTCCCCACGAGATCAGTGTGTGCCAAATTCTGTACTGAGCTCTTCTTACCCCCAGTCAGGGGTGGGAGGGTAATTGAAACTATAGCTCCCCCACTCTTGCTCGTTGCAGAGGGGGCAAAGTATACTGCAGCCCATACAAATTCTATCGGATTGCATAAAGAGGTTAATTTTCTACTTGTAAAGGGAAATCCGGGAAGCCAAGTTATTCAACCACTCAGTATTCGAAATGATGTAGTATAAGGTACTGTAGCAGCTCCTGATAATAAATTACGGGGCATATTAGCAAGACCCACGTTAAAATTATCGCCGTTTTAGCGGCAGGAAACTGCCGCTAAAACGGCGATAATGGGCTTGCAACATGTGTTATAGAATTCCAATAGAAGCCCAGGTTAGATGTGCAGGACATCTAACCTGGGCTTCTATTGGAATACCATAACGCATATTAGCAAGCCCATTATCGCCGTTTTAGCGGCAGTTTCCTGCCGCTAAAACGGCGATAATTTTAACGTGGGTCTTGCTAATATGCCCCTACGTTCTTTGCTCAATCATGGGGCAAGAGCTTTTGTGTCAAGGACCATTGAGCCTGCAAGAAGTGCTCGGTTGGTTACCCTCAAGGGGTGTCACTAGAGCAGAACTCAGTGTCAACCTCCATAGTTTTTTTTTAATTATATGATAATGAGTCTTTCCGGTGAATGGAAGCTCTATTCTAAATTCATTTTTGGAGATCAAAGCACTAAGGGGCATATTATCAAGGGCTGGCGATATAATTATCGCCGCTTTAGCGTCCGTTTTCAGGCGAAAAGCGGCGATAATTATATCGCAATATCATCAAGGACACGCTAGCGCGTGTTTCCTTGATGTAGAGCCTGTTTTTCACAGCCTCGCCTTGCATCGCTAATGAGATGCAAAGAAGGCGTGGCTGTGAAAACAACACAAGTTAATATCGCGAAGGCAGCTTCGCGATATTAACAAGGAGGTGCAGCGATAAAAGAAATCGCGCTACCTCAGCTTTAACTCAGGAATTTAACGTCTGTTAAATTCCTGACTTAAGCATACTTTACATGGGAGATGGATTCTGCTGATACGACCACAGGGTCGTATCAGCAGAGTTATCGCCGTTTTCCATGGAACATCGCTGGAAAACCAGCGATGTTCCATGGAAAACAAGCTATCGCAGGAATAATTATCCGCATTGCGCTATGCGTTGTTAATACAGCGCTAGCATGGCGATAATTATCTGCGGTAGCCGGCGATAACTATTCTCACGCTGTGAACGGCCAGCGATAATTATCGCTGGCCGTTGATAATATGCCCCTAAGGTTGTTAAAAAGTAGAGATATGAAAAATGTGTTATCCACTCATCTGCACCGACCCATTTCTTAAAATCATCTTTGGCTCTCTGGTTATTGCAAACCTGGTTTTGCAAAATTGTGATTATTTTTTAAAAAGGGATTAATGTTGTGCCTGTTGTGGAGCACTTAGATTACACGGCAAAACAACTGAACACACTAAAAGCAAATAAGTAAACGGTGGCTGCTGCAATGCGGTCTGAAAATGAAATTCAACAGGGGAATCCATAGGATATAGTTGTCTCACTGGGGCAGGGAGGATGAGTGATCAACATTTTGGAGGGTCCTTTGGTTCAGTCTAAGGATGACCACCTCAAGTAGAGTTGGGTGACCTGAGCCTTGCATAGCACCCACTCCATGTTCAAGAATGGCGAGCCACTGAGGTAGCTCTGGTGGGCTGCTTCTATCTTGGAATATGGCTGGGCTGGGACATGATGATGCAAAAGTCTTTCAACCCATCAATTAATTGTATGTTTACAAGAAATGCTGTTATGTACAGATTCTACTTTTGCTGATTACTTTGTATCTTCTTGCAATGCAAGGTACTCTTAAAGGGGCCATGCTAGTGGGGGGGGAAGGGGGTGCAACTTTACTTAAGGACACGCTGAACTAGAATCAAGAAGTCTTTTTTCATCCCTCCTATTTATGTCTTTGCTTGAAATTGGTATTTCAAGATGACAGAGGCTGCCCTTCCTTTTTCCTTTCAGTAAATATGTATATTCCTCCAGGAAAATCCTCTGACCACTTGCTGAGTTAATTTTTTCTTTTGCCCATGATATTAGTATGGAAGAAGTTTGTTCCTTGGTAATAATCATGGGTGATTTAAATGCAGAAGTTTCTAATTGTGCTTTCTCGACGTTTGCTAAAGTTGAAATATATGAAGTGTGGTCTGTTCCAGAGATTTGTTTTCGGGAACAAATTAGAACAGATAAGAGTGGCTTTCTTTTATTGGAAACCCTTAGGAAGTATGATTTGGTAATTTTGAATGGAGAAGCTCCAGCTAGCGAGTCCGCTTCCTATGCTTTCCATTCAGTTTCTATGCAGAGTTTACTTGATTATGTTATAGTATCCTATCAAATATTTGGGGTTTCTGAGAAATGTAGTGTGTCTGCAACTGATATGAGTGATCACATCTTAGTAGGTATAACTGTGGCCCTTAACCTCCAGGAATTAGCACCTGGGAACCCATATTTGGGCAAGGTCGGCTTTAATATGTTGAATGGTCGTACCTTTTGGACAGCTAGGAATATTGAGACCTTAAGTTCCAGAATCAATGGTGCTTGTATCAGTTCCAATGAGTTTTCATGGGATGACCCTATATCCTTTTCCGAATCACACATGGATGGGTTTCGTCAATTAAGTTGTGTGGACTAAGGACCTCGGCAGCTGAAAAAGTGTAACCCAAAGATGAAGGTGTTAAACCAGGAAATAAATTACCTGATAAAGAGACAGAATTTGTTGTTCTCTTTGTCAAGACAGCATGACATTTATCGACCCTAATGTATAAGATCTAGATTTAAAGTGCAAGAGTGTGGGAGGGAAAGGGATGCTAAGTGGATCATTAAGGGAGGCTGCAAACTATAGAGACTCAAGGAAATACTGGTGTCTGGTTGCTGAATACTGTGATTCTAGGGTGACAGTGCATGCAATTACTCTCCCTGAAAATGTTTGGATGGGCTATATTTCTAAGTTGTATTCTAGCAATGCTAAGGACGCTGATCCTGTTGCGCTTAGTATAGATGAAGAGATGCTTCTAGCGTATGGCGCTCCTTCTGTGAGCAATATGTTGGTTTATAAAAACTGAAAGAACATCTGGAGCTATGAGGCCCAACGAGGTTCCTATTGCAGCTATGAAGGGTAATTCCATCGTACCATTGTACAAAAAGGGCCCCAAATCATCTCCACCAAGCTTTAGACAGAGAGCACTGCTGGATGCAACTGACAGACTTTTTGATAGGAGTCTACTCTCCTACTTACTACAGTGGGCTCAAGAAAATAACATCATTCCTCCTGAGCAAGTTAGTTTTAGAAGGAATTATAGTACTATGGATAATATTGCTGTTCTCCAACCGATTATTGAGAAATATCCTTTTTCTCGGGGTATGCCAGTTTATATGGCCTTCATTGACTTCTCCACAGCGTTCGACTGAGTAGATCATCAAACACTGTGAGAAAGGCTTCTCTGTTTGGGTGTTCCTCACCATCTCTTAATGCTCATTATTTAACTTCACTCTGATACCTGGTGTCAACTTCTTATGGGAGGGATGCAGGGTGTCTCAAAAGGTTACAACTCAAAATTACTTAAAGCAAGGCTGTTTGTTGGCTCCCCTGTTGTTTTCTCTCTAATATGCATAATTTAACAGGTTTCGTAAGTCAGGTGCAGGGGGGACCCCAAACATTGGTAATATGTCTATTAGTACCCTGGTGTATACTGTTGACATGGCCATAATGTATCTAATACCTATTGGCTTACAGCGTCATATCATTGCCTAGATGAAGTATGCTGAAGCCCACTTTCTGAAAATAAACATCTCTAAAAGGAAAATTTTGACTTTCTGTAAGAAAGGTACAAGAACAAGAGGGAAGTTTAATTGATATCTAGGGTAAGATAAACTTTAAAAAGTGGGGGCATATCTACAAGGCCCGGCGTTAAAATTATCGCCGCTTTAGCGTCCGTTTCCGGGCGAAAAGCGGCGATAATTTTATCGCCCTATCAGCATGGACACGCTAACGCGTGAATCCATGCCTTAGCGCCCATTTTCTTAGTGCCTCGCATCGCTAATGAGATGCGAGGTAGGCGTTCCCGACTGAAATGCAGCGAAAATAATCGCTAACACAGCTTCTCCCTATCAACAAGGAAATCGCTGACCCGCCTAGCGACATAGAAAGTAGCGCTAACCGGGTATATCGCCGGTTCCTAACACCTGCTAATTTTCTGACTAACCTATATGTGTCATGGGAGGTGGATTGTAAAGCTAAGTCCACATCTCCCTATCAACTATTATTTCCCTATCGCTGTTCCTTATCGCTGGTAATCAAGCCGATATTCCGCTTTCGCCGCTATTGCCTGGATTTCTATCGCCTCGGCGATGCGCGTTGTTAATAGCGCGCTAACCGGGCGATAGAATCCGGCGATAGACGGCGATAGGAATGTTCACACTAAACGCGGCCAGCGATAATTATCGCTGCCGCTTGATGATATGCCCCGTGGACTTGTACCATTATCTGGGTAAGATTTTTTCTATTAGTGGGCAGGATGACCATCATGTAAATCTTTGCTCGAGTAGGGCTCTTTCTCAGGCAAACGCCCTTAGTTGATTATATAAAAGGTGTGAGAAATGTCACTTTGGGCACGTTCTGTTGGTCTACAGGGTTAAAAGTCCTGCTTCATTATATTATGCCTGTGAGGTGTTGGATACAAGCCATTGCCACTTCTTTGGGAGAATAGAAGGACAGATTTTCCACCAGATTTGTGATTTGAATACTCTTGCAGCCCGCATGTTCTTCCCCTGGAGTTTGGTCCATTGCCATCTTTCACCTTTGCTTTGGCCTCTGTTTTGAGGTGGAGAAGCTCGCTTTTGGGTAGAGAGGAGAGAACACTTTGTACAGCTCTGAAGTGTGAAATCTTTCTCCTTCAAAAAGATAAGAGTGCCCTCAACAGGTCTTTTGAGTTGGCCAAAGTAACCTTTGGGCTTGACCTGAATGTAGGCTCTTTTATGCCTAAATGTATTCTAAAGAGACATAGAAAAAAAAGTCTCTATAAAATAAGTCATGATAGAATCATTGCTTTGTGCCAGTTAAATCAGCAAAATCAGGTGATACAGAAGAGCAATCTTGGAAATAAACCTCCACCTTATTTAACCTGGAATCTTCCTCATGGGATCCGAAGTTTGATCCTATTGATGAGAATTGATTTGCTCCCCCTACGCGTTACCATTGGCATTTGGGATAAAGTTCAGAAAAAAGAGAGAATTTGTGAGTTATGCCAGTTGCAGATTCAAAATCTTAATAATATAATATTTGCATGCCCTGTCCTTTGTTGCACAATGCAAGTCATCACTTTCTAATGCCACTGTTCTTTAAATATAACATTTGATCTGAATCGGAGGCCCGCAATTGCCTAATGTTTCCACCTAGTGAAATGGCTTATGCTAAGATTTTTCAATTTTTTTAGATGTTTTTTACATTTGCATTAATGAATTGGGTTGCTTGTATTTACAAAATGTCACTCATGTAACAGATGCAAAGTGTGTTTAAGATTTGAATTTTATTGATAAATTGTAATTATTTATATTGAGTTTGAAAATGTGCTGTGCATTGTAGTATTTTGTACTTTTAATATTGCACTATGGGAACCTCTGTTGGAGTTCCATATCATAATAAAATTGATTTGGACAGGATTTACACCACTTTCGATAGATGTCCCTCATCCGTCCAACTCTAAATAATTGCTCAATTTCCAGGATTAAAACTTGGACCAGTGCGAAATGATTGGTGTACTCGATCCCTGCCACATAGTGGTCAATCTGAAATCACTCCTCAGTCCCAGTCAACTGAAAACTGATACTTTTGATTGGTGATTTGCAATTCCAAGCACCTTGGGCAAGATGTAAGAAATCGCAAGCTTGTGTATTCCTAGTAGCAAAATGTAGAAATCCGCTATTAGGAATTCGCAAACTGCGATGTACAACAGTGTGTTTGACACAGTTAGCGATTCACAGTGGGTCGCAAATAGACCTGCCTCAGCAAAATTCATGACGCAGGCTGCAATTTGCGACTCATTGTGAATGACTACAATCACAGGGATGGGGGCCTGCTGCGGCCATGTCTGTGATTGCAATATTTTTAGGTCTCGCATAGGCAGCGCATGCGCTGCCTCTATGAGGCATCAAGTAATCAGTATTATGGTGGGTGAAACTCCGCCCATTGTGGGGTCATTTCTCGCGGCTTGCCATTAGTGAACTTTGGCATTTTTTTGGTGAGCGGGCTTATTATTGGCTCTTCATCCCATACGTAACTTCCATTAATTCCGGAAGCAGCACTGCCTAACTACAGTCTCGTTACGCTAATTGTTATTTTTAAAATAGTGCGCATTAACATGCGCGCGCTACCTTATATGATACGCATGCGCCAAAAGTATCCCATGAGGAAAAACACGAAGTGATGTGCACAGACCACTCTTCTGTTTGACTGTGCCTGCTGTGCGCGCACTCACGTCATGGGGAAGAAAGTCGCTGTTATCGTGGCCGGCTGCGGCATGTTCGATGTTTAAATGGTTACTTTGCTCCCATTGTTGCTTCCGTCCTCCCACCATCGTCCAACACAAATCCGGGCTCCGCAGAAACTTGAGAGGCAAGCAGCGGGTCTTTAAGGTAGGTGGCTGCACTACGGAGCTCTGTGTGCTGACTTTTTGAGTTGGACATTCCGGGCGCTGCGCTTCTTTCATTATAGTTGTTTTTTTTAAAAAGCGGAGTCCACTCACACCCCCGCAATCGGTGCCCTTTTTGGTTTCTTTCTGATAGTAATTCAGATTTGTCCTGCTAAGGAGGTTTCGCGAGCGATTCAACCCAACCAGCACACTGATTATTGCAGAAAAATAAAAACGCTTCTGTAACGCTCTGGACTTTGAACTGCTTTCATGTTTCCGACATGTCTACCTAAATACATCTAACTGCTCAGTGAATAGCCGCGGAGGAGAACGTGCACAGTGACCGGGTGCGCCAGCACTGTTTTTCACATTGTCGTTACTTCCTCCCGGTCTCTGGAAGTGCTGGTGCTTTAACCATGCCCGCCCTGTGCCGGACTCCCTGGGTGGGCGCAGCTTCTCTACGTGCCCACTCCTCCATGCACCGCCTCTGTGCACTGTCACTGCCGCCATGCAGCATGCTCCTTTCTTCCCCAGGTTCTAAATGTGTTTTTCTTTACTGCTGTCCTGCGCCCGACCTATCCTGAATGCACAGCAACATCTAACATTTCTGTTGCGTTCGGGCACCACACGGCAGGCTGACATGATTGGGCCAGGCGGACTGCAATGGGCAGCATAACCTGATCGTAAAGTTAACTAGCAGTTAGCTGCCCAAACAAGTGGAGCCACGCAACACAGCACTTTCAGGACATGCCAGCCCGACAGAAGAGTGTTTTTCCTGCCTGACCGCCATGCTGAGCTTCACCGGTGCCCTCCCGATTGCAGCCGACATTGGCACCCAGTTGTGGATTCTAGGCACAATGCTCTAAGATCGGTGCGCAGCTGGTCAACGCCACAGTGGAATTGCTCAAAAGTTCATCAGTGAGTCCAGTGGGGCCTGGCTGCAGCGACGCACAGCCTCCAGGCATCAGCCAAGGTTAGTGCCCTTGCATTTCTGGTGCTTGCTTACAGCAGTTTTAATATCTTAGAATTGTTGCTCAAATTGGTGTAATTTCTATTATTTATATGTGTTTCCCTTGTCTATATTGCTTGATTTTGCTCGTAAGATAGTGTCACTCATAATCTTTTATGCGTGCCCATTTAAAGTTGGTGCTATATAAAAATGCACAAATTCTACTTGCCACAGCTTGAGGGGCAGTGGTTGTGTAGGACTTTATATCTAGTGCTTCACAGACCGTGCATATATGTGTGCATTAATTGCTTATCCTATAAAATACTATTTATGTATGGACGACATATTTTCAAAAGGGACATTTTTGCATTACATTTGTTTAAGGTGTTTCTAATACAACATATGTCTTTAAGTTTGAAAAGCAGAAGCATCAATTGCTGATCAGAAATCAAGTATTTTTGTTATTTACACGAGTATTTACACAAGTTTGAGCTATTGGTATTGTAAATGCCAATGCGTTTTATTTATGTTTCTTTTTTAAAAACATGGATAAAAGGCATTGTCATTTACAATGCCAGAGTTTAAGCTATTGGCATTGTAAATGACAATGCCATTTATTTATCTGTTTTCAAAATCAACACATGGATGAAGGGTTTATCATTTACAATGCCAATGGCTCAAACGTTTGCAAATGCGAGACCTATTGCATTGCAAATGCTTGTTTTGTAATGCAGTCCGTTTTCCTTTAAAGGAAAATGGGATGCATTTCAAAAAGAAAAATCAAAAACTACCTTTTTATTTTTAAGAGTAGGTAGTGATCCTTGGGACCACTGCCTGTTCAAAAAAAATGTTGCAGCCCACATTCACAAAGGGGATGGGTTACCACAAACTTGATTTTGGTGGTAACTGTGAATGTTTTGCTACCGCATTCCCGGTCTCAAAAAATTCGCACATACTAGTGCTATTCGGTATTAGGAAGGGACGCCCTAAACACGCCCCTGCCTAATACTGAATCGCAAAAGCAAAATGTGATTCGGTAACAAGTTACAGAGTCGCATTTAGCATTCTGTACATGGCAAAATGTATTTTACCCAACAGGCCATTTGCGACCAGCAAAAATGCTTCGTGCATTTGGCTCCTTGTCCCATAAAAATGTAAAATACTTATTGCTGATTCAACTTATCCAATTTTAATTGTTTTGGTGTCTTTTTAACTCATGAAGTATTTCTCTAGTTTTGGAGAATTGTAATGTACTGTTTTCTGGGCTTTACAATTGTTGGTATTGCTTGTACTTAACAGGTAATTCTCTGGGATATTGCCTGCTGCTTTTGCTACAGCTACAAGGGGTTGTGCAGAGTTTCTCTTAGAACCGCCCTGAAACCTAAGCACAGTATGCTTATTATGTAGGTAAGAATACCACCTTCTCAAATTCATAACCCAATTTCTAACAATGTAAATATTGTTATATATATGGATCTGATATTTTGAATTACATCATGCTGGATGTAGAGCTATAGCCATATCCAAATTGATCTGCTGTGTGACAGTGGAAAAACAAGAATTGTTAATGCCAATTTTTGTGGCCTTTTCTTTTTTTATAATGTTCTTAAGCAGGAGAAATACACATATAAAATCATCTTCATGATATTTACTTTTTAAATGCAATCAATGTAGTATAATTGTTTAACTATGAGCTTTATAGGTATTAATGTACCAAACAACATAAAATGAGAGAATCTTTAAAGCTTTTTGTGGAAGAGGGAGGGAAAAGGTGATTGTTGTTGTAAAGTGACAGAAGAGTAATCATCAATGGATGCATGAGATGATGAAAAGGGGGTGGAATGGGAAGAGATATGAGTGAGCTAGCAGTTGGACTGAATACAGGAATAGAGGCAGAGTGAATGTGGGGTGTAGCGAAGTGTAGAGACATGCAACTATTTGTGAATGGTGTACTGAACTATCATGCTTTCCAATTCACATTTCAATATTTCTTCTATGCATTCAAAGTTTTGTTTATTCCATTATTCTCTTCAGCACTGGAGGATCTAATCACACATAGAAACATTGGGCACGTTTTTCTTTGCAAGATGGGCTGGAAAGAAAAAACCGGTATGTAAACAGAACACTGCTAAGTAGAAGCTAAACCCTGAGATGTAATCTGACAATCTGCTCTTTGCCATTATTTGTCAAAAAAAATAAAAGTACTAAGGTATTTCCAGAGGAACACATGTCTGTGCTGTCCTTGATCACTCTTGGACTGCACTAAAGGCCTGATTATGATCTCGGCGGTGGGATACTTCATTATAACCTATGGAACTTGTAATACGGCGGACAGGATATCCGTCAAGTTTGTGACAGAGCATCCCATCTGCCAAGATAGTAATCAGGCCCTAAATTCCCAACAAAAGTTACATGAAAATATAATGACACTTAAAATAAAAACAGAGTCCTGTTTAACACCTATTAGATTGTCCCAGACCTCCTGCTTGGCCCCTCATTCAGGCAAATGCCCTCAGAAAAAAACAAAACCTTGTTCTACTCTGGTCACAGGCATGGAATCAGTCAGGAGAGTGACCACCGTGGGCAGGCACCATAATCATGCACTCCTGGTACAATGCCCAAACCCAAATACTCCAGTAGAATTGTAAGCTCACTGTCACCCAAAAAAGTCGATATGGGGTAACCCACTCTAACCTCCTACCCCTATGGCTGCAAAATCACAATGCTCATAGTACATGTGTGACTATAATTTCTCCCTCCTCCTCTTTGAAACATCTATTTCTCTTCATAGATACTTGTTTGATCATCTGAGTGTGAATCATTCATGATGTGAAGCAGAAGTGGAAGAGGGCAGGGCTTCACCAGGTTCTGCTATTTATGTGTGTATGTATTTGTAATAAATGTAGGGATTAGTTGAGGGCGGTAGGTATCCAGCTCAGGAAATAACCAAAATCCTTGTCAGGATAAACAGTCAAAGTCACTAAATTAACCTGAGCTCAACCCCCTGGTAACTCTGGCACAGAGCAGATAGGCTTAACTTAGAGGCAATATGTAAAGCATTTATGTAGTACTAAATCAGTAATCAAGTTGCATACAGCAGGTTCAGTCCTCTTCTGATTTTTCACAGGGCCAGGGAGTTCTGAATTGGGTGACTGGAAGTGCCACATTTACGTCTGGCATGAGCTAGTGGGTGAGAGTGACACCGGGGGATGCCCTAACCAATAAGGTAAATGTTCAGGGGGTTTACTCTGCCCACTTTGAGCATTTACAAGATGGCAGAAATTTTCGGCCACACTAAACTTGGGCTTTGCGGGCTAGTGGTGTGTGGGAGCAAACTATGGTAATCCCAGTGTCCCCCACATTTAAAACTAGAATCCAATTTAAGCAGTCCCTGTTCCCCCAACAAACACAGAAACAGTGGCTATACACACAGGAGCTTATTTACAAGTCCCTTGCACCTCAGGTACGTCACTTTTTCTCATATTACAAGTGATGCACCAGCGGCACAAGGGGCTTGTAAATAAGCCACCACAGTGTTTTGGCATTCTGTTTCCCTCCTTTCAAGTGCACTCCAAATGTTATATGTACACCCAGCAGACCTGTCAAACAGGCTTTGAAACTGTAATGTCAAAGAGACACCCACTGTGATTGAGGTGTGCACAAGTGTCAGTTAACATTTGCTTCTGACAGGAGGGGCCTCTTTGAAGTGCACCCTAAGTGTCTTATGAAAAAACCCCAGCAGACCTGTCAAGCAGGATTTGACATTCAAGCAGGATTTGACACTTTACTGTCAAATAGGATCCTCCAGGCATACCTTGAATATCCTGTCAGGTATAGATGGGTCGTCTCTGCCCATTCAGGCTAGTCTATTGTTTGCTCCAGGAAGCAGTTCACATTTCACCGCAGGGGAGCCATCAGCTACCAAGTGATAGGTGGAAGGCACTTAAAAGCCTTACAAACTTTAGGCAGGTCAAAGTTAACTTTTTAAAAGTTACCCTTTCATAATATTTAGATCATATCTGACTCCACCATTAAATTGGATTTTTACCAACTATTAAAAGTATTTGTTAAATTATTGTTCTAGCTAGTCCTATTCCTGATATCAGAATTAATATTTTTTTTTAAAACCTTTATTTTGTGTTTTTCAAAACAATAACAATAACATTCAGCGCATATCGTCACATGCAGTTGTCATACTTAACACTTAACATTCCTGAAAATGGAAATCAGTGCAGGATAGACAGTAGTGCATACACCAAGTCCGTGAGCCATCCCAACTTGTGTATTTAGTAAATCCATGCGCGGTGACCCGAACACCTGACATCAGTGAACGCCTACGGATGTTCATGCATCCTGTTCACTCTGGTCAGAGTCAAAGTCTGGGGCCCCATATTAATTAAACTGCTAAATAATATAGTTGCTTATCTGGGAACGCCAAACCCCCCTCCTCCATGTCTCTTTTGAGGACCGACAGGGCCACTTGCCTGCACCTTCCTGCTCACACCAGAGAGATCAGCAGGTTGTCAAGGTGACGGAAAAAGTCTGCTCCAAGGAGAAACAGTGTGTTCTGGACCAGGTATAAACAGCGGGGGAGGAAGACCATCTTAGCAATGGCTTCCCATCGAATCATTGACAAGGGTAGGGTCCTTCAAAACCCGACCCTCTCAGGCCCCTCAACACTCTATACGCATTTAGGCATTTATTTACGCCCACCTGTGTGCGTGACCATCAGTCCCAGGTAATGAAAGCTTTCCTCCTCCCAGCGGAGCCCAAGGTTGGGCAGACATTCAGGCAGCACTGTAGCTAGTCTCCCTAACTGGAATAGCAAGTAGACAATGTGGTTCTGCTCACCCTCTCGTATGCCCCAAGACTCCAGCTCCCTATGCAACAGATTCACCATTGGCTCCACTGCCAGAGTGAACAGGTGTTTGTGAAAGGGGACAACCCTGTCGGGTGCCCCTCTTGACAGCCCATGCCTCTGAGACCTCTCCCCACACCCTGATACGGGCCATGAGATTCATATAAAGCCGTCGCACCCAGTCCTGGAATACCAGGCCAAAGCCCATCCCACACAGCACTGCCACGAGATAACTCCAATTGACAGTATCAAAGGCCTTCTCTAGGTCAATTGATACAAGCACCATGTCTCGGTCCATGCCGGTGGTCTCATGCTGTATGTGAGTAAGCCATCGGAGGTTGTAGTTCACATTGCCAACCGGCATAAACCCGCATTGGTCCTCATGAACCAGCACACACCACCCCCTGCAAGCATCTCGCCAGCAACTTACAAAGTACTTTGACATCGGAATTGATCATGGTAAGTGGGTGGTACGAGGATGGGTCATAAATCAGTTTGGGTGGGATCTCCTATTCATGCATCAGTATCCAGGCTAGCAGCCAGTCCGAATTATCGCCTTCCCTATGTCAGCACTGTCAGTATGAGGTAAGAGTGTGTCTGTCCAGAGTCTCCCACATATCATGCAGTGAACGCTGAACTCACAAAATCTCCCTGTGCACAACTGCTGAATCTACCTCCTCTCCCTGAAGGCCTGCAAACTGTTGCTCCTGGGCACCAATGTCTGCTAGAAACTGTCTCTGGACTCTGCACGTGGTCCCAACACATACTCCCTGGATTACTGCCTTGAGGGCGCCCCCTCATTAGCCCTGGAAGTGGTAGTGCCCCAGTTGTGCTTTAAGGACTCCTGGAGTGCATTTGCCAGTGTCCCCTGGCTAGCCAGGTCTGTTAGGAGCTCAGGTGGCATACACCAGTGCCTAGCTGTGCAACCCGCATCCCACCCACTGCAACCAGAGCAGCACCGATGCATGGTCTGAGAGGAATCTCCCCAGATGATCAACCACTCGTAGCGTCTCCAGGACCAGCCCAGCTATCAATAATCTATCTGAGTGGCTATATGTATTGTACGTCAGAGAGTGACATGTAAACTCTCTCGATTGCGGATGGAGAGTGCGCCAGCCATCCAGCAAAGTCAAGTTGTGCATGACCTGGGTGAGAGACCCTGTCATCTGGGGCTTCGTACACAATTGTGGTGGGTGCCAGTCCTTGTCTCCATCTAGGATGCAGTTGAAGTCTCCTACCAATATTATTTGGGATCCTACACTACCCTCAAGCAATGCCTGCATAGTCCCATTAAACTTCTATCATTGATCATTGATGTCGGGGCCATAGGTGTTCAGGATAGTGATGTGCTTGCCATCTAGTGAACCCTGAAGGAGCACTTAGCGTCCTTCCACATTTGCTTCATTATACACTTGATGAAAGGGGACCCCTAGGGCTACCCAGACTGTGACCCCTCTAGCATGCAATGAGTAAATCACTGTGAAAAGCTGCCCTCCCTATTTTTCAGCTAACGCTTCAATTTCATCACCCATGAGATGTGTCTCCCACAGACAGGCTATCTGAACCTGATTTCGCTGGAGGTATGAATGGACTCTGTATTGCTTTTTGTAGCCCCTTAGCCCCCTGATGTTCCAGGTAATGATATTGGTATATCAGCCATTAGGTGAGTTGGATCCCCACCCAAATCCCAACCGTCCGAACCCCAAGAGCATATGTGTCCTACGTAGAGGACAGTACAACCAGCACCAGTGCATGTAATTTAATCAATGAATGGATACCCATTGGAAAAAGAGGCCTGAATTAAAAACAACTGTCAAACACCCCCCTCCCCGGACTATCCACCACATAACAAAACTGTGTGTTCGCCCTTTCTGTGTCTTGCTGTCAGGACTTACAGCCTAAACCCCCCTATCCCAAGCAAAGAATTACCAGTAGTGCGTGGAGAGAGTTCCCCAGCCCCTCATTGTGTGTTGTGGATAGTGTGCCATATCCTTATTGCATACGTTGCCATGTGACATGTCTCCTACCTTCTGCATTCCTCTGCCTGACACCCAACACCCCAGACAATCAGGTCTCTTTGGGCAGATGCAGCACCCGAGGAGCTAGGTCCTGCTTTGGAAGCGGCCAGCCCGATGGTGCCATCATCCTGGATGACAATTCTGACAGGATCTTGGTCACGCCGGGCTCGTGCTCTACAATACGGGCAATGTGATGTCTCACCTCCTCATGTCCCAGTTCTCTAGGAGCCTCTCTTTTTCCATGGCCCCTTGTTCCACATCTCCAACCAACTCCAGACTTCCTCGGCCACTTTGAATTTTTTTTACTTACCTTCTGAGATCACTCTCAATCTGGCAGCATACAAGAGCATATACCTGAGGCTCATGGCTCTCAACTGTCTCTTGGCCTCCATAAAGGATTTGCGTTGAGCCTGCACTTTCTGTGTGTAGACCTGAAAGAGGGAGATCTTATGTTTATCATAATGGTCATTGTCTGCTTCACGGTCCGCACAAAGGAGACAATCCCTGAGCCTGTAATTCAGGAAGTGTGCTATGATTGCATGTGGCAGGGCCCCCGGTCTCGTGTAGCCGTCAGAGCACCATGAGCCCTTGGGACTGCAAAATTTGGAGTCAGACCTGCAGGCTTCAGTGTGTTACAAATCCGGGTCCCCACAAACCTCACTGTCTCACCTCCAGAGGTTCACTCGGGGAACCTCAGCAGGCGGACGTTGTTTCATTGCAATCTCCCCTCTGCCTCCTTGGCCCACACCTCCAGAGTCCCCGTACTTGACGTGAGGGTGGCCACCTGTTTCATCAGTGTTGTCACTTCCGATTGAAGATCAACGATAGAGCCCTCCGCTGTTAGGACCTTATCTGACACCTTTCGCAGGCCTGTGTGCAGAAGGTTCATCTCTATAGAGACAGATTCAATCTTCCCTTCTAATGCCACCCAGGATCCCTGGATGGCCATTAGAGTGTCCGCCCGGGCATGCTACTCCCAGGACAACGCCCTCCCCGTGTTGCCTCTGAAGCCCCCTTGTCCTGTCTGCCTTTGGGAAGCGGGCATGAGGGTGGCATACTGCTCAATAGTGTTTCTCTGAGGGGGTACAGTGGGCTTCCCCTACCCCATGAAGACAGAGGAATGGGGGTTCCCTGGTACGGAAGTAACAGCGAGAATTGCCACCACACACTGGATCTGCCATCCCCACCAAATCCTGCACTCCTTGGGCCCGGGCCTCTTTGCACTGTCCAGAGGATATGGTTGATCCCTCACTGCTTTTCTGAGGGTTGCCCCAGTAAAGTTGAACTGCCTTCAGGTACAGGAACCTGGCTGGGCACTCCCTACCCCTCACCGTCACCAAAGCCATGATGCTCGTTGGAGTCCTGGGCCTCACCAGGATGGGACTGTCCGGTTCCACCGGGGACTCTCCACTTTTTCGTCCACAGGGCCCAGGACAGCATGGACAGTTCAAAGGCTCTCTGCCAACACTGGTCCCCCCAATGATGCGCCACACTCAACATGCCCCTGCAGGTCGTATTGTCCCCAGCAGGCGAGACACAGAGCAGATGTCTCCAAGCAAGTGCCCCAGTGTCAGAGGGGCCCCCACGGCCTGAGTACCCTCTCCGGCATTCCTTTAAGGCAGATTAAAGAGGGAGAAGGACTCAGGTCCACCCCAGGTCCCGCCACTCAGCAGTGCTCCTCAGTATAGAGCCACGATAGTCTCCCCCAGCCAGGACCAACGTTTTGTTATGTTATAGGTACTTGATATCATGCATGACTCACTCCTGAAGGAGTATCTTGGTGCTGCACTGAACAGGCATAGGAAAGACTATCTAGAACAGCCATGTTTTGAGCGCAATCAAAGGGAGGCCACCTCGGACCACAAGGGGCCCTCTGCAGCCAGCTCACTACTGTCCTTCAGGGCTCTGCCCTCCAGTGGGGAGAAGATGGAACAAGCAGCAGTGGGGGGCCCAGAGCACCACAGGCTGTAGGCATACAGGCCCCTCCCCCACCACCACAGGCAGTATTCAGGAGCAGGAAAACCAGGCCCTTAGCTGGCCCGCACTCGTCAACAAGGGCCTCCCATTCCAACTCCCTGAGGGCCCCCAGGTTCCGGTCTGCCTGAGTCCTCAGGTATCAGGTCTCTGCTGCCCCGTTTACCTCACCCCGGCTGGTAGAGAAAAGGATGGAATAATCCCAGGATATGTGTTCTCCCCACACTTACTGTCTCTGCAGGGCTTGTCCCCTGCAGCAAAGTGACAGGTGGAATCTGAGAATAGATGGGCTCCCCCACGCAGGTCTGCCACTCTTCTGATGATGGCACTGGGTCGATGGCACCTCCGCAGCCGTGCTCTAGGTGTGCCGCTCACGACAGGCCCGGCTGATCCCGCCTTCGCCTCAGCACATCCCGTTCTTTGCATGCACCAGAGGCCCCCTCCAGATCAAACTGGGTGCTCCCTTCGGCTCAGGTTGAGGCCTGTCAAAAGTTGTTATTTTGACAGGTCATATTTAGAGTTAAAACCTTCACAGCCAACCTACTGGTAGCAGGCCTGCAGCCATGTTTACTTTGTCACTGTAGTGGATGGCACAATGGGTGCTGCAGTCCTCTTTTTTTTTTTTTAAATCCTCATTCACCTCAGACCTCCGTGACCAAGCCAGCCGCGTACTGGGAGGGCACAGTTCTGAAATGGGTACGGTCACTCTCCAATGTGGTCCAGTATACATTGGCGGCTGCTGATGTTGGCAATAAGGGAGCGAGAGAGGCCCAACATAGTCTAGAGAGATCCAGAGAGGTATAGTCATAGGACCAATTTCTATTATAAATAAAGCGGATACACAATCAGGATTCTCAACAACTCTCACGCACCTCAGCATTTGACCATCTTAATAAAAAGTCCCAGTGCGCTTTTTTCCTCCTAGTCTGGGTCCCTCTCAGATCTAGCTTGGACGTCGAAATGACCGAGGCCAGCCACTCAGCATGCAAAGGAGACAAGCATTCCACCCATTTTTTGCATATTTCCCTCCTGGCTAAAAGTATAGCATAAAAGAGGAAGGCCCTTGCTGGGCCTGTGACTTTGCTGGAGATCCCAAAAATTATCAAAGAGAGGCTCAGTTGAACTTTAAAACCTAGGATGGCCGAGATGGTTTCGCCGACTTTTACCCAAAAGTCGGAAATGGCTGGATATCCCTGGAACATGTGTATTAAAGATGGGTTCTCGAGGCCACATTTCTTGCATCTGACAGGGGGTCCTCTCGTCATCTTTGACAGCCTTTGGGGGTTAAGTAGGCCCTGTGAATTGTAAACAAATGGTTTCTTCTTAGCCATGCTGGCTTAACTGTGGAGAACAGAATGCTGAATGATGTTTGCAAAAGATGTTCTCAGGGTTCGTCTGGTAAGCAAGCACCCCACAGTTCCTCTGCTAGTTTAAAGTCCCCATCTATTTCCTCTTCAATGCTCCAATACCACGTGGAGACCTCCTTCTTCCCCCTCGGTCTTTCCACGAGTTGTTCCTCTAAAGTATTTCCTATATCTATGGGTGATTTCAGGTTTTGGACCCAACTTTGAAGTTATATTTAAATTTAGAGATGCCCCCTTCAAGGATGGTGTGGAGCATTGGCCAGGGTAAAAGTGTGCCCTCTTGAGCTAGATCACCCCATATCTTAAGCCGGCCTCTCTAAGTGGCTGTGCTAATTTGTCTTTTAGGCACTCCGGTGCATCTGGGGAATCCCACAGGGGGGCAAGGCTAGAGAAATAACTGAGGACCGTCAGCCGTCTAATATTTGCCCATGTTCTAGCCATTGCCTATAGCACCTTTAGCCTTATCTTTTTGAAGAACTTGGGCTCTCCATATTTAAACAGGAAGCCCTCCTGGACCAAGCTAGCACCCTTTAGCATCGCTGAGAACATTGCCCCCACCCCAGCACAATCTGGTGTTTTTAAGAGCATCCTAGAATGGGACAATTGGAAGGCCCAAGCATAGTACTGCAGGTCCGGAAGCGATAGTCCTCCCTTCTCCCTCATACGTCTCAACTTCCTACAGGCAATTCGGGTTCCTCCATAGGCCCATATGAATGAATTAATAGCCTGTTGGAGTTTATCTATAGTCAGTTTGCCAAAATGTAGTGTAATAACATTGAAGAAGAAGGTGATTTTTGGGAGCACTATCATTTTGACCAGATTTACCCTCCCAAAGATTGACAAAGGAAGGTGGGCTCAACTCTTCATAAGCCTCTGACACTCTTTTGTTACATTAGCCAGATTAGTCTCTGAGATTTTGTTAATATCCTGTACTATTCTGACCCCTAGGTACCTCATCTCTCTTTTGGTCTGGTATTGGCACTTCCCCAAGTTCCATGACATAACCTCGGTCTTCTCAGCATTTACCTCATACCCTGATATTCTACCGAAATCTTCGGCATGCTTTATTACCGCTGGTAGGGCAGTAGTAAGGTCAGAGGAGAAGACCAGTACATCGTCGGCATAAAGAGCCACTTTTCTCTCCCATCCCTCATACTTAAATGGTAGAATGTTCACCTCATCCCTCAGCCTCTGAGCAAATGGCTCAATATACAGGTTAAAGAGGAGGGGAGATAGGGGACAGCCCTGTCTAGTACCCCTAGTAATTTTGAAGGGGCTAGTTAGGTTACCATTGACCAGCAGTTTCGCAGACGGGTCTTGGTAGATTAGCTGGATGGCTCTGCTGAATTTTACACCAAAATTATATTTCTCCAGAACAGCCGACAGATTCACCCAGTTGACCCTATCAAAGGCCTTAGTAGCGTCTAAAGTCATAGCTGCAAGGGGAAGCGAGTGTGTTATGGCTAGATCAATCGCGCCTATAAGATCGTATGTAAGTTCGTATAAATGTCTGCCCTTGAAAAAGCCCTTTTGGTCAAGGTGCAGCATATCCCCTGCTACTGTTCCCAGCCTTTCAACTAGAACCTTAGCAAAGATTTTATATTCTGCATTTAGCAGTGATATGGGTCTATGCGACTCACAACTCGCTGGGTTCTTCCCCGGTTTTAATATCAGGGTGATCGTTGCCTCGCTCCAAGAACCTGGCAGCTTTCCTCCGTCACTTATAATCTCATTGAAAAACTGGGTCATAACTGGAATCAAGACCTCCCCCAGGTTTTTGTAAAGTTCTATTGGCAAACCATCCGGGCCTGCTGCCTTTCCCCCTTTACTAGCTAAAATGGCCCTCTTAACCTCTTCCTGTGAAATTTCCTGTTCTAGAGATTCCTGTTGGATTGTGTCCAAAGGATTGAGAGAGCTCGTACTCAGCCATTCCACAGCCTCGGATTTGTTAACTACCCTATCCTCAGAGTACAGCTTCTGAAATAAATCATAAAAGGCGCCCTCTATCTCCTCATCTGTGGATAAGACAGTCTTACTGTTACCATCCTCAATTGCTTTTATCATATTACGCGTCCTATCTGATTTTACTTTCCAGGACAATAACCTACCAGCCCCCTCACCATATTCAAAATGGGCAAGCTTACTCGCCTCCCATCGGTTCGTAACCCTCGTCTGAAGGAAGGTATCAAGCTGTTCCTTTAGTTCTTTCAATTTGGCCATACTCTCCTGCTGTTTCTCCGGTTCTACCACACTGCTCGTGCCCTCCTCTATGATCTTCATCTCTGCTTCTCTTTGGGCAACCTCTTCTTTATACTGCCTATTTCTAAAACGCACCCTGCTAGTAATGGTCCCCCTTAGATATGCCTTCAAGGAGTCCCAGACTATGGGGGTCGAGGCTGACCCCACGTTATGGCCCAAAAATTCCTTCATCTCTTGGCTCAGATGCTTCATCTCCTCAGTATCTAGGAGCAGCGTGCGATCGAGAGTCCAGACTCTGCCACTCTGCCTATTTTTCAGATCCAAATCAAGGTATACCCCTGAATGATCAGATACATGTGGCGTCAAATAGCCAATGTCCTTGACTTTCCCCCTCAAACTATGGCTGACCAGATTATAGTCAATCCTGGATTTATGGCCATACTTCCCATTGTAGTAGGAAACTCCTAACTGATAGCCAGATCTATCTCTCCAGACATCACTATGTCCCGTCTGCTTCATCATTGAGTGGAGATATGCCCGAAATTTAGATGGTATCATGGCTCGGCTATTTGGCGATTTGTCCAATTTGGGGTCCAATACGATATTAAAATCGCCTGCCATGATTACGGGGTCTGGACAATCTAACAGATTTGCAAAAATAGCTTTTAAGGGGGTAGGATCGTCATGAATTGGGTTGTAATAGCCTACCAGAGTGAAAAGAAAGCTCAGGATAATTACCTTGAGATTTGAGAATGACCCACCTACCGCCAGCATCAACTGTAAAATCTAATAGGCGTGCTTTCGCTTGTTTTTTAATTAATACCGCTACTCCTCTAATATTAGCACTTTGATTGGTACAGATCATATGTTCAACTCATTTTAATTTCTTGAATACCTCAGTTGATTCGTCTTTCGATAGGTGTGTCTCTTGCAGGATAACAACCTGCGCGGGGGAGTCCCTAATGTATTGTAAAAATGTAGCCCTTCTTCGCTTAACACACAAGCCATTCACATTCCATGATAACAACTGGACCATTCTCACGGTGGTTTGACCTTAAGGTACATACAAAGTATAACGAAAATAGATTGCCACACCAGACCAAAACGTTTAAAACTAAAATGACTAGGACAGCTAAGGTAAGCGGACAAACTAAGGTAAATGAGGAAATTTTGGGATTTTTTCCCACATGCTCCCCACCCAGTGCACCCCCCTATACCACCCCTCTGAGCCCCTCCCTGGAGAACCCACCCGATTATTATCCTGGACTGATGGTAGTCCTATCTGCTACACTCGAAGGCGGCCCGCCTCCCTGTCCCTCTTTTAGAAAAAGAAAAAGAGAAGAACTAGAACCACAGCAATGAATCATAATTCAATTTATCTCTATATATTTCCATTTGTGACTATGTGTATCTATTCTATATAGGCTAAAGTGATATAT
Source organism: Calotriton arnoldi (assembly GCA_963921515.1). NCBI lineage: Eukaryota > Metazoa > Chordata > Amphibia > Caudata > Salamandridae > Calotriton > Calotriton arnoldi. The sequence goes on from CAWUFW010014259.1 coordinate 159,911, forward strand.
CCCCACCACTAGCGCCCTCCCCACACAATTGGTTGCCTTAGACAGGAGAAGAGGCATTCCTGACTAAGCTTCCACTTTCTTAATGCTCTCCAAAAGCTCATCTGCCTCTTGCTGCGACCTTAAATTGTGCATCTTGTTCTTTTGCATAACCTTTAGGGATTTATTTATTTATTAAGAGTTTTATAAAGCGCTGGCTAGACCCGAAGGTATCAGTGCGCTTTACATAAGGATCAGCGGGTTACACAGTTAAAAACAGTGTTGCACAATAACATTAATTACAATAACATAGCAGAAGATGCAGACATGTCCATAGGGGTATGTAAGGTAGGGGGAAGGAAAAGGGGGGGAAAGGATCGGGCAAGGTAGAACCGGCAAGGATGGAGGTGCTCCAAGGGGACCAAAAGACAAAAGTAAAAATCGAAAAGGGGGGATAAAAAGAAATAACGTCAGGAGGCAAAGTGAATAAAAAGGAAAGGAGGGAGGAGGGAGACCACAAGGGGGGTCAGGACAGGATAAAGGAATTTTCGGGCGACAAAGGGCATGGTTCAGCAGCAAGTGAGGCAGACAGGTCCTCCAAGATGGATGACCCGGGAAACGGGCACCATATGCCAAGTCACAAAATGGCGGGGCACAGCACGAGAACCAATTTGCAAGACAACACGTGCGCTGGAATTCAGGAGTAGAGCAGAGGGGGGCAGCCACAGGAGCAAGGAAGGAAAGGGATTGGGGGACCACGGAGACCCAAACGAGTCATTTAGATGGGCAAACGCACAGCGTTACTGGGGCAGCAGAGTCATCGAGGAAGTTAACTCGCAGTCTGTTCAAATGCACAGGCTCTGGGTCGTGAGGGCAGCAGTGCCCCTCAGGCTGCACGCCGAACGTCTGTGGAAGTCCGCCTGGGTGCCAGAGATGCAGTCCAGGAAGGCGCACCCCCCAGACTCAGATAGCAAAGAAAAGCCCGGGGGCGTCACGCCGTAGTGTCGAGATTCTCCCTGCAACTGCACCCCCGTACCTGGCAATATGACTCGCGGGTCCCGGTCCTCCCTCAGGAGGCGAAGCAGGAGGGCGGGCTGCGGGGGAAGCGGCAAAAGTCAAACCAGGATTGCATCGGGCTGGGAGACCTCATCCCAGTTCTGCAACAGCCGGCCAGAGAAACGCCCCCAGGCATCAGCGCCGTCGGGAGTGGGCTCAGACGATGGCCGGTCATCACCGAAGCGTCGGTAGGCAGGGGGAGGAAAGGCAACAGCAGCAGAGAAAAACGCAGAGCAGCCATGCCAGATGCCCGGCTGGGTAGGTGACGGCCAGGGCGGAGCGCCGGAGCCAATCTCCCCTTCAGCCGTCGATGCGGCTCCACCGGACATCGGCCATGCCGCTCGGGCTCCGCCGGACAGGGAAATGGCTCAGATCCAACTCGTAGAGCTCGAATCCAGAAGAGGAGGCCGGAGAGACGATGGCAGCAATCAGAGCACGACCCTGGTGAGTAAAGAGGGTCCAGGGGGTGAAGATTTGGGGATTTTAAGCCCAAAGGGGCAATACCTGGCCCGGAGGCTCCCGGCCGGAGCTCCTCACCTGTCAGCCATCTTGTTCTTTACTGATGCTGGGAACTTAAGCTGGGCCACTGCCCCTAGCTTTTTAAATTCCTCTAGCTTTCTCCCCAGCTCCCATTGCCTGTCTAAGGTAGCTTGAGCAAGGTAAGAACGTATTTCAAATGAAAAGTCTTTCCCCCCTAAGAGATTTCACTTTCAGGGCCTTGTTTACAATTTTTTCCTTCAGAGAGTATGTATGGAAATTGAGAAGAATCTTCCTAGGTTTGGTTCTATTCGGGTTTCTTCTATATGGGTCCCTATGCACCCTTTGGATATCTTTTTTAACTCCTCCTCGGACTCCTCGATCTGCATTGTCTCCTTTAATAATGCAACAATATAGGATTTTAGGTCCTCCGCCTCCTTTCCCTCTGGAATATTCAAAATGCGAAGATTGCTTCTCCGGGAGTTATTCTCCAGCTGCTCCAGCTTGTCTCGGACCTCCTGCTCCTCCCTTTTAAGAGCCAGGATATCTGCTTTAGCTGAGCTACGTTCTTCTTTTAGCTCTCCTACGAAGCTTTCCAGAGTCTCAGTTCTTGTGTTGAGGAGGTCGATCTTCCTCTCCAGGGATTCACAAAAATTCCTGATGTCACCTTGGTTAGATTCGGACACAGAAACCCCTTTTTAATGTCATCCGATAGAGTACAAAATAGCACTTCCAGGGATGCTGATGAAACCCCCAATAAATCTTTAAGACCTTTTTCAGCCACCATTGATTGGCTCCCTCCTAAAACAAGGGGTATGGTATCCCTTAGGGTCTCAGCATCCCCCTCTGCTCCTTCCGTTTCTACAAGCTCTTGCCCCTGCGTGGTTATGATGGTTGTTATTGGGGGACCCCCAGAGGCCGCCATTTGCTCTATACTGGACTCTATATTGAGCTGAGCTGCTGACTCCCTCCTGAGTGCTTCTCCCTGTCTTACAATGTCAACCACAATAGGTTGCACCTTGAAATATGACCTAAGGGAGGGAGTGATCTTTACCTTAAGATCGGTAGAAATTATTCTGGCTTTCCCAGCCTTTATGCTCTGACTTTTTACCTCGCACCTATGGAAGGCACAGGAGCTACTCTCCAACTCTAGGTCCTGTGTACCTGCTTGCATAAGGGGGGGGCCTTTTCTACTCCCTCCACCAGCAAACTTATTCTTTCTGGGGGCCTGCTTTTTCCCTTTCAATGCCGATTTTAAAGGTCCCGGGGAAGCCCCCCAATACCCTTTACCTTCTTTTGCTGCAGGTAACTCGCCTAATGGGGTTTGGTCCGGCTGGCCCACCTGTCCTTGTTGAGGAGTTAAAAGTAACTTATGAGCTGTACAGGGTAACAACTCTTCTGCCTCCTCACCAGCAGCTGCCTCCTCCACGGCCGAACAGACCCGACGCGTGCTGCCGTTGCTCACGCCAACCCGGAGGAGACCGCGCGCTGCTGATCTGCGGCCCCTCCTTAGCTCCAGGGCAGCCGCCTCCCAACGAGTGGAAGTAGCGGAGACAGCCAGCAAGCAGATCACGGCCGGCATCAGGACAGCGTGGCACATACTCCGGTATGAAAAGGAAAGAAAAGATTTGCACAGCCAATTCAGGGCTTCGGGTAAGGTAAGAAAATGTGGTTCTAGCAGCAATTAGGCTTCGATTTCAGGCATGGGAGAAGAGAGCCACCGGCGAGCAGCGGCAGCTCAAGCAGCGGCCGCCATGTGTGCTGCTGCAGTCCTCTTGTAAAATTTAAATTAAAGGCCCTGGTTCACCTTTGTGCCATTCACTAGGGACTCATATGTAAGTTAAATATGCCAATCAGTAGTATACCAATTTTGCCATGTTGAAAGGAGGAGCACAAGCATGAAGTTTTTTTTTTTTTTTAAACCTTTATTTATGAGTTTTTCATAACAGTAGGAGCATAACCAACAGCGCGGCAGTGCCCACAACCCTTTTGTCCCAACAAAACCATTGTAATTATGTCTAGTAAGCATCAACATAAGAATACAGCTTTGCGTTCATAAATCACAGTTTGCAATACAGCACATCATGTAATTCCCAATTTCTACCACATTGCCATCCGTTGAACAGTATTAACAGTAGTGCATCATCCCTGTCCTTCCTTTACCCCTCCCCACTAAGCGCCCTTACCACCCACACCCAGCACGCTAATACAACTTGTTTATTGGCTGATGTTATCCTGTGCCCTGGCATTTAGATACTTTCTCAGCGGTTGCCAACAAGCATGAAGTTCAATAGCCCAAAAAAATAAGATTCAGCAAAAAGGCAAAACGTTCAGGGTGAGCTGGCAGAAAGGGCACATTTCAAAGAGTCTTTAATTGGTTTCTGGTGATGGTAACTGGTGTCAGACAAGGCAGTTTTCCTATTTCTTTCAATATATATGTGTGTCTTGTATTCTTCTCTTATGTCTTGCAGGCACATTATTACATGTGGTCCCAGTTTGTTTTCACTGTCCATGTGGCTGCAAAATCACAATGCCCATAGTGGTCAAATACATGTGTAACAATAATTAATGCATTCTCCTCATAGAAATGTCTCTTTCTCTTCATGGATACTTGCTTTTTCATCTAAGTGTGAGTCATTCATGATGTTCAGCAGAAGTGGAAGAGGGCAAGGCTTTGCCAGATTCTGCAATTTATGTGTTTAGGTGTGTAATTGGTTTCTAGTGAATGTGACTGGGATCAGATCTGGCAGTTTTCCTATTTTCTCCATTCATAATGTTGTTCTACATATGTGTATATGTTGCATCATCCTGTATGCCATGCAGGCACATGAATACATCTGGTCACAGTTTATGCACAAAGTTCTATGAACAGCAGTATTCTGTACCTAAAAGACACGTATACCCTGACATATCCATGATGTCCATAGACAGATGGAGTAAGGCATTCTATGTCTCCGCATTCTTAATCAATTAAATCTCTTTGGCTGTTTCACAAAAGTTGCTACTCTCTGCATCTGGAACTGTACTCTTTGTCATGTACACAGTACACCTAATAAAAAGCTTTTATTATATTTCTTGCTATAAACATGAAGAAACAAAGAAGCCACATCATAATAAAGATGTTTAGCATATATATAAGCTACATAATATATATTCCTTACAAAAGAAGACATTTTAAAATGCCCCTAATCAATCATTTTGAGATAATTTTTACATTGTAAACAATAATATGATAAACAAAATGAAGGGATATGTAGTTGTTAGACCTAACAGTCTTCCGGCAATTTTTTGCCTTCCTCCTCCACTATTTCTGACTTTGTTTTTGCTGGTATTAGGACTATGTGCACTTTACCACTTCTAACCAGCACTAAAGTGCTTGTGATTTATCCCTTAAACACAGTAATATTGGTTCATCCCTAATAGTTATATTTAGTTTAAATTGAAGTCCCTAGTAAAGTGGTACTCCCTGTACCCAGCGCCTGTAAATTAAATGCTACTGGTGGACCTGCAGCACTGATTGTGCCACACACTTAAGTTTTCTTTTAACCATGTCTAAGGCCTGCCATTGTAGAGCCTGTGTGTGCAGTTTACACTGCCATGTCAATTTGGCAATATAAACCTGTTGCTCAAAGGGGTACCAGTTCCTAAGAAAAAGTAGGGGGCCAGCTGCCTCTTATGGTAGCGAGTCAGGGTAGGGTGTCTCCAAAGACAAGGAATGAATGTATCAGCGTGGGGAGTGATACTCCTATGTATGTTGTGCCCTCACACACCCTTGAGAGTGTAAAGCATCATCATTGGGCACTGCTCCTCGTGGGGGTGGCGCTGCAGTCCCTCAAGGGCCCTTCAAGAGGGCACTTTAGCGGAGATCTTTTTAGGAGTTGCCGCAGTTGTGCAGGTGGGTGTGTGGGCCAAGGGGTGAATAAGTGAAAGTGAAGATAAAATAGCCCGTTGGTGCCCAAATAAGTTTATTTACGGGTCCTCAGGGTTAAGCTAAAATCAGACCGGGGATGGAGAAGCAGTTATTGCTTGTGGAAATGGGAGAGACAAAAAGAAGACTCCCCCTACTCTCAACCCGTGTAGAACTGTAATCGTGATGTTAAAAGTGAGAGGTCGACATGTTTCACGCCAATAATGGGTCCCTAATGGATCCCGGGGCGTTTCATCAGGACCATGAGTGGTAAAAGGGGAATGTAGGAATCAGGGAAAAGACACCCTATAGTCCCACCATACCTTCATTTGAGGAAGAATAGGGTATGTAAGAGGCACGTCTTATCCGTGTACTCTGGTTCAAACCTGATGGAGACAAGAAGGAGAAAGAAAAAACTGCAACAGGTCATAGTGTTGGGAAAGGGTACAATGGACTGCAGACAGTGCTACATCCTAGTATGTAGAAAACACACAACATCGTCCACACATGTGACTAGTGAAACAAGGAGACGAAATGGCGTAACACCAGTAAAAGAAGAAGAAAAAGTCATCAAATATTTTCTCAGTAAACTTGCTGGCTGGAGCAAAAGGTCATACTTGCAGCGAGCCATAACTCTGATAGCCGTTAAATATTGTCGATCATACTACTGATCATTAAAAAGGTTAAAGACAAGGTAAAAAGCTCTGTATAAGGGATGGAAAGTAATAACAAAGTAAAAAGGAGACGCAGGTATCGCGCTGGTTCAGTGCTCGAAAAACATTACGCCATGATGGACGCTGTAAAGCACCCTGCATGTCAAACACCCTGCGTGTCAATCAGCAATATGACAAATTATGACACGTAATGGGCGATCGGCATAAGTAAAGACAGGAAAGGGGAAAGAGCACCGCATACTATAATGAATAATAAAATCGTACCCTTCCCAAGGTGGAATAGGGCTGCTTCAGCGGTTGGCGGTCTTGCGAAGGGAAAAGCTACAACGAAAAAAGGAAGCAGAGACGCTGTTAAATGTCTCTCGACAAAGCTTTTAGTCTCCGGTTACCTTAAAATCCTGTCGCAGCCTGCTGTATGGAAAACTTACTTCTCACCCTCCAACCAAGTCCGAAAGACCTAACAACCTGCCCAGTCCGCTGGTAATGTGGTGCAAGACGTCTGTATGGATATAGTCGACAGCAACAATGAGTCGCCCGTCACAGTGTGTGCGACTTCAAAGTGCGCGAAAAATCGGCTGATAGGGCATGTAAGGGAGGCAGCCATCTTGGAAAGGGATCTTCTGTCTCATTAATAAAGGCACCCTAATTGTTACATATGATAAGTAATCATGTAAAGACAACTAGAATGTCAGCTGGATAAAAATAGTTGTGTGGTAAAACCTTTGTGTTACTGATGTAATGTAGCCAAATGAATGAAATAGTAGTGATCAACAAAGTTGTGATCAAAAAAGTTGGAAGTTGAAACCAACATATGTCAGACGACTAGGAAAGGTGGTACCCAGTAGTGACAACTGAGATTGCAAAACCACTAAGCAGGAATGGCACAGGTATGCGTGGCTTATACCCATCACTATATGGTTCATGTAAGTAATGGTGGTCAGTGTTATATGAGCTAAGCGGGGCAGTAGTGCACAGATGGTTCAAGTGTGGTAGTGATGAACAATGTTATACATGCTGAGCAAGGAGGTAATGTTCAGATCATTTACAAGTGAACAAGACCATCAAAGGTGATACTATGAGGGCTGGTAGTACCAAAATACGATCATCAGATAGGTAAGCCTTATGTATAGATCTTACATACGAGAAAGATCAGTGTACTAATTCAACCCACGGAATGTCATCGTTCAGCCCCTCAACATTACTTTTGAGTCTAAACACCCATCGTTGTTCTTGTCTGAATAGTGCAGGTGCTGTCCAATGGGGGTTAGACTCAATCACGGTCCATTGTAGACTGTCAGAGGAGTGTTTGTTCTCTAGGAAATGTCTCTGAAGTCTAGTGTTTATTTTTTGACACCGGATTGTACTCTTATGTTCTCCGATCCGTACTTTAATAGGTCTAGCTGTCATGCCTATATACTTGGAGCCACACGGGCATGTAATCATCCAATCAGCTCTGTGTCCCTTCTTTCTCTAGATTTGTGATTACAATATAAACCTGTTGCCAGCCCCAAACCTCCCCTTTTTATATATATAAGTCACCCCTAAGGGAGGCCCTGGACAACCTAGAGGGCAGGGTGCAATGTATCTGAAAGACAGGCCATGCACTTTTAGGTTTTACATGTTCTGATAGTGAAAAACTCTTACATTTGTTTTTCACTACACCATGGCCTATATCTACTGTAGGATAACATAGGCTTTACCTTATTATATTTTATAAAAGTAATTTCTAAGTAAGAAGATATAACTGAATCAAGTTTGGTAGCTCTGGAATCCCAATTTAAAAACCAAACTTATGGTGAAGTCGGATTATAAATTGCAACTCTGAAAATGCTACTTGTAAGTAGTTTGTACTTTCTTACTTTAGCCATTTGGTGCCTGCTGCCTTTCTCTGATCGCACAGCTGGGCTTTGTGTATTCACCCTAGACAGCCACACACAATGGGAGCTTAGGTGTGACTTGATGGGCCATCCTGGCAGGATGGGAGGAAAGAAGTGGACCTATCCAAACTTATACTTGGAAAGGCTGTGTCCTGTCCCCACACAAAGGGCTGCATACCCCCCTATATTGAGTCTGGAGCCAGAGGAGGAAGGGCAGGGTCTCTGTGCACTTCAAAGGCCTGTATCGGAAGTCTCCCCCACTTCAAAGGGACCACTGGGTATAATTACTGGACCTCAGACACTACCACTTCAGTACACTTCTGGACCTGTGGATACTCTGCCAGGAAGGACTGCTGTGCTGCTGAAGGACTGCCACTCGACTGGACTCCTGCTTGGCTGTGCTGATTGGTTGCTTGCTGCCCTCCTGCCTGATTGAGAAGGACTGGACCTTCATCAATTGACCCCGGAATCCAGAGTGACTCCAAGGGATAACTGGCTGGCCTCCTGATCTAAAGCCTCCAGGACATAACAGGCTTCCAACCAATGCACCTGGACTCTGCCGTCTGTGAGTCAACCCTCCCAAGCGGTTCCACCCCTGTACTGGACCCTTAGAAGTGGGACTAAGGTGCTTACCAGTGGAAACAATGAATCTTCTCTGCTGAGCGGCACACCCTCAAGCCAAACTGAAACATCTCCTCTGCTGGGCAGTGCATCCTCTGGCAGAACCGATGCATCACCGCTGCTGTGTTGATTGGACCTGCCACAAAAGGTCTGCATTGCACTCGTAGTCCTCGAAACCGACGCATCGCCGAAGATGCTGCATCCCGAGCCAGGTCCTTGCATCCCTTGTTGATGGCAGCTCGATGACGATGATGCCTGCACATTGCAGCCTCACAGCTCCTCGGAACCAACACATAGCCTCGACTGCGTGCCACATCCTTGGTGCCCGGACATCACATCGCAAGCCATGTCGATGGGATCCTTGATGAGTACACACAGGACCTCACGCCACATCCTCGCTGCGTCTCGGAACCTATACATTTGCTCGGCTGCCCAATGCTTCTTTGCTACAGATCCACTCAATGCTCTGCAACTGGGATTTAAGGTACTTTGTTCAGCAGGCCTAACTGGTTCCCTGTAGCCGGCCTGTGCTTCATCGCGGTTGGCCTGAACTTGTGACTTTGTCCTGGTTTAGCACGACCAGATTTCCCCAATAGCACTTTTTGGTTTTTGGCACTATTTTAATTAAAAACCTTGAAGTTCAATATCTCCAGTTCTACTAAAGTAATTTTCATCACATGAGGGTCTCATCTTCCTCACCAAATTTCAGTTGCATGAGGTGAGTGCTCATCCAAAACATAGGCAAATCACTTTCCCCCAACTATATATACATATTTTTTATTTTGTTGCGATGGGAATGCCCCTTGCATTGTAAATGGGTTTGTACCCCTGCCTGAGTGCCTGACTACATGTGCAACTGGTGTGCAGTCTTTTTGTTTGGCTCTGGTACCAAGCTGATTTAGTATGTATACAAAGGCCCAGGCCTGCCCCTCATGCAATGTTCCAGAACCTATTCTGTGACTTGGAGGAGCACACAGGTGCACTCTCATAGTGGGCACAGGACTACTCCCCATGCCCTGGGGGAGTTTCAGGAAGAGGTGATGGCAGTGTACTGGGTTTTTGTGAATCAGTAGGATGACTAGATGTTTTTCCTCTGTCACCAGAAGAGTTCAGTTTCCTGATTCCTCTTGTGTAAAGTTCTGCTGTTATGTAAACTTCAGATCCTTACACTCAAGCATGGAAAGTGTGTAATTGGGGCAGTTTACCAAACCATATTTCCTATGGAAGGCAGCTGTATTCACAATAGACACAGCGCAGTGGACTATAAGATATGTGAAAAAAGGGCCCTACAGAAGACTGAGCACTTGAACAGACACTTGGCAACGGAAGTCAGAACAGAATCAAATCAAAACAGAGAACCCCGAATGCAATAGAGGGTTTGTGGTCCAGTGAAAAAAGAGTAGGGGTGGATGGAACTCGCAAAGTTTTACTCCACGGAATTCCGTGGAGTTAATTAAAACTAAAAACTCCATGAGATTGTGCTGAGTTCCACGCTGATTTTTAGCACTGGGAGCTTGTGCCTGGCTGTAAAATCAGTGTGAACAGCACCACGCAGCATGCCAGAGGGCACTGCTTCTTTCTGCCGCTCTAGTAGATTTTCTACTCGAGTGACAGATTTCGCACCGCGGGTGAGAACTTTCTCAAAGTGAGTGGTAGCAATCTGCCGCGATCACCTATGTTGAGAAATCTCGCCGGAAGGCAGTCTAGCTCTCATTTTTTCTCGCTCACACTCGCCCACTGAACATTGGCGAGCCACTTGTGAGAAAAACCCCACTACTCAGCGGTAGGCAGAGTTTTTGCTGAACTCCACTCTTCAAGCTTAGCGTGGAGTGGGCAAAATTCTGCAAACTACACCAGCAGAGCAAAGTTTTCTGCCCTCTCCTAAAATAAAGCATAGCATAACAAGGCCCCTAGCACATTTGCATTCCAGACTGAGGTGAAAACTATGACTACCACCAGTGCATGAAAGAGCCAAAAGGACCTCATGAAGACGTCCCTAAGGACCTTGAGGCACTTGAATGACCAAGGCAGAGGCAATAAAGAAATTAAAGAATGCACAAAGATCAGACGCTATCTCAAGATAGGACTCAAGGAGCCTTGAACAAAATAGATTAGTAATAGATAGGGAAGAACAGTACCTTGAGTGGGAAACAAGACCACCTGTGAGGATCTCTATTAGCCTCAGACCAAACAAACAAACTAGGGTGGGCAAGAAATAATTAAGGAGGTGAATCACTTCAGCTACCAGTGACTGATGTATAAATTATACATGAGGAGAGCCACATCTTAGGGAAACTCCTCAACAATCCAAATATTAATAACCAGGTTACATTCAAAGCCCAGAGTAAAAGGGCTGGGTGAAAGGAACATTGGATCACCACCTGAGTGGCTTATTGCCCCTGTATAAGACCATCAAACCAGCTGGAAACATGCTCATAACTTAGCGATAGAAGCTATTAGGGACACCAAGAGCAACATAAAGTGATAGCCACAGTACCATCAGTACCCACAGACTGGCAATGAATGCAAGGGAAGTCAAAGGTTCAACTGAAGGCTGGGCCAGGACACAACATATATGGACACAGCAGATGGACCTAGACTCATTTCATGTAGCCAAGAGAAGAGAAGAGAAAAACGGTATTGGAAATGGTCTACCTGAAAAAAGATAAAACCACCCCCCTCCATTCCTACAACCCTGTCTTATTAGGGATGTGTGATCACCATTGTGACCCAGTACTTCAATGTGAGACATGCAGCTGGGTCAAGTGTTTTTACCATTGGAGCCTTCTAAGTAGTCACTGGCAGTAAACATGTGATTCTCCCAAACATGCCTGGGGTGGAGGACCAGTAACACCGTTGGACCTGGCATATGCTACTTTTTGGCAGATGCTCCACAACTGCTAACCTCTAAATGACCTCAAATTCAGTTACATTAAAGTTGGGTTACTACTCAAGTCTTGAGTTTTGGTGTCGATAGCTCAAAGTTGGCTAAAACTTGAAATCTGTATGCGTCAAGATCCTCCAGCTACTGGGATCAATGTGCCATATTTTCTGCTCTCAAACTGTATTTTGTGAACTTGAAATCTTTTGCCTGGCAAAGCTGGATACAGAGGCTGTGGAGGGATCTATGAAGTGGATACCTTATTACTGCAGCCCCAAGGCAGCCTCACAGTTTGTGCAAAAACTCTCAGGGCCTGATTCACAAAAGACCTCAGCACTCATGGTGGAGTCCCTGCAGTCATGAGGGAGTCTCTGCACTTGGGATAGAATCTCTGCAATGAGAATTCTCATTTTGGACATTCTGCCAGAATGCAGAGACTCCCCCACAACTGTGAGTCCTCCGCCACAAGTGCAATGGCTCTTTGTGAATCAGACCCTCAGAGTGGAGCCAATCTAGTAGTGTTGGTTTAATGTAGAGCAGCTTCGTCTGACATTCTCTGCCCTTTTTCCAGGAGCTCTGGGAGTCTAAAGTTTTCTACCTCTTAACATGAAAGGATACTGAGCATCTTCATGCTGGTCTCCCTTAAAACTGTCAAATCTTTAGGGACAGCAACAGGATTTCAGGTCAAAGGTAGCAATGGGAGGCAAGCACAAACATTGCCTTTCGGCAAGTAACACCTGTCTGCCAGTCCTTCTCCAAAGATGCCCCTCTTGTCCATTATCTTCCTGTAGACTTCACAAGGGCAGCTTCCATGACCCCTAAGAGTCTACTCAAGAGTTTGGATTTAAGAAGAATTAAGATGCAAGTCTCCAGTCCTTCCTCAGGCAAACTATGTTACTCTGTCAGCCAGGAGTGTTCTTTCAGGCTAGCTGTGTTCTGACTTTGAGATGGTGGGATGCAGAAATAATAAAGATAAATCACCAGTAGTGCTGGGGGATCCACTTTTCAGCAATTCCTCTGACCTATGTCTAAACATATCTCACAAAGCATTACGGTGAAGACTAACTCAGAAGCCTGAATACTTCAATCCTACCCATGGGGTTGCCTGCTCATGCAAGTTGTCTGCTTATGAGAAGAATCAGAGATTCGATATGAAAGTCTACTTCCAAGGCCCAGTTATACTATGTCATATCTATCAAATGTCCTGAAGTTCATGTCTATCCTTCATAGTGAGCAGCAGTCTCAACGTCACCCACTCCCCTCACATTCCTCTGGTAAGTCTGGTGTTGTTTGCACCTTATCAGTGTGATCTCTTGTAATCAAATGTGTTTAGTCCTGCTTATAGAGAGCATTCAAAGATTACAAAAAAGTGATGAATGGCATGATTGACTTAATCTCAGCCACTGGTAATAACATGGCCCGCATCCCAGTCCATCATTATAATGCACACCATGCCACCTAGTTTGGACCCAGCTAGATGCAAATCAGTCATAGAGGCTGCTGCATTGAAAGAGCAATTGTCCTTAATGTGGGGGAATTAATGACTCTACTTTCCAAGGACAGAGCTTTGATGGAAAAATCTAATGACATTCACTGCAGAAGGTGAGAGCCTGGCAGACATAGTTTAGTGGGCCGGCCAAACCGTCATGTGCACCTAGAGGAGTGAAAACCACTCCTCCCCTGCTCTGGCGTCAGAGCCCAGCCTTGCCCGACTCCTGCATAGGAAAATAAAATGATAATAATGTCCTGTTATTATAATTTTATTTGTATTTTTTGCACTGCTGAAATGGCAGTGGTGCGAAGCTCCCCCGCCTTAGCGGAGGAGCCGCTACAGTATAAATATTATTATTGTCTTGTTTCGAGTCATGTAATACAGCCCAGTGTCCCAAGAGTCAGCGTGCCTCCCAGCAACTGGTTGATCTCTCTCCACTCCCACACTAAAGTGAGTTGATACACCTTTCCTTCCTTAGCATTTGTCTGGAACAGGTGGGGTATTCGAAAACTATTCTTTAATTATTATTTGTTTTCACAAGATACAAATACAAAGCAGTAGAGTCAAGGATACATCATAGATCATAGACATTTTGCAATAACATAAACCTTGATGTATTTTATCATTTAGTTGCATGAAAAGAAACATTAAACTCATCTTTCATCCCACCCGTGGCAAAATTCCATGTGATATTTAATGAATAAAGCAACAAGTAATGTTGCTGAGCTATAAAAACAATCAGCCATAGGGCATTATCTTTATCTCCAGTCTAAGAGGACGCACTTCCCAAAACAACAGTATTCTCATCCTGCTGCAGTGCCAAATACCTCCAGAGGGGGGCCTTGATGTCTCGTGGCCTGACCTGCAGCGTCTGTAGTTCAGAGTAGTCAACAGCTCTACTCACATCTGTTGCACCCGATTGAACTATATGAATTGATTTAATGTAGAGAGCAATAGCCTGTTAAAGGATTTAAAATGGAACAATTTGTGTCTATAATTAATAGAGACACACTGTTTTTGGCCACAGCAATATTTCCATATCTCCGATTCATTTGCGATCTCCAAGTCAGTCCAATGTTCTTAACGCCCCCGGTTAAGAGAGGTGCAGTTCTCTGTAAACAGTTTGTAAAGTTTGGACACCCACCACTACATCCAGGTTTGCAATAAACTGAGTTAGTGGTGCAAACTATCCTGCCTCATCCAGAAAACATTGCCATCTCATCACAGCTGCATGTCACAATCTAGAGTCTGTATACTGTGCTAATTAACTAAACTAACCTGTAGTGAACAGTTGACCTAACCTAGTATAGACTGCAACACTACGGATTGCTCACCTATCGAGCATCGGGGGAGGCAAGGGTTATTTAATAAAGCGAAATTCCCTCTAGATATTCATGTATCTACCAAGACGGACCATATGTCATACCAGAATGTTGATTGGCATAGTGTGAGCAAAACTCGTCAACTACAGTCGCATTGCCATCCAGTATATCACTTACAAATGAATGGATATAGGGACTGTGGGGCATATTAGCAAGACCCACGTTAAAATTATCGCCGTTTTAGCGGCAGGAAACTGCCGCTAAAACGGCGATAATGGGTTTGCTAATATGCGTTATAGAATTCAATAGAAGCCCAGGTTAGATGTCCTGCACATCTAACCTGGGCTTCTATTGGAATTCCATAACGCATATTATCAAGCTCATTATCGCCGTTTTAGCGGCAGTTTCCTGCCGCTAAAACGGCGATAATTTTAACGTGGGTCTTGCTAATATGCCCCTGTATTATGCCGGTGTCCCTTCTTTAATAGTCATTATAATGTTCCACTTGGCTTCTCGTCCATACAAAGCTGTTGTGCCCAGTACCATGAAATGGGACAAGATAAAGGGGTGCTTTCAAATGGTCTTTATTCAGTGGTATAGGTTCCTTCACGGCACAGCTGCCCTTCCTTATCACCTGCTAACCTTTAACTGACTTAGCTAGCTCCTTCCCCTGCTTTCAGCCTCCGGCCCACTGTGTCATCACAGCATAAGGCTCGAGGCATCAACAGGGTCCTAAACCTGACTCTACACCCCCTGTTTAAACATGAATCCCAGTTGTTTCTTTCATGAGGCTTGACATCTTCAATGAGCCGTTGAGGATCTAGTTATCACACAACCTGACCAAGTGGTCACCACTGGAGGCGTTGGTTCTTTTGTAAATGAAGTAGGGTCCTTGTAGGTAATCAGTCCAGTAGCCAGTAGTGTAGATTATGTAGGTTTATTCAGTTACACGTAAGATGGTACAGGCCCCACCGGGAACAGCATCCTGCTGCTCAGCCCCACTCATTCCAACTGACCACTCATCCAAACCATGCACTCATAAACATTCTATTACATCACACTCACACAGGCTGAGCAGCAAGGAACTAGGAGACATATACACATATTAGCACTGTCCAAGTTACTGGCTTCTCTCCAATTACTCACTGCCCACAATACAAGCAGTTGAATCTTGACAACAAAAGTGATCCAATCAGGCGGTACACTGACCCCTTTAGTCTTCTTAAGCGATCATTTCTTGCCGGAAATATTCACTTGGTGTTGCATTGTTAAACAGGTCACAGCACCTAAAGCCAACTCACAGCTCGAGTTTTTCTCAACTTCCGGTTCCATTTATTTAACAGTGTTGCCGGTTCTTTTAATGTGCACTTCCCCATGCAATATTGCCGGTTGGTTACCGAATATCAGATGAGTGCTGCCAAATAACACAGCCGGTTTACTCCATGAAGTGCCTACATCCAACATTTCTAGGTGACTTCAGATGGCTGACTAAAAGGGTAAACACTCAAAACTCACATTCAGTACGCTGGCAGGTTTCAAGCTATACAATGTCCAACGCCCAAAATGTTCAATGTGTAGGCTGTCTGTTGTTGAAGACACCGGTGGGGCATCAAGGGCGTTATCAAGCTTATCTTCAGGCTTCTCTGCCAATCTTCTTTTTAGTTTCTTGTTTAATTTCTTGTCTCTGCACGCGTAGTTCTTTCAAAATCGTCACCACTTTTGTAAATGAAGTAGGGTCCTTGTAGGTAATCAGTCCAGTATCCAGTAGTGTAGATAATGTAGGTTTATTCAGTTACAAGTAAGATGGTACAGGCCCCACCGGGAACAGCATCCTGCTGCTCTGCCTCACTCATTCCAACTGACCACTCATCCAAACCATGCACTCATGAACATTCTATTACATCACACTCACACAGGCTGAGCAGCAAGGAACTAGGAGACATAGGATATAACAGGTTCTATGACCATCGGGTCAGGAAAGGTGTCCCTTGGTACCTCAGTGCTCATTGTTGCACTAGGGCAGATGTCAGTGTTCTGAATAGGAGTTGTGGTCTTAAAGTGTGATGCGTTCCGGGTGATGTATTTCCCAGGGTGAGTGTCTGTGACCATGTTCCCCTTCACCACTGTCACTTGGAGTGGTTCGGTGTCAAAAGGAGTGTCAGTTTTCTTCTGCTGTCTTTGCTTGACTACTACCCATTCACCTGTTTCAGGGAGAGTTTCTTGTGCTTGCTGCTTGGTGTCTGCATGTGCTTTCATCTTTTTCTTCTTCTTTTGATCTGTGGCCTTGACCTGACGCTCGTGCCACCATTGCAGCAGTTTGATACAAACGGATCAGTCAAATATGAGCTCTCCCCAGTTGTTGAGTGAGGGGTAGTTCAACAGGCTCACTGAACTTGATAGAGGGCCTCCTCAAGTGCAACTACTTCTTCGGTGGCTCTCTGTACGGTTAGCTTGAGAGTGCCCATGAATCATTCCGCCATTCTGTTGGTTTGGGGCCACAGTGGGGTTTCGATCGATGTTCAATGCGATGTTCAATGCCTAAGCGATTAAGGAACTCTCTAAAGTGCTTGCTGGTGAATGGAGGCCCGTTGTCTGACTTCAGGACTCAGGGAATCCCCATGTTGCAAAGATATTGTCCAGGGTCCAGATGGTCTTGACAGCTTTGGTAAATTAGGCCATTTTGACTAGTGGTAATTGTATTTGTCACTGCCACTAGATGAATGAATGAAGCAGCATTTATAGAGCGCATAGCTACCCGTAGGCATCCCAGCGCTGGAGAATAACTGAAGCTGATACTGAAGATGATACTTGCCAGAGTCAAATGTGCCGAAAAGCAAACTGCTATCGACTCCCACACTTTATCCTGACATCTCCAGGTATAGTAGTCTCATGGCTGATGATAGACAGATGCACAGGTGGCGCCTTCGCAGGTCCGTTTCTACCATGGCATCCAGCCTGGGGAACCATAGTCTGTCTCAGAGGGCCTTTTTTTATGGCAACTGTCAACCAGTGCCATTGGTGGGCCAGGTTGATGGCTTGGTTGTGGAAGTGCTTGGGAATCATGATGCATGAATCCCTTAAAATTAGTCTCTCTTGTGTAACTGCCAGCTGGTCTTTGACATTGTGGAAGGCTCTGATCTCTTCAAATTCACAGCTCAACTCTTTGGTGTGTTTCCTTTTGTGCCTGTTGATGAGGCGCATTATGAGGGCTAGGTCTCTGTCTTCTTTTGTGGCATTGACTATTTGAAAAATGGAGAGTATGGGAGCCACACGCATGCTGACGATGAACTGAAGGTATTTTTCGGTGATGGATGAGTGTAACGGCTGTCTGGAGAAGTAGTCGGCCAGATTGTATTCTTTACCTGGTTTGTGGATGATGGTGAAGTTGTACTCTTGCAGGCATAGTCCCCATCTTTTGAATCTAGGGTGCATCTTATCTTTGGGGTTTCCAAAGATGGTGAGGAGAGCCTGGTGATCGGTTATGACCGTGAGTGGTTTGCCGTATAGAAAAAATGAAAATGTTTGCAGTCCCACGCTAATGTGAGTCGCTTCTTCTCAGGTCATGAATATGCCCTCTCAGTTTCGAAGAGGCTTCTGCTAGAATAGGCAACAATGTGCCGCTGGGCCTCTAGGGTGCCAGAGTGTTGTGCCAGAAGGGATCCGATTCACACTGGACTCGCTTCAACAGTCATTTCCACAGACAGCTTAGGGTCAAAGTAGGCCATGACAGTGGCCTTAGCAAGGGCTGCCTTTATTTGCTGAAAGCTGCGTTTGCATTCCTGGGACCATTGGAAGATCACATTTTGCCTCGTGAGACGAAGAGGGGCACTAATGGTGGTGTAGTCACTAATATACCCAGCACAGTAGCTCGCCATGCTCAGGAGGGAACAGAGCATGAGTACGTCTGTAGGTGGGTTTGCCAATGTGACGGCAACAACTTTACCCAGATCGGGCGTCATCCCTTCTTTCGAAAACAGGTGCCCAAAATTTTTGGGGGGGTTTTGTGGAGTTCACATTTGTCAGCATTGAGGGTGAAGTCAACCTCACACAGCAGGCAGCAGGTTCTTTGTAGTGCTATATCATGTGCGTGGGGTGTAGGCCTGAAGATCAGGATGTCATCACTATAGTTTAATGCATTGGGTACTTGTTGAATGATCCACTGATTGACCTCCTGGAAGATTTCAGCAGCTGACGAGATGCTGAAATTTAGTCTCTTGTAGTGGAAGAGCCCTAGGTGTGTCGTAAAGGTCATGATGTAGTGGCATTGTTCTTCCAGTTTGATCTGATGCTAACCCTTGTTTTGGTCAAGTTTGGAGAACAGCTTTGCTCCATTGAGCTGGGTGATCATGTCAGTGATGTGCTGACCTGGGTGATGTTCACGTTCTATGGCTTTGTTTGGTTAGAGCATGTCTACACAGATTCAGACATCTTCCTTCTTGTCTTTCTTGGGAACCACAACGATGGGAGATACCCAAGGAGCCGGCCTTTAGATAATTCAATAATGGTGAAGCTGATCAGGTTTTTGAGTTCTTTCTCCACTGTGTCTTGCAGGTGGTTTGCAAACCACCTGTGGCACTGCGCTACTGGGCAAACACTCTCATAAATATGGAGATGGACACAGACATCCTTCAGTTTGCCAAGGCAGCTGAAGTGGGGTGGGAATTGATGTGTGATGTTTTGATCTGTCTCCAAATGGTAGTCGATGGAGATGGGAACCATATCAGCTGCTCTGGCCTAGCTGAGGAGGCAAGCCCCCAACGCCTTGCAGCACATGTATTGGAGTCTCTGCCATGTGTTATGGTTGCATTTAACAAACTGCGATTGTGTAGTGGCTTGGAGGCAGCCCACATATAGACCTTGATGGGTGACAGTGAGAGCTTCTAGAAGGGTAGAGTTCAGTAAATTACTCGAATGGCATCATGTTGATGGATACCACACTGCCAATGATGAATGGAGTGGACTGTCCATTCAGCTCTAGGTGAACAACTGGCCAAGTGCCACTGGGTCTTGGCAGGTGAACTTGGTGGATAGTCTCATTCTGGGAGTGAATATGGAGGAGTCCCAGTTTGGTGGCAAGAGGTAGGCAGGGAACTCTGGGATCCAGTGTTTGACAGTCCGCTATGCAGAAAGTTGCGGGGCATGTCGTCCATTGTAGTTAAGCAAGGCTGTGCACTTCCCAGTGCAGCATAGAGGTGCATCCTCTGTTCACACATGAATTTTCTGTGGAGTATCAGTCACCTGTACACAATCTTGGAGGCCAGCTAAGTCTTGCTTACTAATGACATTGACAGAAGCACTACTGTTGATGATGAAGTTCATAGCATGGCTGTTCAGTATGAGGGTGACAGTAGGGCATGGGTCTGCATGACTGCATGTAGACAACATCATAAGATAGACATCCTCCTCACTATCACTGACCGGGAACACAGTGGACTGTGAGGAAGCCAGTGTGGGCGGGTGACATCTGGGCATCGTGGTGATGTTCCACACATACTGTCTGGGTCTCCCATCTGACTTGCAATGGTAGCGTCCTTCACTGCTTGTTTTGTCTCTGCGTCTAATTCAGTCAGGAGCTGGGTGCTTCACATGGGTGCAGCAGACATATTTGAAGTGATATTCTTTACCACAGCCTTTGCACACCTGTCCAATGGCAGGATACTTTCCATCATGGGGGTATGCCAGGCTGCACCTGTAGCATGTTTTAGCATTGTCCAGAGGCCTTGACTTGTTCTTGTCTTTATGTGTGCAGTGGCTGCTTACTATGGTAAGCACCGCCTCTTTGGTGGTTACACCCGCTTCTATGGCAGCCACATGTTTGTCAGCACGCTCTTCTGCATGAGCTGCAACCACCATCTTATCAAGCAAGTGAGTCTCTCTAAGCATGCGTCTTCAAAAAGCTTCAGATTGAAAGCCATCAATGATTCTGAGGTGCATGGCTTCCTCAATAGAGAATTTGCGGAACTGGCCATGCTTGAGAAGGCTTTCTAGGTGCTCCATGAAGTTGTCTGTTGACTCGCTCGGCTGCTGGCGAGCATTGCAGAAGGTGTAGCTTTCACGGTCAACAATAGTGGGGTCGAATTTCTTTGCGAGTATGTCTTTTACTTTTTGGTATATGTCGGCCTCCTCTTTCGGGATCTTCTTAAGGGCCTCAGTGACTCCATCACCCATGAGGTTCTTGAGTTATCTGATCACTTTGGACTCATTGGGTTCGCCCAGAGTTTCAATGAAGTCGTAAAATTTTTCAATCCAGCTAGCCCACCGCGCACCAATGTTGTACTTTTTGGATGTGTCAAAATAGGAGTAGCAGCTTTAGAAATGCGACAGCATCGTACATGAGTTGTCTGTCAGTGGACATAGCAGATGACCACATGTTGCACTTTCTGTACCCTCAATTGAAACAATGTGAACAGTCAGATGGTCTTCCCAAGCCAAGATGGCCACCAAAGGGATATATCCTCAAAGTGGGAAGCAGTACGCAGGCCTCCTCAAACCAAAATGGACACCAAGGGCATGTAGACTCAAAGTGGGAGTCAGTAGGTAGGCCTTCCCAATCTAAGATGGCGGCCACAGGGTTGAAAGTAGGAGGCAGGTTGTAGGTCTCCCCAATTCAAGATGGTCGCTGGCAGGGTGGCAGAGTCTGGGAGCGCCTGTATGCATGTGTAGGCAGTTGCCAGAATTACCTCTCAGGGCTGCTGCAGAGCCACAAAGCCTGGACGCGTTGCTGCTAGTGGCACTGAAGGGATTTCCTAGGTAGAATGTGAAGAAGGAAGGTGACAGGATCTTGTGTGGTGCCGTGCTGCCATGCAGGAGGCTTACATGGACCTGGGAGATTCTGGTGTGATGTACATGCACTCCAGACCATCAGGTGGGTGCGTCTTATTGAGCTGGTCTTTCCAATGAACAGGCGGCTGTCGGAGACAGTCTGTAGTCTAGGAGCCAATGGCACAATGTGCACGCATTCCGGCAAGCAGGTGAGCATGCTTGGAGGCCGTAGAAGAGCTGACAGAGTCACAGGGAGGCAGGTGCATGGGGCTGGCAGGGCCGGTCTGACTGGTGGGTGTTCCCCTCATCACCAGTTGTTATGTTCCGCACCTTGAAATGAGACATGATGAGGGGGTTTT
This sequence comes from Calotriton arnoldi, assembly GCA_963921515.1. Classification (NCBI taxonomy): domain Eukaryota; kingdom Metazoa; phylum Chordata; class Amphibia; order Caudata; family Salamandridae; genus Calotriton; species Calotriton arnoldi. The sequence continues at coordinate 181,315 of CAWUFW010014259.1, forward strand.
CAAAGGTTCTTTATTCAGTGGTATGTGTTCCTGCACACCACTGCTGCCCTTCCTTATCGCCCACTAACCCTTAACTAACTTAACTAGCTCCTCCCCTTGCCTTCTGCCTATGACTGGCCACATCTTCACAGTATCAGCCTCAAAGCATCTGGAGGGTCCTAAACCCAACTCTACGACAGCCACAGGGAAACGCATATTTAGCCAAATTACAGCTTTCCCTCTCTATAATCTTTCTGCAGTTGTTATCAATTAGGTTACTGGTTCAATGGGGTGTGAGCCCTGGTCAAGCAGCAACCACAATCCTTGTCAGGGTAAGGCACAAGAAAACCCCGAACTAACCTGTGCCCAACCCACTGGTAGCTTGAGACAGAGCAGTCAGGCTAGAATTAGAGACAATGTGTGAAGTGTTTGTGCAACATTCAAACAGCAAAACAGTGAAAACACCACTCAAAAATGATTCCACAGCAGGTTAGAAGAATAGAGCAGAATTTAAAAAAATAAACAAGACCAAAACGACAAAAATCTAATCAGCATAACCGGAGTTATGAATTTTTAAAGAATAAACTTTAAAATAGCACCTCGAAGCACAAAGCGCCAACCATGGCTATCTAGTTGCAGGTGGAGTGCGGGTCGGATACATTACCAGATTAGTCCAGCTGAAGATTTACCTTCACAAGTTTTGTGTGTCGCTGGCGGTGGGAGAGGTGACGGGAAGAGCAGGCCAGGCTTTACAGATGGGCAGGCTGATGCTTCGTTGCGGGGGTCCTCCATGGGCGATTGATGCTTCTTGTGTGAATAGACAGGCTGGCCGTGGCTTGCGCTGAATTTTGGTGCGAGCGGGGTTGTTCTACTGTGAACGTGCCCATTCGCAGTTACAAAGAACCCAAATGTTTGATTTCAAGAGCCCCTGAGCCACACCACACCAAGAGGCACCACTTGGGGGTCAGGAGGTAGCTGTAGCTGGGTCTAGGAGCTGATTGTTGAGCCTTTTATGTTCCTGAGGCTCAGATCAAGAGGCCAGCAGACTAGGCCTTTGAGTCACTCTGGGGACTTGGGTTCAAGATGAACATTTAGGTCCAGTTCTTCTTCAGCAGGTCAGCACAGCAGGGCAGCAGTTTCTTTAGAGCAGCAGTCCAGCACAGTGGCAGTCCTTGTAGCAACACAGCAGTCCTTCCTGGCAGAGTATCTGCCGGTCCAGAAAAGTAATAAAGAGTTGGTGCCTGAGGTCCTTCTTTTATACACTGGTGCCTTGGTTCTGGAAGGGGAGAGAAGCTTCAACACATTGGCTTTGAAGTGCATGGATTTTCCTGCCTCTGATCCTTTGAGTGACGGCAGAGCACAGGCTATTCTGTTGTAAGTGGGGCTGTGCTCAGCTCCGCCCCCCCATGCTGCCAGGAGTAGCACTGGCCGGCACACACAATCTCCCTATTGTGTGACTGTCTGGGATGAATTCACAAAGTCTAACTGTCAGCTACACCAAGTTAAGGTAGATGAGAATATTCAACTTTACACAACACTATTCACCAAACCAACAGCAAGAAGCATATTACTCCAATACCACAGTCATAATCCCCAGGCACTAAAAGATGGTCTACCCTTTGGGCAATTTTTGCGTTTACGCAGAAATTGCTCCAAAAAAGAAGACTATTTCCTTGAGGCACATAAAGGTGAAGAAAAACTTAAAGCTCGAGGTTACCCTCCCAGACTTTTAAAAAAATAACTCAAACGAGCTTGGTATAACAATCAAAAAGCTCTTTTAGAAGTAGGAAGACAGCCTAAAGAATCACAATTGGTTTGTGTTTCCACATTTAGAACTCATTCAAATAGAATCAAAAAGATAGTTAATAAGCATTGGACACTACTTAAAAGGTTACTTGAATTCAAACAAAAGCCTCTATTTGCTTTCAAAAGAGGATCTAATTTGAGAGATCGTTTGGTTCATGCTTATGATACATCCAATACAGCAACGGTAGACAATTTCGTCCAACTTTCCCCACTGGGTGACCATTTAAAATGTAATATGTGTGTAGCCTGTAACACCACAAAAACTACGAAGACCTTCACCATCAATGGCCAACAAGTTACTCTAAAACTTTTTCAAACTGTAATACAAGTAATGTAGACTACTGCATCAGATGTCCATGCGGGCTTCACTACATAGGCAAAACCACTCAACAAATTAATGCAAGGTGGAAAATGCCACTATGATTGAACATTATATCAAATTCAAGCACTCAGAAAAAGACATGACTTGGTGGGTAATTGAAGTGGTCAAACCATATAAAAGAAGATCCAATTTGAACAAATATTAACAATGAAAAGAGAACCGTTGGATTTGCAAAACTGAAACGAGATAAGGGCCTGAATCTAGCAGTAGAATGGCAAATTACTAGTGTCTATGGTTTAATAGCTAATACCACTAGTTTCCTGTGAGATGGCTAGACTTATTCAATCTGTAATCCAAACGCCTAAGACCAATGATTACTGAATTTATGCTTGTAATTATGTGGTTCCTTCATGTACACAGTAACCAATGCTTTTCGACTATGCTCACTGTTAATCTTTGATCTTGCGAACATCAATCAATGTCTCTATTATATTTTAATTATATATGGCACTGATTCAAATTTGAGCTGTTGACTCCAACTTACAGATATTAATTTTGGATACATGATTTCTTCCAGAATCTTATATTTCGGTTGACTTACTCAAAGTATACATGCAAATTAAGACTTTTTCAACTGTCTGTGTATTTTAATAGATGACAAAAGCATGTACATGCATGACATACATTTTTCCTTCTTTTCTTTTTTTCTTTTCCTTTTTTCTTTTTCTTTTTCCTCTATTTCTTTGTCTATCCCTTCCATAACCCCGCCTTCTTTCTCCTTTTTCCCCTTCCGCATTTAACTAGCAACGATCAATCTGCTGCACAAATGTCAGGGGTCCCACCAGGGCAGTAGGGTCAAGGGATTAATGCCCGTATGCAAGGAGGACCCAGAAACCATATGGCATCTTAGTGTTTGTTTTATTTGTTCCAAACAGGTTTTGTGCTCAGAAGATAGTCCGGTTTCCAGAAAACGCTCCAGCAATCACCGATGATTGGAGGGTCCGGTCAGAGTACGTAGCTCGCCGTCGTGGCCTCGTAGAGCAGGGAAAACAATAAACAAAAAGAAAACAAAATACCACGGGTCAGTGGGTTTGGCCAATACGTTCTTGGAATCGGGAGGGGGACTGTGAGGGATCACCAAGTACCGCCACCTTGTGCAGCCCCTTTCAAAGAGACGGACGGTGTCCTCCCTCTAAGAATTGCCCTACCCCACCCAGTGCCCCGAGAACGCCCGTAGTCTGAGCCGTACCTTGTCCAGCCACACTCCTCCTGGAGAGTGGCAGGGCGGCGCGTGGTCTCGTTGGCCTCCTGGCATCTTCTTGTCCTCTGGGACGCTGGCTCCTGTTGCCTTTTCGGGGGACGCCCGACGTTTCACCCACAGGACTGACGTGGTCTCCGCTTCTCCGCGTCCTTCCGGGTTTGCGCTCTCCTTCCCTCGCTGCAGTCCGTCCTCTTCCTCCTTCACATTGCCGCTTTCTCCTGATAGGGCAGCAGGGGATGACGTCAGCATACGGGACTCCTCCTCCAGGATACTTCGCGGTGAGTTAAAGGGGCCCTCTGCAGCCTCCATATGGAGCATTAGTAAGTCATCTTCGGTATGCAACGGGGTGCACATTATCAGTTCCCCCAGTCCGTCCTTAGTCTCCCGACAACATAAAAATAATAATAACTTTTTCTGAATGGATTTATATAAAGTTGTACTTTATCTCGAAGATACACGTATGTGCCATTTAATTAGGTTTCTTTATATCTCTGAAATTTTAAAATTAAGTTAAAAACCCTTCTGGCAACTTCATAATGGTTTCTATATGACAGACACAGTAGTTGACTTTCTGTATTTACGTGGAAGCTTTACCCAAGATGGCGGCCATCTTTTCCAACTAGTTTGCTGCCACATCATGGGACTTCCAGATTGTACTTTTGTTAACTGGTACGTTATTCTCAATGTATATCTGAGTGGTATATTAGGACGACTTTATCCAATCCTAATATTTAGTCCTAAGTTTACTTTCACGGAATATGTGGATTGCTTGACATATACAGCGACGACTCCATTCACGAACGGTTGCCTACGTATCATAAGTCAAACATCTGTTTTGCTTCAGTCCAGACTAACCCTGGGCGTAGTCCACGTAGTAGCGCTACGCATAGCTACGCGAAGTGCACTTCGCACTACGCGTAGCACTACGCGAACTGCGTAGTGCGGTAGGAAATGCTGTTCGCAATGATTGCACAGTGCCGGATGCTTGTCCGCAATGTGCAATCATTGCAAATGGCATCTTGCACAGTGCAAGCGGTCGTTTTCTGTCGCTCGAGTAGATTTGTACTCGAGCGGCAGTTTTCTCAACGCGGACTGGTAGTTTCTCATCGCGAGCAGTCGCGAGCATACGCGACCACTCGCAATGAGAAACCTGACCTCCCCGCGTTGAGAATCTCGCCGGGAGGTTTATTTTCCACGCTCGCGATCGTCAACTTGATGTTGCTGATCGCGAACGAGGAAAAAGTCTCGCCGGGATGTCATTTTGCTCACTAGCGGTCGCCAACTTGACGTTGAGGACCGCGAGCAAGCAAAAAATGCCCGCTACGCTACGCGTTTTTGCACTGTGCTACGTGCAATTCGCGTAGCGCGTAGTTGCGCAAACTACGCAAACTACGCGAGCGTAGCGTAGTTTTCCGCCCAGGCCTAGTCCAGACACTGATCCTGGACGGTGTTACAGACATTTGACATGTAAGAGCAGTAATTATGCGCTATGTTTCTATTGGCTTTTTCTGTGAAAATTTAAATGCTTTATCGTTTGTTTCCTTGTTTTTAAAGCGCAAGTGTCGACTTGCTAAATACAAAATGGTGAGAAATCTACCCAGACCGCCATGTGTAATCTAAATACACTGTTGGCAACAGTAAGGCAATTTTCATTTTGATTAGTTTAAAATAATTTGTTTTGTAAACATTTTCGTTCTTCCTAATCACTGCTCGTTTCTTGTCTGTTGAAGCGCAAGTTTCAACTCTCCATTTGTGAATGGTGAAATTTCACCAAGAGCTTGTATTGAAACTTTAGCCCATCGCTGGCATTAGTAAGAAATGTTCTTTTTCTTTTTTCTGAACAATTCCCCCTAGTGAAACAACATCGACAAATAGAGGGTTATTTGACACAACCATTTATGAGGACTGTGACTGTAAATATGTCTCTCAATTAACAACCTATTCGATACCCACTGAGTGTCTGTTAATAAACATATCTGGGAGGAATTTAACGTCCTTCTCATAGATCATAGCATTTGTATCCTTTTTCAACTGGATAGAGGTAGATAGTTAATTTATATTTTTGTTAGTGACAACCATGCATGATGACCCTGACTTAAAATACGTTTCTTGATTAATGAACTACTTGATACCTACAGAGTTAATAAAGATATCTGTAAGGAATTTAACGTCCATCACGATGGAAGTTCGATCCCATAGATCTTAGCATTATATTCTTATCCAAGCTGACACAGGCTGATAATTAATTTATATTTTTTCTAGATTCTTCTGAGGTACTCATTATTTATCCGGACTAATTGTTCAAAGGTCCTTAGCCGATTTATTCTCAAGTAAGCTTTTGCCTTAATTTATGACACAAAAGGTGGGTGATGTTTTTTCCAACTTTCATATATTATTCTTTTTTGATGAATTAGATTATAAATCTAAGGGAGCTTTACTTTTTCACGTCAATTCAATTCTTTTCCTTTCCACTTTTTTCTGGGTGTATATCTTTCTTCTTATGATGTCTTTGGCTGACAAATACAACTTTTGTGATTATTTATTTTATATAGGGGTCTTCAGTCTACATATGAACTTCTTTGTCCTGAAGATGGTCTTCTAGATGTTTCACAAGACAAGACTGAAACGTCGACATATCTAACCCATTTTTCCAAAATTCTTATATAGAAATTAATCACTGTATGTTCAAAGATAATTTCTATTTGTAACTAGGTGAAAGAAATGGGTGATTTACAAAAGTGATTATGAGACAAGTCTATTCAAAAGATATTCAATCTCAGTCATTTTTGTTTATGTGAATGTTGTTTTGTACTCTTTTTAAAAATATTTAACTACATAAATTTGTTCAAAAAAGTATACACCCACTGTTTGTTCTTTTTGATACATTCTTCTGTGATTTCCTTAATTGATTTCAATAATTCATATATTTGAGGCCACTAATTTGGGCTTTCACAATTTGTTTACATTTTTTAAATGAAATCCCTTGAATGCACTCTTACCTGATACAAACGTTCTAAAAGAGGCATTTTCAGAATTGCAATTTAAAATCCAACTTCACCATAAGTTAGGATTTTAAACTGTGATTCCAGTGACACTAAACATGAACTGGTCATCTCTTCCCTTTTAAAAATTACACTTTTAAAATGTAATAAGGCAACTCCAATGTTATCCTATGAGAGAGATAGGCCTTGCAGTAGCGAAAAATCTAATTTAAGAGTTTTTCACTACCAGGACATGTAAAACTTAAAAGTATATATCCTGCTCTTTAAATACATTGCACCCTGCTCTTTGGGCTGTCACCCTAGGGGTGACGTATATGTGTTAAAAAAGGAAAGTTTGGGCCTGACAAAAGGTTTATTTTGCCTGGTCAAAATGGCAGTTTAAAATGTCGCAGACAGGTTCTGCAATGGCAGACCGAGACATGTTTAAAGGACTACTTAAGTGGGTGGCACAATCAGTGCTGCAGACCAACTAGTAACATTTAATTTACAGACCCTGAGCACATGTCATGCCACTTTACTATGGACTTATAAGTAAAGTAAATGTGTCAATTCGGTAAAAGCCAATGTTACCATGTTTTAGGGGAGAGAGTACAAGCACTTTTGCACTGGATAGCTGTGGTAAAGTGTGCAGAGTCCTAAGGCCAGCAAAAATAGGTTCAGCAAAATGGAGGAGGAGAGGTAAAAAGTTTGGGGGAATACCATCATAAGGCTGACAGGTCTAACAGTAGTCATAAAGAGTCATATGCATATCTAGCAGTTTTGGGGGATTATGATCAGTCTCAAATTTCTTTCCAAGCTCATCTAATTGCTTTTCTGCGTTCCCCAACAACATATGTATTGAGTCAAGCGCCCCAATGTGCTTCCCTATGGTAAAACAGAACACCGTCGCAGACCATGACAAATCTCATGACAGAGATAACATTGATTCTATAGAATTCAATAATTACAGTTTGAAAGTCTTTTTTAAAGGAAACCACCATGGCTGCCGTGCTAGTCCCATATCTGTCACCTTAAGTGAGATGTCCACCAGGGAGTGGTCAGATAGTGTTCTTGGGAGATATATGATGTCTGTAACCCATGGGAGTACCTCGCTAGTGGTAAGCCAGAATTCGATCCGTGAATGTGCACTATGAATATATGAACAGAATATATAGACGCCAGTTAACCCCTTTTCTCTCTCTATGCATCTTAGAAATTATGCATATCTAGTATTTGCCTCAGATTCCTCAAAGCTTGAAGCTGATCCACTCTGCCTGGATTACTACTGTCAAGGCCAGGCTGCATGGTCAGGTTAAAATCCTCCCCCTCTAATTACATTATGAACCTCGCATCTAGCAATAATTTCCTCAAAGCAATCAGGGACATCAGTGTTGAGGAATATGTGTTAATAAAAGTTACAGAGGTGTCATTAAACATACCTTCCACAAATACATATCTACCCTGCAGGTCGCTATGTGTATGTCTGTCTTAAAGCATAGAGTTTTTTTAATCAATGTGACCACTCTGCTTATGCAGGTGCCATACGATGCAAAGTTTTTGTTCAGCCCCCATACTTGGTCAAATGAGCTGTATCTCTCACTCTCCAGATGAGACTCCTGCAGCATAGCTACCTCTATGCTGTGCATGTCCAGGTATGAAAACATGTGCCTTTTCTTTGGCTTGCCCAGTCCCCGTGCATTTCAAATCCCTAGCTTTATCGGTGTCATTACACAGCTAGTGCTATGGTCTTCAATGACTGACAGATAGAATGGACAACCTCAGCCACCCAATCATGCTGAGTTAAGGTAAGACCAGCTCACCATTGTTGCTCTACAATGGAGATGCCACTGCTCAAAAATAATTAGAGACACCCACCCCTTCTCTAATAACCCCAAATTCAGTGAAATCGTATTCCAGGGTAACAATTCCCACAACTAACATCTTACTGATATTAGAGCTTATTGGGAGTCAATCACCAGTCTTCCTCAAGCTCCTTGCATAGAAATGAATTAATAGTCATGCAAAGCCTACATTAAGAAGTCCTGGTAAATTATCAACTCAGGCTCAGGTGCTACCCGCCAAGTAGCAGTTCACAGGCAAAACACAAACATACCTAGGTGCAAGTGCCCCAAACTTGACCTCAATTGTTAATATAGAGATGGACTGTACAAACAGGTTGTCCTACACTATAGATCATCTGCTAGTTCACAGCTGTATTTACATGAGTCCCAGCAGGTAATGTACACATTAACTAATGAGCCAGGCATGCCGTGCTCATGAAGTGTTTGATCCTGGTCCTGATTCTCTTCATGCTCTGGCACAAGATTGCGCTTCTTCTCTGCTCACATCAGCAGTTTTGGCAAACTTTAAAGCTTCCTTTCAATTAGATTAGTGGAAATATGCACCAGGTTTTTATACTGTACATTCAGTCTTGGCTGGATATTTAATGTTCTTGGCCCGTAGAATTTCCTTTGCGTCTGTAAAAGTTATTCTGGCTTTCTGTACTGTAATCGTGGAGTCAGGGTATAATGGAATCTAAGATTCTTCATAGAGAAGGGGGCCCTTTTCTCTTTTTAATCATAGTGCAACATCACAATACTTCAAGAGTCTAGCAATAATTAGCCTGAGGGGGGGGGGAGGTCCAGGTGGAGGTTTGATCTGCCCATTAGGTCAACTAGGAATATTTTGACAAGTAGTTCAGGCTTGCTGATATTGATGGTTTCTGAAAGGCCACTATACAAATATTGCTCCTTCACGACCTAGATTTAAGCTCTTCATTCATTACAGTTGATTTCGATTTAGGGACATTGTCCTTCAAAGAGGAATTACTTTTTTCCACGTCATTCAGCCAATTGCCATGTGTATCCAGTCAATCTTTCATTAGATCCATTCTCGTTGCAAGGAGATCAATTTTAGAGTCTATTCCAGGTATTCTTGACTTTATGTCCATATAGTCACATCTATATCCATCTCTGACACGTGTGCATAATCTTGCTCATGCTGCTCTGGAGGTGAAATTGGCCTGTAACATGAACGCACCTGTATTTAAAGGTAAGCTTACTTTGTTTGACTTTAGTCATTCCCATTGTACCTGAATCCTGATGTGCTATGTAGTGCTATAGTGAAACAGGGCTATGGAACCAGCCATGAAGTTGTGCTATGCGGGGCAAACACACAAGCACCACTGGCTGCCAACTCACCAGTCATGCCCGAGTCATCTTGCCAATGTCATTCGGTGCCAGTATGCAAAGTGCTGTATTACAAAGGGCCCACTCAATGTGGTGCCGGCTGTCATTCTCCGCTCCCTGGTGCTTCTTTACTGCAGCACAGGGCCTTTAGTTTTGTATAGTATAGACATACATAATGACTGCAGGTCATGCAAAATGGTGGTTGAGCAAATGCATTATTGAAAACAGAAACATGAGTTCACGTTGATTTATGTGTTCGGCCATTTGATAGGCTTAAGAAATATCATCCTGTTTCTTCTCTGACTATTGCATTTCTGACCCTTACATTGACTTCAAGTCAGGCCAGAAAGGATTGTAAGGTTACCACATTACACGAAGAACTCTGTAATTGGCACTGTGCCACAATCTCTTGAAGGTAAGATTTTGCTTTACACCATTTTAAGCTGTAAGATCATTGATCATCTATTCCTTTTTGTGCCCCTCAAAGTTGGTTTGCAAAGGAGATTGATATTTTGCCATGCATGCACAAGACTTTGAAACCCCAAAACAAAATTCAGCCTATTACAATATCCTTGAAGAAGGTTTTAAAATTGTTCTTATTTGTTCAAGGATGCTGGATGATTATTAGGTTGTCCGAAGTGAACTTAAAAGTTGACAAAATCAAATCAAATAAAATTAGGCAGAGGCAAAATTGTAATAATATCTGGAATATTCACATTCAAAAGTAAGATTACAGAAAAAATGTCTCTCTTTAACATAATCTGACATTCTTTCAGCAGGGTTTGAATTTGAGAATGCAGATAGGACCATAATAATTGCACTTCTCAAAGTCTTATTATCATAGTCTAAGAAGCAAGCGATTCATTATGTGTGTGTCATGTTATTCAGTCAGTAGAAGCAAAATAAAAAGAATCGTCTTTGAAGGATGACTCACCTCATAGACTAATATGGTCTTCCTCAACATGGACGTCTTACTAGTAGGTAAATAGGCTTCTCACTTCTTGGGCAAAGATCATATTTAGACACAGAATTTCTGGAGGTACTGCTTACTGCTTAGCTGAGCATGGAGATGGTACTCCAAATCTGCTCATTCAAAGCTCCTTTCAGCAAAAGAACAGCTGGCATTCATCACAGAGTGTTGAAGCTGTCCGGACTGAGGCTGTTCACACATGGAAGAAGCACTGTGCGTCAGAATGCTGGCAAGAAGCTACAATCCCAGCAGTCCATGAGCTCTTCTGTGTTTAAGAGAGGCAGTGACCATTTTGCCTTATTGGGAATAACCTCCCTCTTGGTTCAAAGTGTCATTTTACAGGCAATCATGCTGCATCCAGGACCTCACCAGATGTATTCCGGATTTTCTTGCAAAGTCACATTGCTTCCAAAAGGATTGTTTTGAATGGATGACTAGATTACTGTGGATTATCCTGAAAGTCATATTTTTGAAGAAAATTAACTTTTAAATATTCTCTTTATCTGAGTAGTTAAGACTGTGGTTGTATATTCTACTAAGGTTACCCTGTGAAGAAACAGGAAGGATCTTAGAGTCGATTATTTCATACTTATATTTCAATGCCATGGACATCATATTAGAGTTCTAGTTAGCACATACAATTGCTAAATTTATGGAACAACACGATGAACAATATTGGTTATTTTGCTGTTCTACAGAAGCCACATAGAAACTGTAACTCATCTTCCACAAGAGAGTGTGTAGCAACAAAGCATGAGGAAGTTATAAAAAAAGTAGGAAGACTTACTAGTGTGCATGATTGTATGCAATGCTTATGTTTGTAAGTTTAATTTTCATGAATTACCAAAAGCATATCGAAGTAAAGAGAGTTGGATACACAGAGATAGTGCTAGGTGTATCTAAGCACATTTACAGTTGTGTTAACACTCTAAATGACAAATTACTTAAGATATCTCTTTGTCTTATAGAGATCTACTACATGCAGGATTATTTACAAGACACGGTGATGAGGCAGAATGGTGGACTCCTGTGTCTGTTTTCTCTATTATCCTATTTCCTGTTCTCAATTTTACCACTATCCTCATGTACCTGTGAATGTGGTCACTGGTGGGGGTTGTGAGAGACTTAAAAGAGCATTGATCCCACTGGATGATGCACACAAGGTTAGTACAACCTGACAGCATGCAACAGAGTAGCAGATTGACTAAAGCATACTTAAAACGTCCCAACATGTCACATAATGGGGGTGAGGTGGAGCTTTGCTTATTCCAACCACTTCAAGAGTTGTATAGAGACAGGAGTTGAAAATCCAGGGTTAGCATGGGAGTATGAGGTCATCTCACTTAATAGAGAAGAAATTCAGAACCGTACTTATTCATGAACTTTCTGTCCTATTGGCTCTCAGCAGAGAAAGAAGCAGAGGAATGAATGAGCACAAAGTCTGTACTACACCTCCAATGATGTGAACTTGTATGTGTTGTGATGGTTTCTTTATATGAATTAGCCACTTTAACACTAGTTGCTGGATTTATGTTACCCTCTATTTTACAATGAATTTCACACAAATCACGTATGATAAAACCCTTTATGACTACTGGCTTAATATAGATTTGAATCAGAAATCGAAATGTGAAATTTTCTATGGCCTTATCAAACAATACTGAGCTCTCACTTGCTCCCATATGGATATCTTTATGAAATCTTAACTAGACACTGTAAATACCTTGCTACTGGTGTTGCCAAACATCCAGTTATTTATATGAATTCATGTTTAATTTCCTGCCACTTTTCCAAGCAATTCTTACATGGTAATGTAGGATCTAGCGCAGCTCTTCACTCCCTATTTCAGTTTCCGCTCACTGTTCTGTTGTTTTTCTTTGTTTTTAGATACTTTTACAACATCTAGGTCCAGACTAACATATTCTTTTCTCAATTTTCTCATTTCAATGCTCTATTCTTCCTATGCAATTATGGTCCTATTTAAAAGAGGATGGTTACAGGACATCTACCAAAAATATGTTGATGTCCCCTCACTGTCCTCATGGTTCCTCAGTCCTGTGTAGAGGTTCGAGAATGCAGTTTTCCTGACAGCAGAGCTATCATTAGCTCTGATATCAGCACAAGCCTTAAGCTGGAAATGCTCTGTTGGTAATGGTGCCAAATGGATTTCCCTATTTAGGTCAGCCTCAATGACAACTTTTCTATTGGTGTTCATTAAATTTGGGTCCACCATGTCAACCATGTTTATCCTGATCACATATCTAAATAGCACAGGGGGTACATTTGTTATGTTATTTCCAAAGGCACACATCTTATTTGTCTATTTTTAGCAGAATTAGGACAGTTTGCCTTTCGGCCACAGCATGAAAGAACTGACGTCATGCTTTCTTTCCACTGGAAACGGTTCCCATCACGGATATGGGAGCAGCATTTTGGTGGTAAATGTCCACCAGTCAGTAGATGACTGTAAGTTTGGCAGGCTAGTTCCATATTTTCTTAGTAATCAAGACAATGGGGCTGATTATTATGGCACTGGGACCAGGGTGTGTGAGCAACATGTTCCCAAATCAACACACTGGGACATATAGCCTATACAAATTGCATGTGAAGCTGGACTTAAGGGGGCCTGAAGGGACCTTGGAAAGAGCAAGTAGTGGCAATTTTGTTGAAAAGTTTGAAGTGTTACGGGGTCTGTTGGTGGTTATCACTGGAAGGTCGTAAAAGAGGATGCAGATAAGGCTCCCAACAGACTCTCCATATTTGCCCCAACTCTCAGGGTGCAAAATACAGTCAACTCAGCAGCAGTACCACCTACCACTGCCGCAGATGTAATAGCCAAGAGGTCCGTAAAGTCAATTTCCAGTGTTGTTAGGTCACATCTGAAGCAAGTAAGTCTGAGTAATAGCTCCAATAACTAATGTAAATAACAATCATTGGCAAATCGAACAGTACTGATTCCTTGTAGATGTAATGTAACTTGTGGTATCATATACCTTGATACTGTGCAATATCAAAAGAACATATATATTGTTTGTGTGGGACAATATGGCAATCACATTTGTAGTTTACATGCTTGTAAGCCATGCCCTCATGCAAGTCTGCCAAGCACCTGTGAGAGACACCCACATGGGACACTCTGATATGGGATGAGAGTAACAATGCCCATACCAGCAGATATCTCCACTTCTCTCTCCCTCCAGGCATGCCAGCTCAGGCCCACAACTATACGCTAAATTTCTAGTTGGACAACTCAGTTCAATAACTAGCAAGGCAAACTAAGCAAATAAGATGAATGATAAAGAGGCCTGCAGAGCTGTTCATTACTGCCAGCATACTTAATAAACATAAACTGCATGTCTCTGTCTCTCATATTTCATCCATCACCTTGCTAGGTCCTGCATCCCATAGCATGATAACCTCACCTCAGTGTTGATCATGTTTTACATGGAGAAACGCTTCCCAAAAAAGGATCACAAAACAAAAAAAACACCCTTACAACTCACACCCTATATGGCATCGCTTGCTGCCCAAGTAGGTAAGCGGTTCAGTACCCCACATTGGAGAAGTAAGCATTGGACAAATGCTGCAGTATAACACAATATTTATCATTTGTGCATCACCGAGATTTTCTTTGATCCTACTGAAATCTTTTTTCCATCACACTTCATGTGTGCTTTTGTAATTGCTGATTTATTTTGAAATATTTGTACAGTTCATTTAAAGGTATTTAAATTTTGTTGTTTATTAGAAAAAAATGACATCCTATAGTATTTCTTTTTGCACTCCCTGTACCCCAGTGAGATTATCACATAGTTTACTTTACAAACGTCTCTTACTTTTTAGTCAGAGAAAGAAAAGTAGACAACATCTCCTTGTTAAAAGAATAAGCAGCAATTTGTCAGACGACATAGCCTGACATTTGACCTCGTTCTCTGAATGCACATAAATGTGACAAGATAAAAACAATATTTAAATGCATTTTTATTGCTCATTCACCTTCTAAACTACCATTGCACCTCTACACTGAGTTTTGTGAGAGGAGAAACAGTTGAGAAATACATCCTGATGTGGAGGAAATTTGTCAAGGTGTTAGAGTTTGGTATGGTCAGGATTTTAGTAAAAAACTGTCAGAGAAGGGCACGCAAAGATATTTTTTCAAGCTAAATGAGCTACCCTGCCCACGTGTTTCTCATCAAACTGCTGTCACTCTGTTTATCATCTTCTTTACACTCTAGTATGACGCGGAGTGAGAGAAGAGACAGTTGAAGGAGTTTGTGGTCGTGGGTGAAGCGAATAAAGTGAAAGCTGTTTACACTTGCCAAGATTTCACTTTTCTTTACTGGTGACGACTGGGCATCAGAGATTTGCCTCAACATGCCACAGTAACATCAGAGTTGTTTGGAGTCTTCGTCTTCGCCGGCAAAAGACTAAAGGTGCAGTTGTTATGTTATGTTTTTTCTTTTTTGCATTTTTTAGTCTGCAGACTCATGGTGTCCTGGCTGCAGATGTGCCGTGAACCAACAGAAATGGTGAGTTTGTAACATAAGTGAGGATGCAGGCCAGTGGGGTAGCGGGGAGGGGGGGGCGGTCCACCCCGTGAAGCACTCTTTTTGGGGGAGGTGGAGGTGAGCAAGTCATGTCTGTCACCTACCACCACCCCCTGTCCGTAGGTCGCCAATCCCCCCCCCACTCTTATCTGAACCGGGCGGCAAACATAGGAGCCACCCCGGGTGGCAGTAGGTCTAGCTACACCACTGATGCAGGCGTGATGTAATGATCACTCAATTCAGACAGCTTGGCAAAGTTCCATTGTTGAATTTGACTCCCATTCCTGCTTGGTTCTGTTCACTCATCCTTGTGGTCTTGTTCTCTCACTTACCACTTCCCTTTTCCATGTAAGTCCCTTCTCCAAAGACTTTCTAGGCTGCTTGTCCTTTTTTGTAGTAAGTGCTGGAATCCTGGTTAGTGTCTGGTTTCATGACAGCCTCCACCACTCTGGATTGTAATGAGCCACATTATTTCCACTGTGGGAAACTCTTCACCCCATGATTAATACCTTTTATTGAATGTGCACTCACCTTCCAATATTTACATCACTTGAACTCATCCCTCATAACACCTTTGAAGCAGTTAACGAACCAGCCCAATACAGAATTTATTGAATTTTGAGCTTTCCAAATAGCATATATCCATGGCAATCTATGTTTTCTCTTTCATTTCTTTGTTTTCCTCTTATTTCACCTGTGAGGTAGTCAAGTCCTCTATACCCCCAGAGTGACTCAGTTTTAACAGGTATTCTCAGTTGGTCTACTTTATCAGCCAAAGCTTGATAGGTATTTCAAACAGATACTTAGATATTCGTTTATGCTAAGCCACAGTGTTTCTAAAGTGAAGGAGGAATGAGGGACTGAATAAAGGTGACAAGAATGGACTGGGGTGGTAAAACAGTGCTGTTGTCATTTCAGAATTTTAGTTGTATATTTATCTTGCGTAATCATGTGTAATTTCACCTAATCTTTTGGTAATTTAGCATAATTATGCTACACAAAATTGCATATTGTATTCTTGCCTGTGACCCTGTGCAGTGCACTGCTGGCTTTTGACTAGAATAATACATACAAATAAAACCTACAGACTTATATACATACATACATGCATACATACATAGTATAACTACCCCTTTGAGAGGGCCAATGGGCATGCAGGGGCTACAGGACACAGCAGTGGGGTTGAGATCTGATAGTCCTGATGTGCCAGAGCCCACCCTACTATGGATCCTGAGCAAATGGGCAAGTACTCGGTGTTGGCAAAACTCATGGAGTTTCACTCCACAGAGTTACATCAAAACTGTGTGAGTTCTGCGAGCGGGCAGAATTCAGCACATCGAGCTGGTCGCACTGATTTTTAGCACCAGGATCTTATTCTGTGCTGTAAAACTAGAGCGAACGGCGCAATGCGAACAGTTGTGACCTGCCGTGACTGTCCGAGAGGCGTTCTAACACCCAAAAATTGTGCTAGGAGATGCAAATTCTCGCTCACCAACTTAACGTTGTCAAACCATGCACAAGAAAAAACTCTACCATGCAGCGGTTGACAAAGTTTTTCAGAACTCCGTGTTCCAAGTGAAATGCGGAGCAGGCAAAACTCTGCAAACTTTGCTGGCGGAGCAGAATTATTTGCCCACTCCTACCAAGTACCCCTTCTGCACCTGACTCTCAGTGAAAGACATGAATGAGAAGTCTGAGGCTGTCTCTGGGGTGGAGGTATGGACAGAGATTAGTGAATATGGCTCACAACTGAATCAATGTCCAGACAAACACTTTCTTTTGTAACAAAAGGAAGCATTTTATTTCGAACTCTAATCCTTCAAAGGAAGATTATTGCATTCACAGACAATAATACATTTCTCCCTTGAGGTTAGGGCATGTTTGAAATGGGGGGGCGCTAGTGTTCCATTGGCATGTCCCTGTCCCACCCTTTCCTCTCAATGTGATTAGGGTTATTCAACATTCATTGGTGGCCACATAGAGGGAATGTCTATGTATGAATGACAGTGCGCACACAGCTATAGTCTGTGTAGAATTTGTAAAGGTGTGCCATGCTCCAAGGTATCACTCTCTGAACGTGAGTGTATACTGATTCAACCTGGCTGCATCCCCATTCAGTGGGGTAAGTCCCCGAGGCACTGGCTTGTATGTTCCCAAATGGGTTTCAACAGTTATTTGAATTTTCTCAAAGAATTTTTAAATAAAACAAAGTATTCCGTTTTTGTCAGAAGTTCATTGTATTGTTGTTTCACAACACCAAATCTTCTTAGGCAAAGGTTTGAACTGCATTACCCAGAATGCATTATATCGATTTACATTCGTTTGTCCCTATCCCATCCAGGTACTAACATAGAGGGAATGCTCACTAGTAGGCCTTATCTAAAACGTTCACTATGAATCGTCAATTATAGTAAAATTTGTCTTAGCGCCACAGCTCTTTAAGCAGCGAGTCCCCTGGGGTCCAGTAGGCCCACAACACGTCTTACCCGCTCTGGCAGAGAGGAAGCGTGAAACGTCTTGGAGGGTGCCCAGTCTGTGGGCACTCTCAACAGCTCCGATCCTGCTCAGGTGAGTCGGCTGCATGCAAGGGTCATGACAGCACTCAGCAGACGCAGGCTCTCCTCTGAGCCTACAAGGTCGGGCTGCAGCAGCAATCAGATGTGTTGCAGTGTGCCTGTTGCAGGCTAAGTGTCCACACTCACACAGAGGGTGGTGATTTTGATGCTTCTGATATTGTTCCCATTGAGGTGATGATGCTTCCACAGCTTCTTCACTCGATCCACAGAGGTCAGGTCAGAGTGAGTACTCATTGCTCCTGGTGACCGACAGGTCACT
Organism: Calotriton arnoldi; assembly: GCA_963921515.1. Lineage (NCBI taxonomy): Eukaryota > Metazoa > Chordata > Amphibia > Caudata > Salamandridae > Calotriton > Calotriton arnoldi. The sequence goes on from CAWUFW010014259.1 coordinate 199,204, forward strand.
GCTGCTCACAGTTCGTGGCCTCCTACCAGATCCACATTGTACAATATATTCCAGCGTTCCCTTACTGCAAGGCAGTACTTATAGAGGCGGCCCCTTCTGGCATACGCCGTTGCTGCTATGGTGTTGAACAGGCTTCTGCTGTCCTCCGCAAGGAAGTCTTCTTTTATCCTGGCAGCACTTCCTGACACACGGGGTCACTGCAACATTACTACACAGGCTTCCACCCTTCCCGCACGGCAATCTTAACATGGCTATCTTTATGGTGGCCCTCTCCTGGCATTTGGGGGTCGCCAACTCAAGCCTTCAAACAGGCAACTACCCGATTGGTGCAGAAACCATTTCCTAACACCTCGCACTGGGAGTCCGCTTGACAGGGTTCCCCACTGGATCTTGCTTCGTCCAACACTCTCCTCTTCCTCACAGGACACACTGGCTTTTTGCAGGTGCCGGTGGTCCCAGCTCCAGAGTAGGGGATCTTGGTTTTCTTGGATAATGTCCCCTCACCCGTCAGGGAGAATAGCAGGCCTTGGCCTCAAGTCCTAATCACAAGCAGAAGTCTTGCATAGCTTCTCCTCTTCACACAGCCCATCTGGTTGCTTGGCACATGACAATATGTGGGGTCTTAACCACCCCTTCTTATGGTCCATTTCCAGACACCAAATGTGATTTAGGGTTTGGGTCTTTGAAGTTTAATGTTGGTGTTCTGCTCAATTTGGCATACACATTTCTCCTCTCCCTCTTCCTCTTGAAGAGCCATCTATCACAGCAATAGAGAGTCTGAAATTGATAACACAGGCCATGGAAGTGACTAGATCTTCACACCTGGATGTCATCCACAGTGATATGTGCATCAAAAGGTTAATATCAGGCTCTCAGCCCTACTCTTAATGTTTCTTTTATCAGCCCCATACCCTTCCTGAGGTATGTTCAGGCACCTTCCTTATGATTTCTCACAGACTCAAAAGAGCGCACCTTGAAGTGTACAGAGGAAGCGTCACTTTCCCTCTCTAGTTTTTCCCACTCAGCTCACAGGAATGCAGCAATAGAGAAATCTGTCTCCCCTGAAATTGAACCCAGGTTCCTCCATGTAATGTACCATTAAAGGCACATTTGCACTCAGTGTATGTACACAGAACACACACTCTCCAGCGCTGTTACCTCATTGTCTTGTGCCACAACAGACACACATACACTCAGCACACACATTAACTCTGCACCTACTGCTCAGTACTGTAGCCTATCTGTGTTTCCCCTTGCAGGCACACATGCAACCAGCACACACATTCACCATGTGTGTGCTGCACCACACCCTTCATGTACTTTACTCCTCGCAGGTATACATACACCCAGTACATGCACTACCATGCTCATATTGCACGGCACTACATGCTTCATTCACTGTACCCCTCACAAGCACACATACACCCAGTACAGACTCTCAACATGCACGCACAGCACTGCTCTATCCGTGTACTGTACTCTTCCTAGGCACACATACGACCAGTGCAGAATCACCTCTCCTGCACTGCACAGCACTTTAAATCTAACTGATGTAGGGCAAAGGGCGAGTTAAGCACAAAACAGAGGAACTTTAAATAGTGAGTGTGCCTGTAGGCCTCACTCCAGTGACATAGGTTAACAAGCATTTGCAATTCAAATTGGTCTCACATTTGTGAGACTTAGAGGTATTGGCGTTGTAAATGAGAATGTCTTTTACCCTTGTGTTTTGGATTGGAGCAGATGCATGTGGTGTGTAGTGGATTTATGTGCCTTGGAATTGTTAGTTGTGGAATGATGTGTGGTGGAATTGTGTGGAGTGGATTTGTGTAGTGGAATTATGTGGCATGGTGTGTAATGGAAATATGTGGATAGTAATTATGTGGAATTGAGTGTACTGGAATTATGTGAAGTGGGATTGTGTGTCAGAGTGTAATTATGTGGAATGACATTTTGTGTGGTAGAGTGGTATTTTGTGGAGTTTAAATATGTGGTGTGCTGTTGAATTATGTGGCATGATGTGGAATTCTGTGGTGTGGATTGGATGTATGTGGTGTGTTGTGGGTGATTGTGTTGTTGAGTTGAAAAAAGTGGTGTGGAATGGGAATGTGTAGAATTGAATTATGTGACGTGGAAGTGTGTGGTGCTGAGTGAAATAATAATGATTATTGGAATTATGTTTCATGGTGTGAAGTGTATTTGTATGGATTGTCTTACCAATTATTAATTATTAATATAAGCCTACTGACTTGTGGTTCTATCGACCTTAAAGAGTTGACTTGGATATGGTGTGATTCTAGTCAGGGACCTTAACGGTAAAGATGTCCCAAGAAGGCTTAGCAATCAGCTGAGCTCCCTGTGAACAATCTGAGAGCGCCTCTCATTTCTTAGGTGTTACCTCAGAGCTAACCCACCCAGGGAATATTTTCAACAAAGTACTTAAAAGACTGAAGCTAGCTGGCAAATCAAATTAATTAACACAGGTCTATGGTTACTCAAGATAACTTTGAGAATTTACATATGAACCATCACAGGGGTACCAATCATGTTCTCATGCCTACTCGAACATGGCACATACAACACAACAGCTGAATTAATTCTTAATTAACAAAAGACTTAGGAACAGTAAATCAGCGTAATTTAATAATATTCACTCTAAGATTTAAACATGTTACAAATCCTCAAGTAGTACAGAACTAACAAACATTTTAATTTTTGTCTTAGCGATTTTATAAAAAATGTTGTTATAGTTTTATATATATAACTATTTACGGATTGTGATGATTTTAAGTAAATTGGAAACAATAAAAATAACAACAACATGCTACCCAAAGGAACCCTTTGAGCAACCTTAGAATTACGAAAGACTGAGGGGAATAAAACAATAATGTTCTAAACCTGTCTTGCAGTTTGCATGCATGTTCATAGATAACAGTTATATTAGAGGAATTACAACTCATGAACTGCAAGTAACATAGGGATCTCTGTGGCAAATGTAGTAACCCACCTACCTATCTACAGAAAATACAATAATGTGATGTGCATATTGCTCGATATGCTTTGTAGCAGGCACATTAAACCTCAATGATACTTTGAGTCAAAACTGTGACTAGACAAAACACTGATCTCAGCAAGTGCATTTGCCACCATTATCTTACCATTATTTTAAATTGCTGGGCACACAAAGATATTGGCAGCATGGGCCTTAATAATAAAATAATTTAAAATGCGGCCTCTTTGTGACTAGTTTAGTAAGCCAGAAAGGATTTGCTCTCACGTTTGTCATTGTTGCCAATGTCTTTGTGGCATAGTTATGTTTCTTTATAAAAATAGAACCATTTAAGCGTAAATTGACTGTCAGACTGCGCTTTTTATGACTCCGACACCAGTGACGCCATCCCCTTTCCGCTGCCATACCTTGACCCCTAATTTATGGGTTCCCGTAGTACATCTTTTCCAAACCCAGCACTGATTGAGACACTGGTACGAAGAAAAACACGTGCTGTGCGCGATGCCATTATAGTACTTGACCATAAAGAAATGACAGAGAAAAAAGATAAAATTGCAGGGGGTACGTTTTTTTAAAAACCTACATCAATGTAAATACGTGCTTTTCACACACCTTTAGGAGTTTGTATACAATATGTGACCGTGCCTTTGCATTACGCAAGTAGTCCTCTCTCACTACAACCCTGTTCTTCTTCTACACTATGAAGGGACCTCCATTGTTTTGTGGGTGGTTCTTTCAGAGGCATGCCCCTGTGTACTTGGTCTGTTCTGGAAGAACATAGAATGATGGCGGTGGGTGACACCGACTCCGCCCACTCCACACAACTATGTACCACGGGACCTGCACTTTCAGCTGGGGAGTAGGCTGTACCGCAACAAGGGGATCGGCCATTATTGGGCACTGAGGGCTGTATTCTGACGGGCTTCTTCTACAGCCAATAGCAAAGCTGTAGGAGTCTGTCCACCCCACTAGGTGCATGCAGGTGGAGTCGCTTCTCGGTAGTGGGTGGTCTGAGCCTGACGTGGCTGCTCGTTTGGCATTGCTGAGCTATCGAGCGAGAACATTCTTGAGGTGAGCCTCGTTTTAGATAGTTATGCTGCACACACCCACACGCATCCAATGCTGTAGTTATCCGTTAATTTTGCATTCACGATAAGTAAAAAACATAAAAGACTGCATGTCCTTGCGGAACGCTTCTAAAAAGCCTGTCGGAGCAGGAAAGAGAAGCCGAACATAAAAACCTCGTCCGAAAGGAAAGCGGCTGACAAAAAAAAAATATTTGCAATGCAATAGGTCTCGCATTTAAATGATTTGCATTTCAAAGAAGTGGCCGCTTTAAAAGAGAAAGCGGCATGGCACGCTGAACGTAAGTAAAGCACATCATGTCTGCAGCAGGAGAAACTCAATAAAGAAAATAGTGCTTATACACTTAAGAACACGTACTGTGCAACAACCGAAGTAAAAGGGCCAGTCGCCATGGGATGTTACAGATAAAGACAAGGTAGTAGTAAGGAGGGACAAACAAGCCTCTTTACGAATCAGATGCCAGCATTTAGGAAGGACACTGACCAAGCCAATGACAAACATGGCAAGAGAGTGGGTGGAGTTTTTCTTCCATATTCCACTACAGCAGTCTCGCTGAGCAGCGCATGTGTGCTGACTCAGGCTCAACCTAATAAAAAGAACCTGTTCACTCCTACTGATCACTATACAGTATGCTGCCACCACCACGCGTGTGCTGCTTAACTCCTGGTGAGGGTAGTAACATCCCACCACTGTGACAGTAGCTCTTTGGGCACCTCTCCCAGTCCAACAAGACCACAATCCATGGGACAGACCTACCTAATGGTGCACACATGATCTGTGTTTGCCTATGACAACAAAAATCAGCATTAGGGATACAGACAACAGTCCAGTTGGGCACTGAGGGCAGGGGGACACATCAACTACCATGCAGAGGATTTTTCCATCCCAACAGATGCCCTTCCCAGATCAAAACTTCCTGAACCAAATCCTAATCTGGAGAAGTTGAGAGGTCAGATCGGTAAAACCGTTGGGAAAGTCTATCTGTAATCCTGTAGCTCAATCCGACTCTGGGCTCTACTACAAAATCTAATTCATGCACAGAAATACACCATCTCTACAACTTGGGATTCTCCCCCTTCATAGCCATCAACCATTTCAGTGGCTTATGATCCGTTTGCACCACAATTCAGTGCCAAACAAATATGGGGAGAGCTTTCTCAAGGCCCGTACTATAGCAAAGCACTCCTTCTCAATATCCGGGCAGTTCTACTCTCTAGGTAGGCTACTTGATGCTCTCCACCTTGGTCATCCAGTTGAGCTAACACCACTCCATTTCTTTTGTCAGAGCTATTTGCCTGCACACTGAAAGGCAGGCTGTAGTCAGGTACTTTCAGTTCCAGTGCAATTTCCTGAGCTGCTTCCAAAAGGTTAAAACAGTCAATGGGGCAAATATATTTACATAGTTTGCCACAACAGTCCAGTAATGCCCAGTGAGACCTAAAAATAAAATGGCCCTCTCTTCAGTCTCGGTAGTAGTCCCTTCTCACTCCATCACAGACTGAATCTTGGTATCCAACAGACAAATCTTCCAGTTCTCCACCTCGTGCACAAGGCAGACCACAGAGGACTGCCCCACCTGACACTTGGTTGCCTTGACGGGCAGTTTATCCTCTTGTATCCTAGCCAAGACCTAATCAGAGTGTCTCAGGCGGTACTTCCATGAATTGCTCAACACCGCAATATCGTCAAGGTGAGCCACAGAGAACTCATACTGCCCTGTAGGAACATGGTTCACCAAGCACTGAAAAGTGTCAGGAACATTCATCAACACAAAGGGCATCACCTTAAACTGATACAGCCCCTCTGGTTAGAAAATGCTGTCTGTCCTTGGCGTTTGGTGCCAAAGCAATCTGCCGATATCCACTGGTCAGTTCTAAGGTGCTAAAGTACTTTGCAGCAGGGGGCGGAGCTAGCCATGCCAGGAGATGCCCGCGTTGTGAGCGTGCTCCTCCGATCGAGTCACTATCCTGCAATGATCCTGCCTCTATAGCCGACCAAATCCTTAAAATTACAGATCGCAAGAACAGCTGGCTGCGGCGTCCCTGCTCCGATGATGCTTCCATAGCCGAATATCACCAGTAACATGGCGAATACCTCCATACCAAACCTGACCGAGGGGCAGTCCTGCGGCTGCGGAGGTGCGTAGGGGGACGCGACCTGTATGCAAGCTCCGTGCGCAGTGACGGAGATAGAGGCCTACGCGCGACGTGCGGAAAGGATATAGCCGGACACACCAGCGCTTCACCAATCTGGACACCGTTATCTGTACCCCACGAGAGGTGAGCGACCGCCCGGTAAGAGCGACATACATGACCGGAGGCATTGCCGGGTAATATCCCTGCCGGACCGACTTGCGAGGCCCGAGCGGGGATCGCTGTGTGGGGCCTAAACATCCTCGGTGCCCCGGCTCGGCCCGTCACGAGGCGCGGCCTGCCTCTCCGTCTGCCGCCCCCCAATCTACTGCAGGCACGCATGGCGGGACTGTAGTCGGATCTGCACCAGATTGAAATGTCCTGATGTGTGGGCCTAGAAACATACGGCACAGTGCAACCCACGGAAGGCGACATATGAGACACGCTGTGTGCGACGCGTTTTCCCACACCACATAATCCTGCTTGATATCTCCAGAACTTGTGCAATAATATCTCCCTCCCCATTAACTGTTATTAAACCAACGCCAGCAGTGGATCATAACTGACATTACATTGCACGCCGCATATGCAACATATGGCACAGTGGGGGACAAGGGAGGCTGCGGCAGCTGTGGGAGAACGTGGCCTGCTGACTGACCCAACGCAATAATACGACTGCCTCCAGAGAGAATAACAACAGAAGCAGATATCCCACTGGCACATGATAGAGCGCCACGCATAACAGATAACCACGCTGCAACATCTGAAAGCACTATAATCTGCTGATAGAGCCGACTGCACCCCTGTCGCAGAAACAATAAAGCCACACATAAAACGAGGAAAGGCGCGGACGGGCCTGCTGGTGCGGGCTGGGGTAGGATAACCGCTGCCCTGCCTCTTCGGGTTATCACGGACTGAGGCAGAGGCCACAACGCTCATTCCTGTTGCCGAGAGGTCCTGTATAAATCACCGGACCTCACCAGAGGTAAATCTGAGGCAACATACAGCAATACCTGTGTAATTCAACAACGATAGGGCACGCCCTGCTGGGTTGCTCGATAAGACGCCAAAACCCTCAAAGTCACTCCAGGATTAGCACAATCATGGGAAAACTCGATAAAAATCAACCTAAATTACAATTTGAAACTGCTAAGAAAACGGCAGAAAACAGTACTGATGGTCTCATGGGCAGCCAAACTCAAGCTATTGCATCTGGCACAGATACGCCTGTGGATTTTCAAGCAATGTTTGCTGCAATCCAGTCAACACTCTCAAATATTGATAGTAAAATAGACACCCTGACGTATCGTGTTGATCGTATGTCAGAGCGACTGGACAAACATACCGAGCGCATTGATATGGCGGAGCGCCGTATATCAAACACAGAAGATGCTCAAAACCAATTAGAATTAAAACAAGCAAAAATGGACAAGACAATGACTGCTCTGCTCGCAAAGACGGAGGATTTGGAAGCGCGATCGCGCTGAAACAACCTGCGCTTGATGGGGGTGGCAGAATCAACACGTACAGGTAATATGGAGCGCTATGTTGAGACACTTCTAACAGCTATACTTGGAAGAGACACCTTTTCAGAAGTATTTATTGTGGAAAGGGCACACAGATCACTGGCACCACAGCCACCGCCAGGGGAAAGGCCGCGCCCCATAATTGCAAAAATACTCAACTATAGAGACAGAGATGCGGCACTTCGCAAAGCCAGGGAGCTAGGGACACTGAGCCACGAAGGAATGACAATATCAATATATCCAGACTTCACCTCGCAAGTCCAAGAAGCAAAGAAGAAATTTCTGGACGCGAAAAAGAGACTCCGCGAGCAAAATATTCCATATGCTATGATATACCCAGCCCGCTTGAGAATCACAGACAATGGGAAAAGTAAGATTTTTAGTGAGCCCAAGGAAGTGCTTAAATACCTACAGCTCACACACCCACAGTCTACCCGACGGAAATCTCCGAGAGGGACGCAAGCTGAACAGGACAACGCTTCAGATGTGGAATAAGATATGGACCTCCTTTGGCTATTTTTTTTCTGAATCGTGACACTGGGCTACCGACTATTGTGAATCTTGCATGAGAACACAGATAAGTCTTTCCACTACCGATGAAACTGTAGAATGCTAGATATCCTAGAATGTATTGTTACATGGCGGTGTGTCAGACACAATTCTGGAAAGCACACTATTTACTGTTCTTCATCTTAAACAAGTGAACTGTTAATGAAATGGTTATAGTTGACACAATGGTCTGCTAGGAAACTATAGGATGGTTGACTCGATCCCCCAGTGCCTGTCATTGGGGTCTATGGTGGGCAGTTTCCGCCACCCTTGTGTATACCACACGGTTAACTCCCCTACCACGAAACACCCTAGGTTAGAGGGGAATTATTAGAATCTTGTTTTCTCTTTTTTTTTTCTCCTTTTCTGTTAGTTAATTGGGGCTGTCTTCACCATGATTGGGATGGCGAAGTGGGTGGGGGAGGGGTTGCACGGGATAATGTAATGTTAACAGTTTTATGCGAATCTAATTTCTATACATATGCGGGTGGGTGTAGTGCACTCTGGATTGTAGCACAGACAGTTGTTCTCCCTGCTGAAAAAAATGACGACAGTTTGTTGTATACCTATTCATTCATAGACACATAATCGTAACTCATGGCTAAAACTACAACTTTGAAATTACTGACATGGAATGTGAGAGGATTGAACAATCCCAGGAAAATTAGACAGGTATTTGCATACCTAGATAGACACCACACAGATATAGCATTTCTCCAAGAGACACACCTACTCCACCAGAAAGCAGACAACTTTGGAACAAGATGGGCTGAGCTAGTGGCATCATCGTCCTACTCATCGTATGCCCATGGGGTGATGATCCTCATAAAAAAAGGTACTCAGTTTATACTGGATAACACATACACAGACACTCAGGGGAGATATGTTATTATTACAGGGATACTAAGAGGAACGAAAGTAGGCCTCATCAATATATATGCGCTGTTAGAAATGGGATCTCTAGTTGGCAAGGGCTTGCACCTTTGTCCAAGTAGGGACCCTTCTTCCTAGTCAGGGTAAGGGTGTTACACTCGTGAAGTAACCCCTGCTCACCCTCGTGGTAGCTTGGCACGAGCAGTCAGGCTTAATTCAGAGGCAGTGTGTAAAGCATTTGCACATAACCAACAGTAATACAGTGTAAGCACTACAAACGGACACCACACCAGTTTAGAAAAATAACCAATATTTTATACACTCAAGACCAGACCAATCACGACAAAAATCCACAATACTATACTTTAAAAATGAATGCTTGATACGGTAACTTCTTCTTTGCAGGAATAGCACAAAAGCAAAGTTCGTACGAGTCGGTAGCTCCGTCCGAGCCTACCGCGATGCTGAAAACCACAGAGTCTAACAGTTCCAGCCGACCGCGTCGATACGGGCCAGCAGAGTCGTGAACAGACTCGGTCACAGTACCTTTCTCGTTGTGGCTGGTACGGAGTGTACGAGCCGGTCGGCGTTCGTCGCGGTTGCGGTGCAAGACGGAGCGATGCAAGGTGCGGTGTCCCTCGATGCGGTGCAGGCAGCGGCTCGATGAGCGTCGTGCAGACGGAGTCGGTGAGTCCAAGGCGTGCGATGCAGGGTGAGACGATGCTCGATGCGGTGCTGACAGGTTGCGATGCAGGCGACCTAGCCGGAGTGCGGGAGCTGGCGTCGGACAGCGGTGCGAGTCGGAGCGGTGCGTCGCAGACGTGCGAGCAGTGCCCCAACTGCGGTGCGGTCTCGACTCTTGAGCCAGTTGCAGCGACCGCGTCGGTCGGGTCCGGTTGGTTCAGTGAAGCGATGCGAACTGCGGTGCCCACAGGTCACGGTGCAAGCAGTGGCTCGATGTTGGCGGCGTCGGACGTCGCCCACGGTGAGACCAGGGTTGCGATGCGAAGCGGGGCGATGCGGTCTGCGGTGCAAACAGGTCACCGGCCAGGGATGGATTCGGTTGACGGAGTCGGTTGCAGTTCCCTTCCTCTGTGGCAACTGAAACAGCGTTTCCAGAAGCGGTACCCAGAGGCTTGTGAAGTCTTTGTAGTCCCTGAGACTTCTTAACAGGAGGCCAGCTCGGTTCCAGGCCCTTGGAGATACTCAGCACAAGTTTGTAGAAAGTTCAGTCCAGTCCTTTCACTGCCCAAGGCAGAAGCAGCAGCTGCAGGCCAACCCAACAAAGCAACAACACAGCAACGGGGCAGTACTCCTCCTGGCAGCTCTTCCAGCTCTTCGTCTTGGCATGTTCCTTGATTCCAGCGAGATCTAAATTCATGGGGTCAGGGCCCCAATATTTATATCCCAAATTCCTTTGTTCTCTGAAGGCAGAGAGGCCTTTGCCTAGTCCAAACCAGTTCTGGAGCACTTTGTTGACAAGTCTCCGTCCCTTCTTTCAGTGAGGAGGCCAGGGACATCAGACGCACCACAGGAGGTGGAGCCAGCATTGTGGAGGGAAGGCACTGTCCTATTCAGGGCCCAGGTGCGACCCCTCCCACCCATCTACATGTAGATCTTGCTATTCAGCCCTGTGCTGACTCACCCTGTCTCCTGGCATCCCCCAGCCCCTGTCACTCACACTCCAGACAAGGAATACACAACCCGCAGAGGCAGGCTTGGATGGTTAGACAAGAAAATACCCACTTTCTAAAAGTGGTATTTTCAAACACAGAATGTTAAAACCAACTTCACTAAAAGATGCATTTTATCATTCTGAGTCCAGGCATACTAAACTCGAATTTCTACCACGTTCCCGGGTCAGTTAGGATTATAAACTGTAATAATCAAAACTGCCCGATCTGGCCTAGGGGGAACAGGTAGCCTTGCAATAGTGAAAAACGAACTAGGCTGTAATTCACTATCAGGACATGCCGCACACACCCGGGCATGTCCTACCTTTCGCATACAACGCACCCTGCCCACAGGGGTACCTTGGGCCTACCTTAGGGGTGACTAACATGTAGTAAAGGGAAGGTTTAGGGACTTGCAAGTGTGTGCACTTGCTAAGTCATCATGGCAGCCCCAGGCTGCGCACAGGCTCTGCGGTGGCAGGCCCGAGTTACACTTTACGGGCTGTTTGCGTGGGTGGCACAATCCAGTGCTGCAGCCCACCAACAGCATTTGGTCTATAGGCCCTGGCACTCGCAGTGCACTTTACAAGGGACTGACACATAAACCAAATAGGCCAATCATGGAAACACCAATCCATAACGCATTTTATACGGGAGCACTTGCACTTTCCCACTGGACCGCAGTGAGGAAAGTGCGCAGAATCATTACACCAGCAAAAACAGAGTCAAAACCGGGAGGTCAGAAAGCAAAAAGTCAGGGGAAACACGCCAAAAGATGCCAAGTCTAACACATGTCCCCTCCAGCTGAAAGTAGGGAGAACTACCCAACCCCATTGGAGTTCTCCTCACTAAGGCGGAAGAACCTGGACAGACCATCTGCGTTGGCGTGTTCTGTACCAGGACGGTGCTCCACCGTAAAGTCCATTCCCTGTAGGGAGATGGACCACCTCAGCAGTTTTGGATTCTCACCCCTCATTTGCATCAACCATCTGAGGGGCCTGTGGTCTGTCTGAACCCGGAAGTGAGTCCCAAACAGGTATGGTCTCAACTTCTTCAGTGCCCAGACCACAGCAAAAGCTTCCCTTTCTATGGCACTCCACCTCTGTTCCCTGGGAAGTAGTCTCCTGCTAAGGAAGACTACAGGCTGATCCAGGCCCTCTTCGTTCAGTTGTGAGAGCACCGCTCCCACACCATGCTCTGAAGCGTCAGTCTGCACGACAAATTCTTTGGAGAAGTCAGGTGCCTTGAGCACGGGCGCCGTGCACATGGCTGCCTTCAGGGCATCAAAAGCTTTCTGGCAGGACTCAGTCCAGATCACTTTCCTGGGCTGCCTCTTAGAGGTCAGCTCTGTTAAGGGGGCAACGATGGTGCCATAGCCCTTAACAAATCTCCTATAGTAACCGGTGAGACCTAAGAAGGCTCTCACCTCTGTCTGGGTCTTGGGGGTTCCCAAGCCAGAATGGTGTCAATCTTGGGTTGTAGGGGCGCCACCTGGCCGCTTCCTACCTGGTGTCCCAAGTACACCACAGAACCCTGCCCGATCTGGCACTTACTGGCCTTGATCGTGAGGCCTGCACCTTGCAGAGCCCTCAACACTTTCGCAAGGTGCTGTAAATGTTCTTCCCAGCTGGAACTGAACACAGCAATGTCATCCAGGTAGGCGGCACTGAAATCCTCCAGCCCAGCCAACACCTGATTGACCAACCTCTGAAAGGTGGCAGGGGCATTCTTCAACCCAAAGGGCATCACCCGGAATTGGTAATGACCTTCTGGGGTTGAGAACGCTGATCTCTCCTTGGCCCCATCGGTTAAGGCAATCTGCCAGTACCCAGACGTCAAATCAAACGTGCTGAGGAACCGGGCAGCTCCCAACCGATCAATGAGCTCATCAGCTCTGGGGATGGGGTGCGCGTCAGTCCTGGTGACGGCATTGAGCCCACGGTAGTCCACACAAAACCGGAGTTCTGGAGTGGCACCGGGCGCCGCAGCCTTTGGGACCAAGACCACTGGGCTGGCCCAAGGACTGTGGGAGGGCTCAATCACCCCTAACGCCAACATCTTAGAGACCTCCTCCTTGATGCTGGCTCTGACCCGGTCAGTCAACCTGTAAATCTTGTGCTTCACAGGAGGGCTGTCACCGGTGTCCACGTCATGGGTACACCAGTGAGTAACACCGGGGGTCAGAGAGAACAGTGGGGCGAACTGTCCCAACAACTGGCGACAGTCCCCTGCTGCTCTTGAGTCAGAGTAGGGGAGAGGATCACACCCTCTACTGACCCATCATGCTCCTTGGTAGACAGGAGGTCAGGGAGAGGCTCACTCTCCTCTTCCACCCCATCATCTGTCGCCAAGAGCATACTCACTTCGGACCTCTCGAAGTGGGGCTTGAGGCGGTTCACGTGAAGGACCCTCAAAGGGTTCCTTGGAGCCTGCAAATCCACCAGGTAGGTGACGTCACTTTTGCGCTCCTTTACCTCATATGGCCCAGTCCACTTGTCCTGCAAGGCACAAGGTGCCACTGGGGCCATGACCCACACTTTTTGCCCAGGTTGAAATTCGACCAGAGTGGCATTCTGGTCATACCATCTCTTCATTTCTTCCTGGCTTGCTTCTAGGTTCGCCTGAGCGAGTTTCCTGAAGCGGGCAGTTTGGTTTTCTAAAGGCCAGCATGTAGCTAAATACATCCTGGGGAGTTTTCCTGGGAGCTGCCTCCCAGCCTTCCTTTACCAAACTCAGAGTTCCTCTGACAGGGTGGCCATACAGGAGCTCAAAGGGGCTGTACCCAAGAGACTTCTGAGGCACATCCCTGTATGCAAAGAGTAGGCATGGCAAGAGGACGTCCCACTTACGCCTCATGGGTTCTGTTAGACCCTTGATCATGCCTTTCAAGGTCTGGTTGAATCTCTCCACCAGACCGTTTCCTTGTGGGTGGTAAGGAGTGGTGAACTTGTAGGTTACCCCACACTCCTTCCACAGGGATGTCATATACTTGGATATGAAATTGGTCCCCCTATCAGAAACCACCTCTCTGGGGAATCCCACACGGGAAAAGATCCCCATTAACGCCCGGCCCACCACTGGCGCCGTCGTTGTCCTGAGAGGGATTGCCTCCGGGTACCGGGTGGCATGGTCCACCAAGACCAGGATGTACCTGTTGCCCATGGCTGTCTTGGGATCCAGTGGCCCCACAATATCCATCCCTACCCTTTCAAAGGGTGTTCCAACAACAGGAAAAGGTTGGAGAGGAGCTTTGACCTTCCTCCCACTCTTACCACTTGCCTGGCAAGTTTGGCAAGACCTACAGTGTGCATCTGACTGCCTTCGCATTTGGGGCCAAAAGAAGTGGGTGACAAGCCTGTCAAAGGTCTTGTCCTGCCCCAAATGTCCTGCCAAAGGCACGTCATGAGCCAGACCCAGTAGGAATGTCCTGAAGCGCTGGGGTACCACCAGCACACGGGCTGACCCAGGCTCAGCAACCTTAGGCTCACTGTATAGGAGACCACTCTCCCAGTAGATCAGATGTGACCCGGACTGATTACCAGCTGCCTGGTCTGCAGCCTGCCGCCGCAGACCCTCCAGAGTAGGGCACTCGCTCTGCTCCCTGCAGAACTCCTCCCTGGTGGGACCCCCTTCTTGCTGCCAATGGGTCAGCTCAGAGATGTCTCCCATTTCGGCTACCTGCTCCCCTGTAGGCACCGGGCGTCCCCTCGAGGTCCGCCTCCTCCCGGTCCATGGGAACTTCGGGGCCGGTTTCCGCGCCCCTGCCCTTTCTCTTGGCAGGGACTTGGGCCACTGTTTCAGGCTCCAAGTCCTCTTGATCACCCTTTCTGGCTGCCATTGACCGAGTAGACACGCATGCCCACTCTGGCAACCCAAGCATCTCCAAGTGAGACCTGAGCTCAACCTCCTTCCATAAGGACTGCTCCAGGTCGTTTCCTAGCAGACAATCTACAGGCATGGTAGGGCTCACAACCACCCTCAAGGGACCTGAGACCCCCCCATTCAAAGGGAACCTGCGCCACCATACATTGTCGCTCTGAGTTGTCTACAGCAACTACTTGGTGGAATGCTCCTGGGACTACTTGCTTCTCAGACACCAGGTGACACCGGACTGAGGTCACACTGGCTCCAGTATCTCTGAGAGCCTCTTCCCTGTTCCCATTGATGGTCACCCAGGTGCTATATTTCTTTGTGTTAGGGGGCACCTGGTTTCCTGGGACCATCTCACTGTCCCCGAGTGAGACAAGGGTCATTTCTGCGGGATCCCCACCCTCCTGTGGGCACCCCTCTTCCCCAAGCGCTACACTAGCCAACACTTTGGACTGTCCACCGGTGGGTGGCTGTGTCCCCTTCGGGCACTTGGGGTCCCCTTAAAGTGACCTACCTGGTCACATGCATAACACTTGTGGGGTCCGGTCTCAACAGGCTTCCCTGTGGAGACCCCTTTCTTCTTATCACCGGGGGGCTGGGAACCTTTACCCTGGGTACTAGTTTGGGGCCCTTTAGAGAACTCCTGTGCTTTACCCTTGTCCCAACACCTTTCTGCTGGGGACCCTGCCCACCTTTGGCTGAGTCTCCCCCAAACGCTTTCTTGTGGACCCTGGTACTCACCCAGCGGTCCGCTTCCATAGCAAGCTTCCTGGGGTCAGTTAGCTTACTATCAACTAGGTGCTGGCGCAGATCTGCAAAACATAGACTAGACAAGTGCTCCCATGCAATTAAGTTGTAGAGCCCCTGAAAATCTGTTACACTACTGCCCTTTACCCAACCATCCAGCGACCTGCAGAACACATCCACACATTCCAACCAAGTGTTGGCATCAGACTTCTTACTGGACCTGAACTGATCCCTGTACTTTTCAGGAGTAAGACCATACTTCGTGAGAAGGGCATCCTTCATGTCAGCATAGGTGAGGTGATACCCCTTACCCAAAGCTATCAGAGCATCCCTTGCTTCTTCAGGGAAAAGTGGCCACAATCCTGCTCCCCAATTCTCCTCAGGGACCCCATTCATGTGTATGGCTGCCTCATAACCCTGAAACCACCTTTGTATGTCATCCCCCTTCTTGAACTCCTTGCCTACGTTCTTGGGAATGTGCACAATCCTGTCTGCTTTTCTGGACGAATTGCTGCCACCATCTGAGCCTGACTTACTCCTAAGTTCTAGCTCCTTCAGTTCTCTCTCATGCTCTAAGAGCATCTTCCTCTCCTCTATGGCCAATCTCTTCTCCTCCCGCTCACTGTCCAGCCTGAGCTTCTGCAGCTCAAACTGCCTTGCCTCCCGCCTGTCCTCCAGCTCCTCCGGGGACAGACTGCTGCTGCCTGACCTGGCGGGTTCCCCCCTACCCAAAAGCACATCCACCCTGGAAATAGGCTCCTCCGCCTCCTCACTGAGATTACCAGGCTGCCCATTGGCATGTCTGGCTGCTACCCAGGCCCTCAGCGCCTTCTGTAGCTCCTCCTTCCTTGTGAGGCCTTTAATTTGGACTTTCAAGTTTTTACAAATCGCTCGTAGCTCCTTTACGGCGTAGGATTCCAACCTATCCTCCTCAAAGATAACTTCCAGAGATGCAACGGATGATGCAATTGATTCAGGCATGACAAAAGTAGTGAGTTGAAAACTGGCAAGATCAAAAATAGGCCAAAAGAAAAAGAACCAGTATGTGGTACGTAATGGTCTGCGATATGGTAGTAGTGCACACCAATCACTGTAAGACAAGTGAAAACACAAGTCCTATCCTCACCGCTGACAACCAATGTTAGAAATGGGATCTCTAGTTGGCTAGGGCTTGCACCTTTGTCCAAGTAGGGACCCTTCTTCCTAGTCAGGGTAAGGGTGTTACACTCGTGAAGTAACCCCTGCTCACCCTCGTGGTAGCTTGGCACGAGCAGTCAGGCTTAATTCAGAGGCAGTGTGTAAAGCATTTGCACATAACCAACAGTAATACAGTGTAAGCACTACAAACGGACACCACACCAGTTTAGAAAAATAACCAATATTTTATATACTCAAGACCAGACCAATTACGACAAAAATCCACAATACTATACTTTAAAAATGAATGCTTGATACGGTAACTTCTTCTTTGCAGGAATAGCACAAAAGCAAAGTTCGTACGAGTCGGTAGCTCCGTCCGAGCCTACCGCGATGCTGAAAACCACAGAGTCTAACAGTTCCAGCCGACCGCGTCGATACGGGCCAGCAGAGTCGTGAACAGACTCGGTCACAGTACCTTTCTAGTTGTGGCTGGTACGGAGTGTACGAGCCGGTCGGCGTTCGTCGCGGTTGCGGTGCAAGACGGAGCGATGCAAGGTGCGGTGTCCCTCGATGCGGTGCAGGCAGCGGCTCGATGAGCGTCGTGCAGACGGAGTCGGTGAGTCCAAGGCGTGCGATGCAGGGTGAGACGATGCTCGATGCGGTGCTGACAGGTTGCGATGCAGGCGACCTAGCCGGAGTGCGGGAGCTGGCGTCGGACAGCGGTGCGAGTCGGAGCGGTGCGTCGCAGACGTGCGAGCGGTGCCCCAACTGCGGTGCGGTCTCGACTCTTGAGCCAGTTGCAGCAACCGCATCGGTCGGGTCCGGTTGGTTCAGTGAAGCGATGCGATGCGAACTGCGGTGCCCACAGGTCACGGTGCAAGCAGCGGCTCGATGTTGGCGGCGTCGGACGTCGCCCATGGTGAGACCAGGGTTGCGATGCGAAGTGGGGCGATGCGGTCTGCGGTGCAAACAGGTCACCGGCCAGGGATGGATTCGGTTGACGGAGTCGGTTGCAGTTCCCTTCCTCTGTGGCAACTGAAACAGCGTTTCCAGAAGCGGTACCCAGAGGCTTGTGAAGTCTTTGTAGTCCCTGAGACTTCTTAACAGGAGGCCAGCTCGGTTCCAGGCCCTTGGAGATACTCAGCACAAGTTTGTAGAAAGTTCAGTCCAGTCCTTTCACTGCCCAAGGCAGAAGCAGCAGCTGCAGGCCAACCCAACAAAGCAACAACACAGCAACGGGGCAGTACTCCTCCTGGCAGCTCTTCCAGCTCTTCGTCTTGGCAGGTTCCTTGATTCCAGCGAGATCTAAATTCATGGGGTCAGGGCCCCAATATTTATATCCCAAATTCCTTTGTTCTCTGAAGGCAGAGAGGCCTTTGCCTAGTCTTAACCAGTTCTGGAGCACTTTGTTGACAAGTCTCCGTCCCTTCTTTCAGTGAGGAGGCCAGGGACATCAGACGCACCACAGGAGGTGGAGCCAGCATTGTGGAGGGAAGGCACTGTCCTATTCAGGGCCCAGGTGCGACCCCTCCCACCCATCTACATGTAGATCTTGCTATTCAGCCCTGTGCTGACTCACCCTGTCTCCTGGCATCCCCCAGCCCCTGTCACTCACACTCCAGACAAGGAATACACAACCTCGCAGAGGCAGGCTTGGATGGTTATACAAGAAAATACCCACTTTCTAAAAGTGGTATTTTCAAACACAGAATGTTAAAACCAACTTCACTAAAAGATGCATTTTATCATTCTGAGTCAGGCATACTAAACTCGAATTTCTACCACGTTCCCGGGGTCAGTTAGGATTATAAACTGTAATAATCAAAACTGCCCGTTCTGGCCTAGGGGGAACAGATAGCCTTGCAATAGTGAAAAACGAACTAGGCTGTAATTCACTATCAGGACATGCCGCACACACCCGGGCATGTCCTACCTTTCGCATACAACGCACCCTGCCCACAGGGGTACCTTGGGCCTACCTTAGGGGTGACTAACATGTAGTAAAGGGAAGGTTTAGGGACTTGCAAGTGTGTGCACTTGCCAAGTCGTCATGGCAGCCCCAGGCTGCGCACAGGCTCTGCGGTGGCAGGCCCGAGTTACACTTTACGGGCTGTTTGCGTGGGTGGCACAATCCAGTGCTGCAGCCCACCAACAGCATTTGGTCTATAGGCCCTGGCACTCGCAGTGCACTTTACAAGGGACTGACACATAAACCAAATAGGCCAATCATGGAAACACCAATCCATAACGCATTTTATACGGGAGCACTTGCACTTTCCCACTGGACCGCAGTGAGGAAAGTGCGCAGAATCATTACACCAGCAAAAACAGAGTCAAAACCAGGAGGTCAGAAAGCAAAAAGTCAGGGGAAACACGCCAAAAGATGCCAAGTCTAACATGCGCCAAACGTGGACGATCCTGATTTTATAGAGAACCTAAGATCCAAACTTCGAGATCTGCCCGCTGTAGAATTAATATGGGGCGGGGACTTAAATATGGCATTAGACGAAGCACAAGATAGGTCCCAACACACGGTTGAACATCACCCCCGCGCTGTGGCAGCGATGTTGAACTGTATGACAGAATTCCGAATAAATGATATCTGGAGAATGCGTAATCCCACTGTGCTGGAAAGCACTCACTCATCTACAGTACATAATAGCTGGGCAAGACTCGACTACTGGCTCCTTACTGAACAGGCTTGCACTTGAGTCCAGACTATTTACCACTTACCCAAGACTCTTTCAGATCACAAGCCCATCCTATTATCACTGCAGGTGCCCACCTACATCCCCCCCCCATTTGTATGGCGCTTTAACGCCATGGCCTTATTAGATCCACTATACAAAGACACAATCTATACTGCCATAATAGACTTCTTCGACCTGAATAAAGGCTCAGTGAAAAGTGCAGGAACGTTATGGGAAGCGTTTAAAATGACAGTAAGAGGCATATGTATTAGTACAAATGCTGGTATATTGAAAGATATCCGCACACAATTACAGCGAAGTGAAACAAAGATTAAGCAACTAGAAGCTGACTATGACACTACTCACAATGCACAGACCCTCAGTGAGATTAGGACGGAAATAAGCAATTATAACACTTTGGCAGATGAAGAAATAAAATACATTACGAAGCGTCATACGGCACGTAGAATTGGTGAGGGTGGCAGACCAGGCCGACTTCTAGCACAACAGATCCGCACAGAGCACAAGCAGTATACTGTTCTACAAATAGAGGACGATAATGAGAAAATGCACTACGACACGGAGGGCATATTGCATGCCTTCATGGACACTTACGGCGCTTTATATAAATCACAGAACACCGCACTTACTCCTGAAATTTTGCGCTATCTGGAGGACATAGCACTGGTATGGCTTTCAGATGCCCAACGCGATTATTTGGCACAACCCATAACAGTAGAAGAAGTACAATCAGCTATTAAAGCCTTACCTAATGGTAAATCGCCTGGCCCTGATGGATACACGGGGGAATTCTATAAAGCATATTCTGAATTACTGAGCCCCTATCTGATTGAAATGTATGATGAAGCCTATGAAAATAAAACCCTCCCACCCACTCTACGAGAGGCCCTTATAGTCGCCCTACTAAAACCAGATAAAAATCCCGACAAAACTGAGTCATATAGACCCTTATCTCTGATAAATACAGATATTAAAATATTAGCAAAAATCATCGCCACACGACTCCAACCCTTAATGTCGACTATAGTTTTACCAGATCAATCCGGTTTTATTCCTGCCCGTTCGACTGCACATAATCTACGCACCATCTTTGCGCTATTACATCAACTCAACCCAGACTTGCAAGCAGTAGCTGTACTTCTCGACGCAGCAAAAGCGTTTGACTCTGTTGAATGGACATATATGTTCACAATATTACAGAGAATAGGGCTCCCACCCATGGTTATTAATTGGATTCAATTGCTGTACAATAAACCCACAGCCCACATTAAAGTAAACAGACACATATCTGAACCCATATCAATACAAAGGGGTACCCGACAAGGCTGCCCACTATCCCCATTATTGTTCTCAATTGCACTGGAACCCCTAGCTTGTAAACTACGTCAACAGTACAGACACACGGCACTAAATTTTCCGTTACGTCCCATTGGTATATCCCTATATGCAGATGACATGGTGCTATACCTCAGGGACCCTGACACGAACTTAGATCCGCTACTGAGAGAATATATACAATTTGGACGGCAATCCGGACTTCAAATAACTGGAGCAAATCGGCGATAATACCACTAACAGAAAACACCCAAGCACCACAGACAGAATTCCCATTAGTTTGGCAAACAGACCCAGTAAAATACCTAGGCATATGGATTCACCGAGATCCAGAACTGGTCATTAGATATAATTATGGTACCGCAATTGATAAAGTGGAAACACAAATCACAAGGTGGATAACACTACCCCTCTCCGTGACGGATAGAATATCCCTAGTGAAAATGGTGATCTTACCTAAGCTGCTCTATCTATTTACAAATATTCCGATACCCCCTCCAACTCCAATATTTAAAAGGATGCGCACAATGCTTATTAAATTAATATGGGCGGGTAAACAAGCACGGATTAGTATTGATACACTAGTACTCCCTATGCCGCAGGCGGGTTCGCACTGCCCGATTTATATCTATACTATTTATGTGCGCAAGCACAATACGCATACTACTGGTATCACCCGGCTCAGCTCCTGCCACATCTAGCAGTAGAAGATGGCGATGCTAACCCTATCGCCCTAGCCAGTATATTAGTACACCATCGACCACATCTATCTAAAAATGAGATAAATACAGTCCGGACTACCTCTGATGCATGGCAACGAATTAGTCTACTTACTAAGAAAACCCCCATTTATGCACCAAACATCCCAATTGCACAACACCCGAACTTGTCAGTCATGCAAGAAAAAAGCAGCATGACACTTCTAGCGCAAGCTGGTATCACAAAAATGGGAGACATTTACCCCAATGGCACCTTTATCACGCCAGATGACCTTACATACATCACCAATCAGTCAATGCTGTTCAAGTTCGCGTATCACAGATTGCGAGCAGCTATCAGGGTCCTTTATCCCACATACCCAGATGAGCCACCCACATTAAACTTGCTACAACAGCTGATCACCACAACACATCATGCTCACATGGTGACACAACTTTACAACCAAATACAAGCAGAGATAAATGCAAACACACATAAGGCACGAGACAAATGGAATACCCTATTGGAAGCGCCATTAACCGATGATGACTGGAAAGCTTGCTGCTCTCTAACTACACTATTAACGTCAAACGGAAAACTCAGGATTATTCATTATAAATACCTACACCAAGCGTACCATACCCCACTTAAGCTATATAAATATGGATTACGAGACAGGGCGCATTGCAAACGGTGTGGGCAAGATCAGGCTGACTTCATTCACCTAGCGTGGACTTGTGACAGAATTAGACAATACTGGGAACAAGTGATTTGTTTACTGGGTAAAATAATGTCGTGCACAATCAGTTGCACACCACAACTATGTTTATTAAATCATCGACTACCTATGAAATCCCAAAAGAAAAACTACTTGCAATAATGCTCTTAATGGCAAAGCGGAGAGTAGCCATGCACTGGGATAGTAAACATGCACCTACAATAAAACTATGGATTACGGACACTCTTTACTGTAGGGATAACTTTTTATTATATGCTGAGGAATTGCCAACTACCGCCAAGCCATCCGACTTCTGGGAACCTCTCACCTTCTATTTACGAGAAAATCCTGATCTATTCAAAACAAATTGTTAATGTATACAAATATGAGGACATTGTTGTGCTACTACATTGGGCAAAAGATATATTGGTTTAATCTAGGCAGTATGCAGAGTATTCATATGTACTGTACTATGCTTGACATACTTTGTATGGCTGTTATGACAATATTGCGTTAACTGAAAAAATCTTAATAAAAAAAATTAATAAAAAAAAAAAAAAAGTACTTTGCAGCATTTAATCAATCTGCTACCGCGTCCGTTCTTGGGACTGGATGGCCATGAGTTTTAGTTACCACTTTGAGGGCCCGGTAGTCCACACAGAACACACAGAAGAGCAAGTCGGTAGATCCTTATTTTGGAATTAGACCCACAGGACTAGACCAAGAACTATGAGATCTCTCAATGATTCCCCTGAAGCCGGTCAAAATTTGTTAAAAAAGGTGTCAACTCTAGAGTCAGCAAGAAGAGGTTGACAAACCAGACCAACACCTCTCTACATTCTCTCTGCTGCTCAGGAGTTAACTCAGGGGCTGACTAAACCCTTTCCACTGGGCCATCCTTCATGTCACAATGCAGCAAGTGAGGAAGAGGCGTACTGTCTTCCACAACTCCCTCTGCCATAGCCATGACATTCAATGTGTAGTCCCTCTGGGTGTAAGGTTTCATCCTGTTCACATGGAACACTTCTGGGTTCCCTTGTGTCATCTGTGTCCGCCAAGTAGTTTACCTCAGAAACCTTCTGAACTACTTTGTATGGCCCTCTCCTTTTGTCCTCCAAAGCCCTGGGACAAATAGGCTTTAGCACCAACATCTTCTGATCTTCCTCATACCAAAAGAGTAGCTTTCTGGTTGCACCATTCCTTCATCAGTGCTTGGCTAGCCTGAGGGTTTTCCTTTGTCTGGCTTATGTTTTGCTCCATCAACTTCCTGAGGCAAATCACATAGTCTGCCACATTCTTATCTGGAGGCTCTGAGGATCCTTCCCACCCGTCTCTGACTAAGGTGAGTGGACCCCATACAAGGTGTTCATACAGAAGTTCAAAGTGACTGAACCCTGCTCCCTTCTGCAGAATCTCCCAGTAGGCAAACAAGAGACATGGCAGGAGAAGATTCCACAATCTAATGAGGTTCTCTGGCTGAGTACTCATCATGCTCTTCAGTGTTTTGTTAAATCTCTCCACCAAGCCATTGGTTTGTGGTTGGTATGCCATGGAGAAGTCGTTGTCACACTGGCTGGCTCCCACATCTCTCTCATATAAGAAGAGATGAAGTTAGTTCTCCTGTCTTAAATTACTATCCTTGGAAATCCGACCCTAGAAAAGATCTCCAGTAGAGCTCTCATTACCACTTTTGCAGTCATGTTCCTCAGAGGTACAGGTTCAGGGTACCTGGTGGTGTGATCCATCACAACCAAGATATACTTGTTGACTGACTGTGAGTGGGGGTCGAATGGGCCAATTATTTCTATTTATGTATGAATGACAGTGCGCGCACAGCTATAGTCTGTGTAGAATTTGTAAAGGTGTGCCGTGCTCCAAGGTATCACTCTCTGAACGTGAGTGTATACTGATTCAACCTGGCTGCATCCCCATTCAGTGGGGTATGTCCCCCAGGCATTGGCTTGTAAGTTCCCAAATGGGTTTCAACAGTTATTTGAACTTTCTCAAAGAATTTTTAAATAAAACTAAGTATTCCGTTTTTGTCAGAAGTTCATTGTATTGTTGTTTCACAACACCAAATCTTCTTAGTCAAACGTTTGAACTGCATTACCCAGAATGCATTATATCGATTTACATTAGTTTGTCCCAATGCATTTCGGCCGTGGTGGCCTTCATCCGGGGACGATCTATAAATTAGATTGAATTGAAAATGTTTCACTATACAGGAAGGACCACAACATAAAAATGATCACAGCATAAAAATGATTAAACACGTCAAAAGGTAGGGGGTGCCCGTGACTGGAATGGTGACAAGGATTCTCCTCAAGGTATAAACAGCATGAAAGTGATTAAACACGTCAAGAGGTGGGGGTGCCTGTGACCGGAATAGTGAAAAGGATTCTCCTCACGGTCTTAACAAACATAATGGTGCCACGTGTGAACCAACGTAGTGACAATCATTAAATCTGTGCTAGAAAAGAAGGTGATTAGGAGGTTGCGCGATACATGCTTTTGTTTGTGCTAGTTTATATCACATGTGCTCAAAGCAGTGCGCAAAGCGTTTCTGAAGTAAACCGAAGGCTGTCTGCGGGATACATGCCTTTACTGGTGTGCACTAGTGTCGATACATTCAAAATGTGCGCGGACGATTCAAATTCGTCTGCCTAGGTTAAAAGTTGCTGTGCGCGTTAAGCATCTGATGAACTTACTTGTAAACGAACGCTGGCAGTTACTTCCTTAAAGGTTAGCCTGGTGGCTAGTTCTAATCGCGTGTGCTCTTGGCGTTTTATTGCGGAAGTAAACACTGCACGGTAACGTGTCTGCGCGGAATAGTTAAGCTAAAGGTAGGACTCGATCGTGACACTAGGTATGGCGGCCATATTGAACTGGTGTATTAACGATTAGTGCGTATAGTGAGGGGAGGTTCAGTGCTAGGAGTGAATTAAAGTGTAGCGTGGTGGCGTTAAAAACAAGAATTGTAATACAACAAAGGTTACTACAAGCATGGCTTGTGAATTCTAAATGTGAAAAATGAAAAATAACATAATTGAGGTTACATTAGACTTGTCATGCTATTAAAGATAGCATTGAAACTCCATGCGTTCGTTCAGCCTGTGGGGTTTTAAAGAGTTTAAGTTCCGGATCCAATAGTTCTCACGTTGTAATAACTGGGTATGATTGTCTCTTCCTTCACATCTTTCCATGATTTCCAAAATACAACATTTTAATTGGCAAACGTTGTGTCCCACTTCTATAAAGTGACCTGCCACTGTTGATTTAATTTGCTTTGTTCTTATGTTGCTTTTGTGCTCATTTATTCGTGTTTCTATTTTTATTTCTGTTTTTCCCCCCAAAAAATTTCCACAAGGACATTTGAGCATATAAACCACGTTGGATGTATCACAGGTGACATTCACCCTTAATTTGATTTTGTGTCCCTTCATGGGATGGCTGATATGAGGACCTGTTATGACGTTGTGGCAATTATTACAGTTCCAACAAGGTATGGTTCCTTTGTGTGATGTTTGTGGTGATTGATTGATTGGACTTTTGATGATTTCTCCCAGGTTCTTTCCCCTAGTGTACGCGAATATGGGTTCCTGATTGAAAATTTGATTAAAGTCTGGTTCTAGTCTGAGTATTGACCAGTGTTTTTTGATGATTCTTTTGTATGCGCTACTCATTGTGGAGTATTTAGATATTACTGTCATTCGGTTTTGTGTCGGTTTTTCTTTAACGAGTAATAGTTCCTCTCTTGATTTGAGTTGGCAACGTACTTTGGCTTGTGTTAATACTTGTTCCGGGACTCCTCGTTCTTTGAATCTGTTTAGCATGCTGTCTATGCGATCTTGGCTTTTATCTGCGTTAGATACTATTCTTTTTACCCTCAATAGTTGGGTATAGGGCAGATGATGTTTAAGCGATTGTTGATGGAAACTTTCATATGCGAGGGTGTTATTCCTGTCTGTTGCTTTTCTGTACAGGTCCGTTTCAAGGCCTGTGGTGGTTTTGGTGATTTTAACATCTAAAAACGTTATCGTCTGATCTTGAATTTCATGGGTAAACTGGATACTGTCGTCTATCTGATTCAATTTAGATATTAGATCGTTGAGACTCGTTTTAGTGCCATTCCACAGTATGAAGATGTCATCAATGAATCTTACGAATATTTTTATGTGAGATTTCCATGTCTGTTCTGATAAAATATTCTCCTCTTCAAACCGGCTCATGAAAATGTTTGCATATGATGGTGCTGCGCAATTGCCCATCAAAGTACCAGTCTTCTGTAGAAACCAGTCCTCCTTCCATTTAAAATAGCTATGCAGTAAAGTAAAGTGTAAGAGCTCCATCAAGAATACCTTTAGCTCTTCTTCGTAGTCAGTATGTAACAATGTGTATTCCACAGCTTCTATTCCCAGTTGATGTGGGATTGAAGTGTACAACGATTTGACGTCTATCGTACACAATAGTATAGATTCATCCTCATTGATGGTGATCTGATTGAGTTTGTTCAAAAAGTCAGTTGTGTCTTTTATAAATGTACTCATTTTTACAACGCTTGGTTGCAGGTACCGATCTAGGAACTTGCCTATCGGCTCATGTAAGCTTCCTCGTGTAGATACTATTGGACGAAATGGGGGTCTTAAAGGATCTTTGTGTATTTTTGGTACCATATATATTGTGGGACTTTTTGGATTCGGTTGTATCAAGAATTTCTTTGTCTTCTCATTGATAATTCCTTGGTCATAGGCTCTGTGTACGATTGATTTGAGCACCGCCAGGTATTGTTGTGTGGGATTTGTATCCAGCTATATATATGTATCTTGATCCAATAGATGGGTTTCCACTTCTGTGTTGTAATGACTAGTGTTTAAGACCACTAGAGCTCCCCCTTTATCGGCTTTTTGACACGTGATGGTTGATTTCTGTGCTATAGATTTTAGAATCCCATATTCTTTCTCTGTAAGATTATTCCGTTTGGGCTTACTCTGGAAGTTTAGTTTCAACATGTCTTGTTTGACAAGTGATTCAAACATGTCCAGGCTTTTATGGCTTGTGGGAGCCATATAGGTACTTTTCACTTTCAATCCCTTTAAAGGATCTTCTTCGGAAGCCGGACGATCAGTGATTACATTTTCAAAAAAATGTCGCAATCTCAGTTTTCTCATGAGTTTGAAAAAACTGATGTCTAGTTCTAAACCGTTGGTATGGGTCGTGGGTACGAATGATGTCCCCTTTTCTAGTGTTTTTAGTTCCAATTCAGAAAAATGATAATCTGAAATGTTTATAACTAGGTTGTCTAGTGTCTCCCTTTCTTGCCCTTGTCTTTCTTCGCCGTGGTCGTGCGTGTTTGCGGTTGCTCTTTCTCCTTGTCTTTGCTTTTTTCTTTTGCTCCGCCTGAGTCGTCCTGGTCTGCTGGGCCTACCTCTAAAAAAGACACTCCTGTTGTTGTGGGTGGGTTAGATAACGTCGCGGATGTAGTTGGAGTTTGTGTGTTCCTTGGTTGATATGAAGTGTCACTCTCAGACGACAATGTGTCTGTGTTTTGGGAATACGGTTTATTTTGCCTGCGCTTGGCTTATATCGGCCCAAGTATACACCTCCCCTAGCTTATAGTCAATCGTATCCCTACGGAATTTGCGACCGTGAGGAGAATCCTTTTCTCTATTCCGGTCACGGGCATCCCCCACCTCTTGACGTGTTTAATCACTTTCATGCTGTTTATACCTTGAGGAGAATCCTTGTCACCATTCCAGTCTCGGGCACCACCTACCTTTTGACGTGTTTAATCATTTTTATGCTGTGATCATTTTTATGTTGTGGTCCTTCCTGTATAGTGAAACATATTCAATTCAATCTAATTTATAGATCGTCCCCGGATGAAGGCCACCACGGCCGAAATGCATTGGGACAAACGAATGTAAATGGATATAATGCATTCTGGGTAATGCAGTTCAAACGTTTGACTAAGAAGATTTGGTGTTGTGAAACAACAATACAATGTTATGTTAGTGAAGTTTGTAACGCGCTCAGATACTCCAAGGAGTGTCCCGGCGCGAGCCTTGAGGTGCAGCTAAGAAGAAAATTGCAGATTAAAACAGAAATGTTTTGAGCTGTTTTTTAAAAAGACTAAGATCATGGGTGTTACGCAACAAGTAGGGCAACAAATTCCAGGCAGTGGCCGCCCGAAATGCCAGAGATCTGCCACCCACTCTTTGACGGTGGACACGAGGTACCCGGGCAAGGTGCTGAGATGCTGACCTCAGATCTCTGGTAGGGGTATAGAACTCAAAGCGCTTCCTTAGGTAAGCTGGCCCTAATCCGTGGAGAGCACGATGGGCAACCACAAGGGCCTTTAACTTAACGCGCTTAGTGACCGGCAGCCAGTGCAGAGTGGGCAGATGTTGTCTGACGCTGCTTCTGATGGAAATGTTAAATAAAAGCCTGGCTGCTGCATTCTGGACGACCTGCAGCTTATTGAGGGAATACTCTGGTAGGCCGATGTACAAGGCATTGGCATAGTCAAGGCGGGACAAAATCAGCGCCCTGGTCACTGTTTCCCTTGCAGCCCTAGGGAGCAAGGGGAGAAATTTCCTGAGTGACTTCAATATCCCAAAGCAACTCCCGGCCAATTTTTTGATATGATGCGAGAAAGACAAATTCTCGTCAAACCACACACCCAGATTCTTGACGGGTTGACCAGAAGAGGATGGTAGCGGAAATCCAGCCGGCCAGAGATTATCTCTGAACCGTGTGGGAAGGTTGCCGTAGAGAAGAATCTCCGACTTTTCTTCATTGCATTTAAGCTGTGCCACTGAGAGCCACTGAAAGACAGCTGTCAGACAGTTCTTAACCCTCAGAGTATCACACTCCGATTTATCCCAGGTAAACAAAAGTTGAGTGTCATCGGCGTACGCCACGATTTTGGCTCCTAGCTCCTCCGCTAATTGTACCAGAGGAGTGACGTAGATGTTAAAAAGAAGGGGACTCAAAGAGGACCCTTGCGGCACTCCTGTGGTAACACCTTGAGGCGAGGAAGAGAATGGAGGGATCCAGATCTGTTCCGTACGCCCCTCAAGAAAGGATTTTAGCCACCTCCAGGCTGATCCCGTGACACCTATTTCCATCAAACGAGACAAAAGCAACGAGTGGGGAACAGTATCGAATGCTGCCGATAAATCCAACAATATCAAGGCAGCACTTCCACCGGCATCCAGACAATCTCGGATAGCTTCTGATATTTCAACCAGGGCCGACTCAGTGCTATATGCAGCTCTGAAACCCGATTGAGCTGGATGGAGTAAACCTGAGCCTTCAATGGAATCAGTAAGCTGTTTATTAACTGCTTTCTCACAGATTTTAGATACAGTGGGAAGAAGGGAGATGGGGCGATAGCTCCTGGATCCTGAGGGTTTAGTGAAGGTTTCTTAAGGAGTGGCAGGATCTTAGCTTGCTTCCACGCTGTTGGGACAAGCGCCTCCTGAAAGGAGAGTCTAATGAGCGTATTAACTTCTAGATTAATTATTTCTGCCACAGAGGCCATGAGTCTCGCCTTACAAGGATCCGACGGAGAGCCAGATTTCATAGCTTTCAGAATTTTAAGTGAATCAGATAGATCAATAGGTGTAAAAGCCTCCAGTAAGAACGACGGACAATGAACTTCTGACAAAAATGGAATACTTTGTTTTATTTAAAAATTCTTTGAGAAAATTCAAATAACTGTTGAAACCCATTTGGGAATTTACAATCCAGTGCCTGGGGGACATACCCCACTGAATGGGGATGCAGCCAGGTCCAATTATTTCTATTCAAACCTGCTCAAATGGAACATCTACAACTGAAAGAGGCACTAAGGGTGCATTAGTCTCCCCCCTGTCTTAACTCTCATCTGTCAAGATGAATAGGTTCTACAGATCCTGCTCTGTGTCTCTGCAGATCCCTGGCTAGTAAAAGAGAGGGTCCAACCTATCCTGCGTTTTCTAATCCCCAAGTGTACTGCTAAGGGAACTTCATGGGCTAGTGACAACAGGAAGATCCTGTGCACTAATGGAATCATCAGCCTCTTGCTAGTTCGTGGCTCAGGAATTACCAGTTCACTATAAAGTTGACCATCCTCCCAGCCAAAATAGTGTTTCCCAACCACTCCTTTGCTGACCTGTTCCTGTGCTTCCTTCCGAAGTCCCACAAACATAGGGCACACTTCCTGTGCTTTGTGGAAATCTTCCAGGGTAGGCACTCTGGCAGCTAGCAAACCCTGCAGCTCTGGAAGTGACCAAGACTCCAGCAATTGGTCTGCTTCTGGAGTCACATCCTCCCTTTTGTCTGGAGCAGAAGCAATGACCTCCATGGCCACTGTCTTCCTGGAGTGTGCCTTTTCCTGTAATGTACCTTGTCCTGGTGCCTACAAATCAGAGATGATCCTTGTCCCATTCTGAGACTGATGTGCAGCCTGTGCCCTTGTTAACACAGCCAACACTGTCCAAGTCATAAAGGCATCTAGTCCTGGTACCAAGTCAGGGGCAATCAAATCATTGCCCAAGAGGCATCTAGTCCTTGCTTTTCCCTTACCCCAACATTAATCATGTTCACTTTGCCATTGAGCACAATCTCAACTCTGGCAATTGGATACTCCATCCCCTCTCCCCTGGCCACCAATCCTGTATCCTTGGTTTCTAGGGAGAATGTCCTCAGGTTTAACCCCTTCGATGCTCGTGACGAGCTCAGCTCGTCATGCTGCGCGGTCGCGCTGTGCGCATGACGAGCTGAGCTCGTCACGACCACACCCGCGATCGGAATGTCCAGCACACGAGCGGAATTCCGATCGCGGTCAAGGGGTTAAGTTACTTTGTTTCAACCATAGTGTGAAATGTTCCAGTATCCCTCAGGGCAGGTACTTTCCTCCATTGATACAAACCTCCTGCACAAATTCCATTGAGTTAGGGTAAATGTGCTTCAAAGCATCTAGCTCCATCTCCCAAATATCCCTAGCCACTAAGTTAATCGCAACTGGTTCCTCTCAGGTACACCCATGTGTAATATGCTTACTTTCACACGTGTTACTGGGTCAGGTTCTTTTGCCTGACAATCTGTCTTAAGTGTCCCACCTGGTGGCACTTAAAGCATGTCACTGCCTTGGACTTAGAAGGACTTCCTTGACTTCCCTTCTCCTGATGCTTTTTTCCAGAATCAAATTTACCATTCCCAAGTTTCCTGGGGCCTACTCAAGTGCTGTGAGAATTACATGGTGTTGGAAAGTGGATTATTGGTAGGGGCAAATATAGGTCTGCCACTGGCAATAAGGCCACTAACACAGTATAGGGCTCAGAATAGGTCTTAGAAAATTATTCCTATGCTCAACCCTTGGTAACGTGGCTGCAAGCAGGCAGGCTTAACTTCAAAGACAGGTATGTAAAGCATTTAAAAACACAAATTCAGTAAATAATTAACACACAACACAAAATAAAATCCAACACCAATTTATAGAAATAGGAAATATTTTTATCTTTTAAATGACACCAAAACGAAAAACATCCACCTTATGGAACCAGAGATATGAATTTTTAAAGATTAGCCACTTTCAAGTGCTTAGAAACCAACAGTGCCCCTTTTAGTCATTTTGTTGCCTCTGACAGGGACACATTCACCTTTAGCAATTGTTCTGGAGGATCTCTCACCACTCTTGTGCAGCCCCCTCCAGCAGGCTGGGTCCAGTTAGAACTCCTTCCTGAAGTTCTTCTTGCTGGTGCCAAAGTATCCAACACACACAATCCAAGGTTCTGGAATCTCCAAGAGGGTCCTAGAAAGTGTGAGACTTCAATTCCCGCAATCCACTTGGACAAAACCCTTACAAATCCACTGGTAGTACTCCAGGCTGGGGATTCTTGGTGGTGATGGTCCAGGTGAGCTCTGTTAACCCGTAGCTTGCAGGGAGTCCACTCTTTAGTCCTTTTGAAGCAGGTTTGATCCACAGGGCTGTAGTTTCAAATGGTGCAAAAAGGCGCAAACTTCAGAGTGCAGGCCTTTGGAAATACACATCAAACTCTTCAGCGCAGACCCTTCTGATTCACTTAAGTTTCAAGCAGCAGATCTGAGAGGCACCGCCCCTCTCAGATACTTATTCAGTGTTTTCTGGGGTCAAGCAGGAGGGCACTCCTGTCCAATGAGCTGCAGGGTTCCACCCAAAGGTCTGACCACTTCCTGCAGAGTGTGGCAAAATGCTAAGCCAGAAACCACTGTTCTTCCAAAATTCAATATGTCAGAATCTTCAGCAGGGAGAGAAGAGCTGGCTAGACACACCCCTAGGATGGCTATTCTGCATAGTCTCATTCCTTCCTTAATCCTAGCATCTGGCTGTAGGTGAACAGTTTAAAGTTGTAAATGACACTGAGGCCTTCTCTTTCCTTTGAAGACCATGGTTTACGACTCCTCCCCCTGCTCTGGCATTCCTATGCCCAGCAACCTCTCCTCCCCGCGAGGCTTCCTAACTCCAGGGGTCATTTATCACTTCTTCAAAGCATCCAGGATCACCCACTTATCTCTGACCAATCAGGGCTGAGCAGTACAGGGTTGAATTTTGGCTTACAGACAAAAAAAGTCTTATAACTTCTTGTCTGTACATCTTACAATAAATTCAACAATACCATATTGTTGGATTTATCATTACCATTCTACTGATTCCTTTAATCCTAGTTTTATGGCTTTTCTTTCTCCAGTTATTAACTAATAACCTTTTCCAATGTTAACCTATGGCATGGGATTTGCAATGGGAAAAGTGACTTGGGCCATTTTTCCAGCACCAGGGCTTATAAAAACATATTTTATAAGTTTGCTACATATATCTATAGGACCCCCACCCCAGGAACACCTAGGGGAGACTTTAGGGGTTATAAATATGTAAAAATATTGCAGATCCTCCCTCCGCAGTGCTCCTACCACCAAAGCCAATTTTGGGCAGCACTTTATCACAATGTGGGGTGTGAAATGTGCAATTTCACTTTACCCAGGGCATATACAACTCATTTTATAAGGGTCCACCTTATAGATACCTGACCCCTCACCCTTGGAACACCTAGGGGAGACCCTGGCGTACCTAATATGCCCAAACATTGTCGGTTAACCATTTTTAAGTGCCCCAAACACAAAAGTCGAGTTTGGGCACAATTTACTTTTTAAAAGCAGTCCTGCCACACAGAGCCACTTTTAACATTCCCCCAAGCTTCAGCAGTGCACACATGCAAGTGCAGAAAAGTCTGCTGGCCTCTAAACTTCCGTGCCCTATTATATACTAGGGACTGATAGGTAGTTTCAATCCCCCTGCCCTAATATGTACTAGGGCCCTATGGGGTAGGTCATGCCAATAACCGGGGTACCCCAACCCTTATTGTACCCTAGTGTATGTAGGTGTTTTCACTGTATTCTAAGTGTTTTCAGCATAGCACGGGCCCTGGGCCTGGTTAGGCAGAGCCCAGGGTCAGTCAGAGTCAGTTACCACCAGTACCAGTCAGCAAAAAGTTGGGTGGTGCCCAGGGCACAGGATGACTTTGCAACACATGGCCCTTACCCTCCGATTTGGAACCAGTCTGTGGAGAGTTCTTCTCCCCTTTTAGGTTAGAACTGTGTTGTGCTTGCCTTTTGTGAACCCTGTTAGCTAACTACTTATCAGCTAACTTTACAAGTTTTCTGTCAAATCATTGGGGCCACGTAGAGCTCACGTCATGCTCCGTGGCTAAGCTTGTTTCCAGTTGACGAGGTAGCTGGATGGCGGCCGCTCTCTAGCTTCGCGGTTGCGGGCTTTGTTGATTGCTGTTAGCTCAGGGTTACAGAGAGACAAGCTGCAGCGAGCAGGGGAAAGACAACTTGAGGTGTTGTTGTGCATCCCTGCATGAAGCAGTGGATGTAGAAGAAGCCGTGATTCAAGAAGTGTGATGACTGTTACAGTTCTGCGGGCCAGGATAGAAGAAAACGGACTTTGAACTCTGAAGTCCGGTAAGGGAAAATTTAGAAGCGCATTAAATTTCCAGCAGGATCGTAGGACCGCACCTGCTTCTTTGTAACTTTAAACTGCAACCAGACAAGTTATTATCCTGCTACACTGCTAGTTCCAGCCCTGCTTTGTTATAGCCTGTCTTGGCTCGTTTTTAGTACCGAAAAACGACCTTTTGTCGGTCCAGGTTCCCCAGAGTTTTTTTTCTCTGAACTCCTAAACTACAATAATATTCGCAATTACTTTCTCTTTGCGCTTTGCTACTATATGCGATTCACCAAAGAGAAGGAAATGGAGGGTCACTTCAACAGATCTAAGAAGCTGTAGAATTGCCTTTTTTTCTTGTAAAAACAATTTCTCGGGGGTGATTAAAGACAATTAAAGGCAATTAAAGCAAATTAAGGTGAGCAAAGGCAAAATGGAAAAAAGAGGAGACCGGAAACTGATTGAACTTAGAAGAAAGAGAAAGAAGATGTGAGTTTGGAGAGGAAATACATACAACCTACATGCAACCTGCGGTGCAACATTAGGTCTTACCCCAGGAGGTGGGTTAAAGGGTGGCACGGGTGCGGCTTGCGGCCACCTTGCAATACCTCCAGCAATAACCTCGGCACTGCTTCCCTACCACTGGGACTAAGAGTGAGTAAGAGGGGGGAAAAGAAAAAGCACAAAGAAAGGACCGCAGCCAGCTCTTTATATTTCAGAAGCTGTTTGCCACCTGCTAATTACTACTAGCTACCTGCTACCTGTTACCTCGATGAAACACATTTCAAGAGATTCTTCTATGAAAACGCGTACTGCCAAGCAAAACCTTAAGGGGGACAAGACTGACAGTCAACAAGTATTGCAACAAACTCGAAAGAAACAGCCTCAAATCTCAGATAAACAGTCCCGTTATCCTGAGGAACTTTGGCATAATCTTTCTCAAGAAACAAGTAGCAGAATGGAATTCAGCTCAAGCTCTAAAACTGTCTCTCCTCCGACCTCTATGCTAACAGCTGGCATTTCAACGATCAGCAAAAGGCCCTTACCTATACCCCTAAATATGGAAAAAGGGAAACAACCATATCCGCTATTTTCATGGGCCACTACTAAAAAGATTCAGGAAGGCAGCCATGCACTGCCCAATAATACTCAAACGACCACTGAGTTATTACCAGTCTAGACGACAGAGCCCCCAAACTTGAATGAGGTAATTCAACATGAACCTGAGACTGCAACTACTTCAACCCTTAACCCTCCGTTGCCTTCTCCAATAGAGACGACCCTGGGTCAGATCCTAAGTGAGTTACGAGGGATAAAGATCTTGCAAGAAAAAGCTCATAAGAAAACCAATGAGCACCTCGAGCAAATTAATGAGAACACCCAGCAACTAGCCTCCTGTATGACCCAGGTAGAGTTGAAAGTCTCTTCACTAGAGGACTCTTCCAATAATCAAGACATGAAATTACATGAATTGCAGATCAAACTTTAAGATCTCCAACTAAAGATCGACGATGTCTAAAAAACGAACACCACATGCCAATCTACGATTTGTGGGAATACCTGAAGACTGTGAAGCTGGTTCATATGCTACAAAGTTGATTTCTGATTTGATCCATAAGCATGTATTGCTGGAAAAAGCAGCTGCAGGGGGAATCTCACCATTGTTCGGGCACATCGGGTCCTATCAACTCACCATTTAAATGCCATATACCCTCAAACAATTGTGGCGATGTGTGGATAAAAGAACAGATCGTATCGCAGGTAATCTCCAAAAAATCTTTTTCCACAGCAGAGAATTTCTCGTTTCGAATTTTCCGAGATATGTCGATTTTAGCGGCATGAAGGCACTGAGAATTTGTTGGACTGATCAATGAATTTAAGAATTTGGGGGCACCAGCTGGAATTATGCACCAATCTAAATTAAGAGTGTTATTTAAAGGCCGCGCCCATGTATTCTTGTCTGTAGACGAAGCTAAAGAATTTTTGCGTATAGTAAAAGAGGGAGGCAGGTAAGGAGGAGTAGCAATCTTGAACAGAAATGCCAGCCAGGGGATTCACAAGAGGGGAAAGGTATAGGGGTAGGGAAAAATTCTATTTGTTTTTTTAAAAGTAAATAACCCTGAACAAATCTAAGACATCCGCTGCTTCTTATGGGAAATGAGCTTATGAGTACCATTCTAAAGTACTCACTTAAGGGGAAGGGGGGGCAAGGATTGGAGGAGACGGGCCATGGGGCCCATGATGGTTAGGGCCCTAAAAGGGGGGAGTTGGGGGGTTGGGGCGACAGGGGTTTGGGGGTGAGAAGAAAAACAAGAGATAAGTTGCAGTTAGTAAAGGTTTCAAATTTGCTATTCAAGGTACTAAGGAATTTTTTAAGATGAATCTTAATATGGTCCTACCATTTTAATTCGTTGAGGGGAGGCAAGATGGAGAAGAAAAAAACCAGCAAAGATTCTGGCTCTACTCTGAGCCAGAATGGCAGCTCAGCAAATGATTAGGTTAGCCTCATGCAATTTTAATGGGGCCAATAACCAGACCAAACTTAAATCTACACTTCAGTGGTTGGTATCAGCCCAAATTCAGATTATTCTACTCCAGGAGACACACTTAAAAAAAGAGTCGGCCCCCTGCAGCCTACCTAGTTATATCTCTCAAGCTTTTTTTGCATCAGCAGGGGCAGTAGTTAGGAGGGTAGCAGTTCTGTTCACGCTCCTTTGCCAGGGAGAAGCTTTGCAGATCATTAAAGATCCCAGTGCTAGGTGGATTATAGTAAGCTGGAAGATGGGTATCCAGATTTTTCAGATAGTTAGCTTCTACGCCCCATGACGATGTAGCTGCCCTTGAGGGTCTTAAGAACGTTCTCTGGAAGCTTCCTGGTTATATTATTCTAGGGGAGATTTTAATTTATTGCAGAATGTAAATCTAGACTCTTCACGTAAGAAGAAAGCCAAAAATAAACCCAGAATAGCTAGAGGTTTGGCTACTTTAATTCAAGATTTTGTTTTACTCGATCCTTGGCGAGTCCAACATCCCAAGACACACAAATATACCTGTTTCTCTAAAAGATTTAACTCCGCTTCTAGAATTGACTTCTTTTTAATCTCGCATCAATGAGAACGGGGTAAGGCTTAAATTCTCTCAAATCCATTTTCTGACCATTCGGTCCCGGTAATTGAAAACAAATTCAATCTCACAAGGCAGGAATATCCACGATGGACTCTAGATAAGACTGTACTAACTGAAGAAGAATGGGTTACGAATGTGTGGGTTAAGATTAAGGATTTTCTAGAAAGAATTAGGGGGTCCGCTTCCTATTTCTCTTTCTGGGAAGCTTGTAAAGCATATATTAAGGGAGAGATATTATCATATAAAGCCAACGTATCCAAATTAGGGAAGATTACTGTTATGGCCTTGCAGCATGATTTAGATCAAGCAGTTCAGAGACACATAACCGACTATTCTCAAGCCACTAAAAGTAGACTGGAGAAAGCTAGACATGATCTAAAAGCCTTCTATGATTCTCAGACTATTGTCAATCAGAATACATGGTTTCAAAAATTGTATGAAGAAAGTGAACATGCTGGAAAGTTTCTGGCCTGGTCTATAAAAAAAGAGACGCAATAATGCTATGATCAAATCAATTTCCGATGAAAATAGAAATCAATTAGTTGACCAAGTGGCGGATATCAAGGCTGTTTTTCTCTCCCATTATAAGAAAATACATATGTGCCTATCTCTGCCTTCCTTGGCTTCTATAGAAGAATTTCTCAAATCTATAGAAGTACCAAAACTCAGTGGCATCCAACAAGCCCATATAGGCGCCCCTATTACATTGGAGAAAATCCAAGAGGCCATTAAAGATTCCCCTAATGGGAAAGCATGTGGCTGCGATGGCTTTCCAGGCAAATTTTAGAAGGTATGTATGCCTCAACTGGTAGAAACTTTAGCACAGTTATTCAATGCAATTCAAGAAGGAAGCCAAGTGCCCAAGTCTTTTTCCGAGGAAGCTATAATAAGCTTTGTTAAAAGAGACAAACCTCCTAATAATCCAGGATCATACCGGCCGATTAGTTTACTTAACTGTGATTACAAATTATTCGCAAAGATTATGGCAGCTAGAATAACCACCTCTGCTCAAGAAGTGGTTCATAGGGATCAGTCTGGCTTTTCATCGGGGAGAACTATGGCAATAAATACCAACTTTCTAATAGAAGCAATTGATTATTATACGAATAAAAAGATAGAAGCAACAATCATCATGATCGATGCTGAAAAAGCTTTCGATTTAGTTCCATGGAAAATTCTGTTTGCGATTCTTTTAAGATTTAATTTTCCTTTACAATTCGTAAATCTATTGAAGAACTTATATAGTAACGCTGAAGCTAAGATAATAATAAACTCTCAAACTGCAGGATCACTACAAATTAGACAAGGCACTCGGCAAGGGTGCCCGAAGTCACCAGTGCTTTTTGCACTATTTATAGAACCTCTAGCATCCCTGTTACGGCAAGATCCACAAATTAAGCTTTTTGCTGATGATATAATTCTATAATTGGCAGCGGATAAACAAAATATTTTGAATGTCTTCAGAAAAATCAAATCTTTTTCGGATCTAAGGGGATATAAAATTAATCATTTCAAATCTGAGGTTTTACTTTTTAATTGCTCCGACCACATTTTTCCTTCTGATATGAGCAATCAGGTCTGTAGGACCGGTTCAATCAGATATTTAGGGCAATGAATGTCACATGATTTTTTGCAGTTATATCAGTTTAACTACGAACCAATATTTTATAAGGCCAGAAATCTTTTAAAACAGTGGCAGGCCTTACCACTCTCTTTAATACGGAAAATTGCTGTCATAAAAATAATGATTCTACCTCTTTTTCTTTTTCAAATGTATTAATCAAAGTCCCCTCCAAGTTTTTTTACGAGATAGACCAAATGCTGCGCCCTTTTGTCTGGTCTGGCAGGATACCTCGCACAAAACGTGAGACTTTACAGCTATCTATTCAAGAATGCGGTCTTGCACTCCCCCACTTCAACCAGTATTATCAGGCAGCGTTTTTCGATTGGTGTACAAGATCAGTTACTGGACGTGATTTGGGAGGTAACTTCTATTTGAAACAAATGCTTCTAGAAACTGGCACCCAGCTTGTTCCATTTATTCAAATTCCTAATCTTCCCAAGCATAGCAGATATAAGATGCCTCAGGTCATCTCTGATAAATATTTCCAATTGAAGGAGGAGTACCAG
This sequence comes from Calotriton arnoldi, assembly GCA_963921515.1. Taxonomy (NCBI): domain Eukaryota; kingdom Metazoa; phylum Chordata; class Amphibia; order Caudata; family Salamandridae; genus Calotriton; species Calotriton arnoldi. Next base: position 238,494 of record CAWUFW010014259.1, read on the forward strand.
TTTATCTCCTTCCATACTGAAATTTTGGTTGCACATAGTAGTGGGATAGGCCTCCATATAAGTCAGAAAAGTATAACAACTTGGGAAAAGGTGGGGCTACATTGTTTTAGGGATTTTCTTATAGAGGTGGCAATGAAATCTTGGGATCAAATAAAATCGACTAATCTTGGACTCCCTCTTTACTGCTTTTTTTCTTTTTTTCAATTTTGTAATTTTATAAGAAATTTTCAGTTCCCCACAGATACTCTGGCAAATCTGATTAGTCATACTTATTATGTGAAGGAGACCAGAGGGGTAGGGAACTGGTACCAGATTTTTCAGGAACAACTGCATGTAAAAGTAGTACCACAAACACTACAAAAGATTCAGAGCTCTACAGGCTGCAGGATAGATATGCAAACATGGAGAACGTATAATATCTGGGCGCATAAAGCTATGAGGGGGGCCAATTTCAAATACATGGCTTTTTTCTGTAAGTGGCAACTTTATTATACCCCATCTCACCTCGATAAAATGTATTCCTACATCTCAGGAAGATGCTTTAGATGTAAGTACTCCAATGGAGACTGGTTCCACATTTGCTTTTCATGTCCAGCTTTAACTAAATTTTGGAAGCAAATTTTACATTGGCTTAGCGACAAGCTTCAAATAAACTTAGTCCCTGAACCTAAAACTGTCTTTTTTGGAATCAACTTAACTTATCTATTCAATGGCGACAGTATATTTTTATTGCATCCCTTGTCGCTAAGTCTCTGATCCTGCAAAAATGGAAAGTGGCTGAGCCTCCAATTCTCTCTCCATGGCTACTCAAGATGTCTCGAATTGAAGTGAAAGTAAAATTATATTCACAAAGAGTAGGAGCTACAGTCAAATTTCTTAAAATCTGGGGTGTCAAGTAGGTCTACACTGCCATTCCAAACATTATAGAGTTTGGGGGCTTTTTTTTCATTTTTAAGAGGGAGCACTGTTAAATCAAAAGGAATTGGTCCTACGGATAGCAAGTCCATGTTTGTATAGGTTCTTATTTATTTATATTTGATTGGTATGTATTATCTATCATGTATATTAATGATATAAGTATTTTGATGAACTGTGTATTTATGTTTTTTACTAACTGTAATAATTATTAAAAAGATACATTAAAAAAGTTTTCTGTCAAAGCAGACAGGTATTGCCTAAGTGGGGTAGGGCATTCCTCCTTGAGTTGCTCTGTCACCATCAAGTGGTTAGGGGACTGAAAATCCTTGACCTCATTCCTCTTACCCACTCATTCCAACCACACAATAAAACATGAATCCAAGTTTCAAACGGAACACCATCTGCTCTCTTGCAGTCACAGAAGCTCTGCAGGTATTGATCTGTTTTCAGCCCAAACTGCTGTCATGTGGCTAGGTGAGGCCCGGGAAGAAACACTGCCATCTTTACATGCACATGTTTCTTAAGTTGCATTCTTTTCTACACACTACGTTTGACAAAAATGTGCTAGCGTGACAGCACAAGATTAGTTTCCCTGAAACCACATTGCTTACAGTTCAACTTCGTAAGTACACTATCATGACACCTTGAACACTTAGTAGAAGGCCTGAACGCACATTGTGCAAATGCTGTTGTTTGTTATTCGCCCATGAGGAGTCATGGCTATCACAAGAGAATAAACAAATGGGGGACATACTCGCTGCATGTCTGGGATAGGTATGGTCTAAGAGGATCCTAGAGCCTCATTCCACAGTGCTCTGTTCCTGGGTTCGTACCATGGGTTGCGCCCCAGATTCAACTACAGTCGCATCCCTTTCACCCAAAGTCTCAAACTGGAACCTAATGAATTTAGCAAGGACCTCTCTGTCCCTACTCCTGGGAATAATCCACCCTCTGTTCCCACATAAATCCTTCATCTGATCTATGGACATGGTGCTGAGGTCAATTTCAAAACCCTGTGTTTTTCATTGTCTATGTGTGTCAGCTTTGTGCATAGAAAAAAAAACTGGACTACTAATTTACTGGCGCAAATTGGAAGTGGCCACTGCTATATCCAGGCTCTTAAATGTTAGGTTTACCACCACTGCCACCAATTTTCAGAACCCCTTTCAGAGGGCCATGGGGCACGCTGGAGCCACTGGTTCCAACTGTGGGGGTTGAGATCTTTTAGTCCTAATGTCCTGGGGCCCTGACTACTATGGATCTTGAATAACTGGGTCAAGTACCCCTTCTGCACTTGACTATGAGTGACAGATGTGATTGAGCAGTCTAAGGCATTCGCTAGGGTGCGGTGTGGATACAGATTAGTGAACTGGGCTCATTACTCAAAGAGTGTGCAGCAGCAGCCATAAAAAAAAGTCCAGCCAAATACTTACTTTTATAACAAAAAGAAGTATTTTATTTCTAACTCTACTCATTCAAAGGAAAGTTACGGCATTCACAGACAGCAAAACATTTCCTGGTTGAGGTTGAGGCTGTAGTATTTCATTGACAAGTCCCTGTCCCACCTGTTCCTCGCAATGTGATTGGGGTTAACCCCTTCACTGGTGGTCACATTCAAGGAATGCTCACTAGTAAGCCTTAACTCAAGAGTCCACTCTGACTCTTTGATTACAGTCAAAAGTGTCTTAGCACCACAGCACTTTTATCAGCTAGTTCCTGGGGACTGGTAGCATCTTGGAGGGTGTACCACCCGCGGGCACTCTTTATAGCACATGTCCTTCTCAGGTGAGTCTGCTGCAAGCGAGAGGCATGACTGCACTCGGTAGGTGCAGGCTCTCCTCTGAGCTTATGTGGATGTGCTCCGGCAATGATCAGAGGTGTTTCCGCGCTCCTCCTGCTGGGTAAGTGTCCATGCTCCCACAGAGGGGAGGTGATTCTGATACTCCTTATCTAGATCCCGTTGAGATGCTGATTCGTGCACGGTGTCCTCACTTGATCCACGGGGTTCAGGTCAGAGGCGTTCCTCATTGCTCCTGGTGACTTAATTGTCACCGCGGCTCATAATTCGTAGGCTGCTGCCCAATGCATATCAAAAGTGTTCCTGTCACCTCCTCCAGGCATACAGGGTTGCTTTGCCACTGCAACACAAGGCTTCGGCCCTTACAGGCATGCATCCACCCAGTGCAGGTTTGCAACATACACGCAATGCACAGTAATGCATACTCCATATACTGTAACTTTCATAAGCCCACATACATCCAGCACCTGCATTTAACATACACGCACTGCCTAGCACTGTATTCTTTTTATATTGTACCACCCATAAGCACACAAACATCCAGCATATGCATTTAACATGCATGCATTGTACCCTTCAAGTATTGTACCACTCATAGGCACATATACATCCATTACATGCATTTAACATGCACTCACTGCTCAGTACTGCACTATCCCTGTATTGTAGCCTTCCCAGGCACACATACACCTAGAGCAGATACACCACCACTGTGCTGCGCACCACGTGACACCAATCTGATGTAGGCCAAAGGGTGAGTTAAGCACACAGCAGCTGAACTTTAAAAAGTGTGTGGACCTGTAGGCCTCACTCCTGTGACACAGATTAAAAAGGATCTGTTCACACCTTCCACCACTATGAGGGAAGCTCTTTGGATGCCTCTCCCCATCCAACAAGACCACAATCCATGACACAAGCCCATGTCATGGTGCACACGTATGATCTGTGTTTGCTTATGCCAACAAAAATCAGCATTAGGGATCGAGACAGCAGTACAGTTGGGCACTCAGGGCAGGGTTACAACATATACTAACATACATAATGGGATGCAAACAGAAACTTGCACTTTTGCACTAATCAGAGATTGTAGTGTAGTTCCTATTTTCCTAATAGGCTCTGTGCATTGGAATAATATACCCTATAGATTCGACATAGGACTGAGGTCAGTATGTCCCTATCGAGTATATTAAACTTAATTACTTTGTGCCAGCTAACTCAGAGGCCACTAGAAACTCCTTGTAAACAAGAAGGGAGTAGTTTCTGGCAACCCCATAAACATGACAACTTTGTTTCCCTTTAGAATCGGAACACTCTCAGAATCGTGGAAACAATAGATAACAGTTTCACTCAGCTAATCGTGCATGCTTAGTTTCCTCAGAGTTACACAGAAAGAATAGACGGGTGTTTCAATAAAAAGGATTTATTGAACAGTCTTGTTTCTAGTGTAAGAGATATGAGCTGTTATGATCACAAGACAGTATGCAAGATATATAATGTACAGCGTAAGCAGTAGAAAGAAATAATACTGCGCTAGCATTATCTTTTAGCATATATTCACATACATAAATAACATGAGCTAAAAATGCGAGTACTCATACGATGCTTCTCTAAGCTAGTTCTACCCCAGTGTACCTAACCTAGTCTAGGTGTAGGGCAAGCTAAGAAGTAGGTGAAGTATTCTCTAGTATGGTATGCTAAGAGTCTGGAATGCCAAGAGTCCCTCTAGGTTCTAGTCAGCTCCATACCTTGAGAATGAGAGAGGTGGGAATCTCCTGCCGGATCTCAAACTCTAACACCCCGCGAAGGGAGTCAGAATACTGGAAGCTGGATTCTCTGCGAGCAGGGATGACAGCGTCTTCTCAGTGCGTCAGGCCGGGATACGGGCTCCTCTGAAGTCGAGGTCTCCTCTAACTTGCTTGGGCAAGGGAAGGTATATTTATACCTGGTAGGTGCCTTGGAATGTTAGCATTGACGTGAAGTCAGACAGAGGAAGACGTCAGGAATGAACCCTTAAGGAATAGTGGTTCATGCATAATAGATGAGTTCTTGGAGAAATCAATAATCCTGTGCTGGGCTTAGGGTTTGGTTTCTAAGAACTCGTTGTGACGTTAGGGTGGACGGATGTCAGTGACCATGCCTGTATTTGGAGTGCATGGCTAATGCCTAAATAAGGACTGGGATCTTATGCCTATAATGGGCAATGCGAATTGTGCCTATATAAGGACATGTTTCAGGAAAACCTATATACGGACACCTAAAGCGGAATACAACACCCACTCCACTTTCGAATGAACGATAATACTAAATGCTAAACATTAAACTTGAGTACCTCATATTGCTAAAAACATTTCTAAAAGCATAGTAAAAGAAGTTTTTAAAAGAACTGTTGTTAAAACATGTAATGCAATAGGTACTGTACATTTTAAAGCATTTCTTCATTCTAAGCATATATTTAGAAATAAATTAAACATGAATGAATAAACAGAAATATATACACATGATGAAATGGTTGACAAGTTTTTCAAAAATCAAAGCCATTGCATATCATGGTATTAAATTACATTTTAGTCAAATAAGGTGACATTGTGTCCCTGGAAGTGTTCAAAGAAGTCCGTTTTATATGAATAGTTCTACTGTAAGCAGATTGAGTTGCCATGTATTTTCAAAAAGTAAAGAAAAAGTTCAATTTTAGGAAGAGTTCCAAGTTTTGAAAATATGAAGGCCAAATTCATTGCGTCCCTGGTACACTGTGAGCCGAATCAAAGTCAGTGTATGGGTCTGGTGTAAGCATGAAATCATCTATTTCTGTAGACAAAATATTGTCTACCGATGTTGGTGACATTTGGAACACCTCGTTCAGAAGGTTAATTGCACAGAGATGAGAAACATCGCCTTCAGCAGAAGATGCCGCAGCAATGTTCGCGTCCGTTGTTACCTGTGTGCCTGTTGATCCATCTCGTACCTCAGCAGCAGCAGGAAGCGTCTGTGAGATCTCAATGAATGCCGTCATCAGGATTGGTAGCCTCTGGGGACAACACAGAGCATGGGCCGTTACCGGGTCCATCAGAGTATCGATATCCGTTGGCATGACTGATGGGAGTGTTAGACAGGTGTCTAGCACGCATTCTTCACCGCAAAGCAGGCAGCGTAGAACAGGTAAGATGCAATCTTGCCAGATTGGTCTGAATGACAGGAACCATGTTGTATTAAGTGCCCATAGACGATGCATGCCAAAAAGCTGCACTATGCGCTCACGGCACTTCCGTTCTAGGAGAGCTTTCTCCACATCGCTCGGAGTGATGTCAGTGGATAGGCTTGCCATAGCGTAATAGTAGGAATAGGAACAGGATTCCTGCAACAAGTGCTAGAATTAATGGCACACCACCAAACACCGAATGTGCGAAGTTTGGGATGATTCCGAGGACTGCCTGGAAGGGTGCTAACAGTCCTGAACAGATGGTCGTAAATAAATGTACAATTCCGCTCGTATCAGACATGTTAAAGATACGTCCCATCATTTCTGCGAAATGTATAGGGCAGTTTGTACGAATTAAAGCCTGCATCTCAGCCGAAGTCCTTGCAATTTGTAAATCATAGATTTCTTTGGCCGAGGTCAAAGGCACGGTCTGTTGCAAAAGCATGGCTTTCATTCTGCTTAAAGTATCAAAACGTATAAAAGAAACATTCAATGAAGGCCATAGAGGCGACTCCCTGACTGTGTCTATTGGGGGGAACAATACTTGCATAGAGCAAGTAACCCTGGAGTCGACCGTTACCAGATATGGGATGCCTGGCAACATGCCACAGCAACTCTGATCATTCAACATGAGGTAACTCCCGTTAGAAAGTTGCCCAAACGCTGGATTAATCACAGTAGCCGGTGTACCTTGCTGGTGGCAGGACAAATTTGCCACAGAACCATTACAAGCCCCGTGTAAAGAAATGTCCTGACATATGAGTGAACCGCTTAGTGCATTTTCACAGTGTGTACCGCTTAGAAACACTTCACGATCCCCACTCCAACATCTGTATTCGTAAGGTAAATCCCACGATGTCTTAATGTATTCTTTACCCAACCTTTCATATTTGCCTGCTTGCATTTGTTTGAGGCAATACTGAAACTGAAAAGCAGTGACAGGCAGAGTGATTTTGCCATGGATAAGCCATTCTGTAGCTGGTTTTTCTGCTACTGTAAATGGTAATTTTTCCAGTTTTTCAATGCTCAGCACTGTATACTTTGCTCCCCTTTGTGCCAATTCGATCTGTTTATCAGTTAGATTGTATTCTGCAAACAGAGCCGACGTGTTGATAAAACACCAAGGCACATAGCCCGCACGCAAAGATTGCAGCGTCCAGCCTAACAACATAATAGAACGTAACTGAGATTGGCCTTGTTGTAACATGGCTAAATCTTGTTCCAGTATGTCAATAGCAGAGGATACAATGTTGTCCAATGAATAAATTCTGGATGATAAAGTTGTTAACCCATTGTCGACCACAGAGAGAGTTTTCTCTAAGTTAATACGATCAAGTTCACGTATTCGTTCTGCGGCCTCTGCCTGTGAAACCTTCCATACTTCATTATAAGCAGCATAAATGCCAGCATATATGAAACGTTTTTGACGCGGTTTTCTTGGTCCTAGCAAGAATTCCCTAAGGTCTGCGTCTTCTGTAAGTAAAGATAAGTGTTGTTTCACATCCTCAAGTGTAGATTTTTGTAGCCAGTCGAGGCACAATTTTCCTACACTGTATGTGGTTACTATCCCCGGATGTTGTCGTTGAACATATCGTGGGTCTGGCCTATGGATAGTAAAGCCCTGTCTTCTATTCAGGAATCTTTCTTGACAGATGTTTGTGTCTGTGGGCCAGAGTAACCATTTTTTCCAATCAGGATCTGTTCTGTTGGTTTGTAGTATTGTGTCAACTGTAACCGCTCCCTGTGTAGTGTCATTACTTGCAGGTGTTGGTACAGAAGGTGTTTTCATGTCTTTGATCTTAGCTAAACCAAGGCAAGACGTTTGTTGCACAGTGTCATTCAAAAACATTATTTGCTTAGGGATGATACATGCTCTAAACAAAGCTTCTATCCCCTGTACTTGCCAATCTTTAGAACCCCAGACAGATTTTGTGTCTTTCCAAAAGTCAAATCCATGTCTAGACAGTTGGGTAATAAAGGATGCAGAGTAAATCTGTTTTGTATTAGTTAACATAATTTTCTGTCCTGTTTTGTTTACATTTCTATAGTAAAACGTTTCTGGATCCGATGTATTGTACCCTGAAAAATAGGGAAACTTTTTAGCAAACGTTTTTGAACTACCTTTTGGTGGTGTAGGACAATGTTCCCATTGGTTAAACATAAACACATTTCTAGGTATTGCAGATTTATGCAAGAAATGATGACCATAGTGGTTGTAACAATAAAGCTGTTCGTAGTCTGATGAACCCTCTAAGTAGTCATTGTTAGAGAATGCAGCAGACCTTTCTAGATCAGACATCATATCATTTACAGTCTCAAAGTCTCAATCATCAGAATAGGTACTGGCGGTAATAAAATCACTTAGTGAAATTTTAAATAAATGTGGAATGTTCAAAAGTTCCGTCGGCCCGAATATATCGAAATTGATTTTGTCCCACACTATACCATCCTGTATAGGAACGGCTGTGATGTTCACTGCTGAAAAGTCTCTTGCTTCACGATGGGATGATTTGTGTGGTTTCAAAAGTAAGTTCACATTTTTACTTTCAGTGTCCATATGGATGTATCTGCCATTTATAAGCACGCTGATAGTCATAACCATAGCTAGCCAGAGCAGAAAGAAAAATATTCCAGAAATAATCCATAGTTCAATCCATGGTGAAACCAGATAAATCTCTTTCAGGAAATGAAAAAGGTCTTGTACTTGTTGTTTGAAAGTTTTTGATGCTGGCGTCGTTTCAGGTTCACTCGGATCCTCAGAAAACGTATCAAAGTTAATGAAATAGCCAGAAGCAGTTCTGTCAATTGTTGGAATTGCATCAGGATTTGTTGAAATCGCTGGAACCAGTTGATCACTTGTTACGTTGGTGTAGACAGGTGTATCTGGACGTACTGTTACTTGAGTTTCAAGAGGGACGAGTTCCATAGCATTGTTGCTTAGTCCTTCATCTGTTACTGCTGAATTCTCGATGGTTATGAGTCTTTAAGTCTGAACCTCTTGGATAGTAGCGAGAGGAGTGCGTCTGCTACTAGGTCGGAGTCCACGAGGCCTACTATTTAGTATTGGCCACATACTGTGGTTTGATGAGGTCGATTGACACAAATCTTTTCTCCTTTTTTCCAGCAAGGGGCGGCAGAAGTACTGTTCTTGTTCCGTGTACGGCTAGGACAGGTACTGGTTGTCTGTAAGAAGGTCCAAATTCCTTCTTGTCCGCAATCTTCTCTCTGACTAGATCCCCAACGTTTGGGATCCAGACAGGCCTTGCTGGGACCGCCAGTTTTTCCCCAGTGGTGGTTGGCTTCAGGAACACGTTGCTTTGTTTCGATCTTAGTTCATTTAGATCCTGTAAAACAGCCAAACGATCTTTGATATCAAAGGGTTTATTTTCCATCACTGTGCCTTTACATTCGAGATCAGGAACCCACATTCTTGTCCCAAATAGGACCTCATATGGAGTGACCCCCTAGAGAACTTCTTGGCAAATTATTTAATGAGCGTTGGACCCCATAAAGATGTTTGACCCACCCATCACCCGAACCTAATACTCTAGCTGTTATAGACTGCTTTATGTCCCGGTTTTTCCTTTCCACAACAGAATTTCCCTCAGGATGAAACGGAGAGGAGTACTGCAATGCTACGCCCAAACTGGCCGTGGCTTCTTTGTAAGCCCGAGAGCTAAACGCAGGGCCCTGGTCAGAATGTAGTGTGCCAATTGCGTATGTGCCGATAAAGACTCGCAAATCTTTTATAACAGTTCGAGCGTCAGCCAAGCGCTGAGGCCATATCCATAGGAACCTTGACTTAGTATTTGTGGGATTGCATTTGTCCAAAAGGACGCCTGCGCGTAGATAGTCTAATGCTGTCTAACAATGGTGTCTGCCCTGGGCAGGCTACTTTGTAGTCTGGTGTCTGATGGCGTTCTGCACCACGCTGTCTATTGCAGTCGATGCAGTCATCGATGAAGATGTGAATATGTGTATTCATTCCAGGCCACCAGTACATCTCTTTTAATGTTAATATTGTTTTAGAGATCCCTTGATGTGACAGACCCTCCCCCAGATGTGCTTCATAAATCAAAGCTGCTCTACGTTCCATGTTTGGAATTACCCTATCCCCCACTCCAGAGATTCGAGCAAAAGGAACGTTGTTCGCATCAATTACATAAGAGCACTTGAGTGGAAATTTTTTGGTAACGCTGCACCACTGCCTTTGCTTGAAGCATTGACAGCCAACAATATCTCACTGTCTATTCTCGTTTTTGAACGAGTGATCGCAGCTACGGAAGCCGTCTGAACAGCCCCCTTTGCGGCTTCGTCAGCCAATGAATTCCCTGCAACGTGAACGCCATCACGTTGATGACTCAGCGTGTGTATCACGTGAGCCTTTGGTAGTTTGTTTTTCAACTGAACTACTTGTTCTCAAAGCGTTTTATGCTTTATTGTGCCACCTTTTGCATCTTTGAACCCGTTTTCAAGCCAATTCTGTATATATTCATTATACAACTGAACACAGTAAAAAGAATCGCACACTATGAGTGTGGGGAATTCGCGATCTGTACTTTCCTGTGCCAGTTTGAATGCTTGTAGTTCAGCTCGCTGAGCTGTACAATCTCCTAGAGATTGAGTTTTAGTGACCATTGGTCTGAAGTTACCATCTTGCATGCGACCTTTAACGATTGCGCATGCTGCACTGTAAGCTTGCTTACTCCCTGTAGCGGGTTGTGCTGATCCGTCAGTGTAAATTATAAATTCGTACTGATCTAGAGGCAGAATTTCAGTGGGCAGAGGACATTCATGTTCATATTGCAGGAACGCTTGTGTTTTTAAATCAGTATCAAAAACATATTCAACATCTGTTGCAGCAAGAGAATTAACCCATTGTATCCATCTAGGATGTAAAGCTTTTGCATTCGGAATGCTCGCTTTTGTAACCGCCTCTAAGGCTGGTACTGGAGTTACGACAATAATGCGTTTCCCTTGGGCTAGAGCTCTTTCTTTTGCTACAGCGGTTTGAACTGCTGTCAGTATTTTTTCTGTTGAAGTGAAGCGCATTTCGGCTTGTGTATACAAATGTGATTTGTATGCTATTGGTACTTTTTCACCCTCATTAAATGTTAAATGTTAAATAGGTGAATCCGCATTGTCCCGAAATTATTCGGATCACTAAATTGCGTGTATTAACGCGTGTTTGTAAGTGATTTGTTGCTAACATGTTAGCTTGGAGTGAACGCAGGATTTCTGTGTGTTCTTGTGTCCAATGTTTTGTTGAAAAATCAGGTTTGAATAATTCATAGAGAGGTTTAACCATTTCTGCGTATTTTAGAATGTAAGTTCTTCCAAATTTTTCAGCATTTTTGGAGGTTGGAGCAGCGCGCATTTTTCTAAAAAGTTGGCTTTCAAGCTTTTGCCTTCACTTGAAAGCTCATATCCTAGGAAAAGGACATTGAGATGGGCAATTCTGGATTTTTTAAAGTTGAATTTATAGCCCTCAGAGGCGAAGCCCAATATAATGGCACTTACCCTGTTCAAGTGCCTATCTAGGTCATCGTCTGTCAAATAGATGTCATCGACATATGACAATGCCTCATTATCATAAATTTGTAGTAACTCTGTTACTCTTGCTGAGAATAACCCCGGGCTGTTTTTCTGTTCAAACTGTTTATTTTTGCAAGAAAAATAGAAGGAGACTGCTCGTGGACACAGCGTTTCGCCTACAACCCTATGGTAGGGGCCGGCCGCGTAGGATAGGTAAGCTGTCGATAGGCAGCAGCAAGAAGCATAACTGTACAGTATGTCATGTAAGTAACACAGCAAGTCGCCTACAACCCATTGTGGGCCGGCCGCGTCAAAGAGCAATTGCCAATACATATCATATGTATGGAGAGAGCAGATGGCAAGTCGGAAGAAAGAAGAGAAGGTGGAGAAGAAGAGGAGAAGTAAGAGAGACAAAAAGGGGAGGTGGGCGAGGGGGGGAGGAGAAAAAACGCTAAGCCCCTAGGGGTGGCGAACAGCGTGCAGGAGGGGACTATTCTGAATCCGGGGGGTAGACTGCATCCTCGAAGAGGCGTAGGGCGCGGAGTTTCGGGGGCTGGAAGCGGGCGTATTCTAATTTGCAGAGATGGGTAACAAGTGGCTGCCACAATTTAGTAAACTGGGAATCGCAAGACTGCAGGTGAGCAGTGAGCAATTCCATTGAGACAGTGTGCCATAGGCGCGTGAACCAGACAGTGATTGGGGGGGTCTCCGGCTTTTTCCAGTACAGGGCAATGAGCTGTTTGGCAGCGCCTTGCATGTGGAGAGAAATATGCCAGTCAGTGCGTGTGAGTGCATGCAAATTGTCAGGTTTGAGGCCTAGAGCAGCTGTGGCAGGAGTGGCAGGCAGGGGAAAGCCAAGCACCTCTTTGATATGGCTGAGGATCTCCTTCCAGTATGAGGTCAAGAAGGGACAGGACCACCAAATGTGCAGGAAGTCGCCCGTGGCGCTCGAGCACCTCCAGCACAGCGGGGATGTCGCAGGGAACATCTTATGCAGTCGGGAAGGCGTATAGTACCATTGGGTCATGGTCTTGTAGGCGGTCTCCCACTGGGAAACACAGAGGTAGACCTTCGGGATATCCCGCCACAGACCAGTCCACTGGGCAGGGGCTATGTCCGAGGTAACGGTCGATTGCCATTTGCGCTGGTAGAGGTGGGGAGTAGTGAGTGGAGGATGTTGCAATACGTGATAGGTGTGGGATATAAGCCCTTTAGATTCATCGAAGGCGCGCACTAGGCGCTCAAAAGGCGTAAGAGGTCGAGTGGCTGCCTGCGCCCAGGAGGAGGTATGTATCCAATGGCGCAGTTGGATATATTGCAATCGGGCTCCCTCCGAGAGTTGGAAGTCCGCCTTGCACTGATCAAAAGTTTTAAAGGTATCGCCCAGGAAGAGGTCTCTAATGGTCCGACACCCACCGTCAAGCCAATCGGAGAACGCTAAGGGACGCACTGCCGGTGGAAAGTGGAGATTCCCAGCAATTGGGGTGAAGGGGGACGGAAATGTGGTGAGGCCCTTAGGGGCTGCAATTTTATCCCAAATCTCTAGTACCGTCCGGGTGGGGGGGGGCCAAGTAGGCACTGCGCGACCGCGAGGCCCAGTGCTGCCACGGGAGGTCCCAAATGGATCTCCCAGTCACCGCCCTATCCATATGGAACCATACCTTTTCACTTTGCCAAGCCATCCACTCAGAAATAAAGCGGAGGTGAGAAGCCCAATAGTACTCCAAAAGATTGGGGCAAGCCAGCCCACCCCTGTCCTGAGGAGGCATGAGTATTTTGTTGGAGAAACGCAGCCTGCATCCGCCCCAGATGAACCTAGTGATATCTCGTTGGAGGCTACCGATCTGGTGGAGCGGGATGGGGGTCGGGAGAGATTGGAATAGGTGCAGAATTTTGGGGAGCACCGACATCTTGACTGCATGTAGTCGCCCCAGCCAGGAGAGAGTGAGTGGTTTCCATGTCCTTAGGTCCCCAAGGACCGATTTCCGGCATTCCTGCCAATTAATTTGGGACCAGGAAGCGAGAGTGGGGGTTAACTGGAGACCGAGGTATCGGATGGAGCGGGAGGCCCATTGATAGGGGACTAGAGCCTGAAGGGATCTCGTCTCGGGGGATCGTAAGGTTTAGGGCCCAGGATTTCTCGTGATTAATCTTAAGCCCAGACGCCAACTCAAAGGATCGAAGGAGAGCCAGGAGGGCCGGGAGGGAGGTGTGGGGCTGTGAGAGTGTAAGCAGGAGGTCGTCCGCAAAGAGGGCCACTTTGTGCTGGAGGCCTCCGAGGGGGATGCCGTGGATGTCAGGGGCCTGGCGGATTAAAGTGGCGAGGGGCTCCACCACAAGAGCAAATAGTAGGGGTGACAAGGGACACCCCTGCCGGGTACCTCTGCCGATCGAGATAGGGGAAGAGAGCCGGCCGTTGACCCGTACCTGGGCGGTCGGGGAGGAGTAAGGGGCCATTATCCGAGCTATCATTAACGGGCCGAGCCCGATTTTTTGTGTAGAACTGCCCGAAGGAAGGCCCAGTCCACCCGGTCAAACGCCTTCTCCGCGTCCAGCGACAGAAGGCAAGCCGGGTTGTTTCAGTGGTGGGCCTTACTCACCAAGTGTGCGATGCGCCGCACATTGTCCGCGCCTTGGCGATGTCAGATGAATCCAACTTGGTCCGGTTCTATGAGGCTGGGGAGAAGTGGATCGAGTCGTTTAGCTAGTATTTTCGTGTAGATCTTCAGGTCCATGTTAAGCAGGGCTATGGGACGGTAGGACGGGCAGAGTGCAGGGTCCTTGCCCGGTTTAGGAATAAGAGCGATTTCCGCCAGCCCCATAGACTGGGACGGACCATCGTCGGTGGCAAAGGAATTAAAAAGACGAACGGGGTGTTTCCGAAGCTGTGGCAGGAACATGCGGTAAAAAGATAGGGGAAGACCGTCCGGCCCCGGAGACTTTCCGATGGGAAGGTCCTTCAGGGCCCCAGCGAGCTCTTCGCAAGTGATTGGGTCCTCCAGTTGCTGGGCTTGATAGGTGCTGAGTGGGGTCCAGGGGCAGGCATCGAGCAGAGCCCGTACCAGGTCTGGGGAGGGCGAAGCTGGGGCATATAGGGAGGAATAATATGCGTGGAAAGCGGCGCATTTAGAATCTTCCGTAGTCGCGCGAGTGCCGTCTCCAAGTTGGATGTTGGCTATATGTGCCTTAGCTGCGCGTTTCCGCAAGCGCCGAGCCAGGACCGTGCCCACCTTGTCGCCCCCCTCGTAGTAGCGCTGTTTCAGTGCTAACAGAGCGCTCTCAGCCTTGTTAGTGCGGTGGGCCCGCAGCTGACCACGGAGAGCAGCCAGCCTCCGTTTATGAGCAAGTGATGGGCGTTCCTGGTCGAGCTTTTCAAGGGCCTTCAGGTCCTTAGTGAGATTGGCTTCGAAGAGGCGCGCTTCCCGTGCTCGCGCAATCGCGATAGAGGTGATATGACCGCGGATGGTGGCCTTGAATGCGTCCCACACAACAGGAAAGGGGGTTTCGGGGATATCATTGAGCTCAAAGTAGGAGTCGATAGCCGTTTGCAATTCCGCCACGTCTACAGGGTCCCAGAGGATGTGTGGAGGGAGGCGCCAGCGAGGCGGGAGTGGGGTGCGCGCAGAGCTATGGCGCAGGAGAAGTTCCACGTGAGTGTGGTCAGAGACCGATATGTCGGACATGGAAGCAGAGACCGTCTCGCCGATAAGGGCATGCGAGACAAGGATATGGTCTATACGTGAATACGAGCGATGCACATGGGAGTAATATGAGTAGTCACGAGCTTCAGGGTAGTGGTACCGCCAAGAGTCAAGCAGCGTGAGATCTGCCAATTGCCTCTTTAAGGCAGAGGACATAGCCCCAGCACCCTGGAAGGAGCCGTCACTTCGATCCAAAGCGGGGTCCCAGACCAAGTTAAAATTGCCCCCTATAATAAGTGAAGGGTCGTCCTGCGGCACTTGTTCCCTCAAGAGGGCTCGAAGGTAAGGATCCTGCGCCTGGTTAGGGGCATAAATACTGCACAGCGTGAGAGACCGGTGTCCGATCAAGACCTCGACTTTAAGGAAGCGGCCATCGGGGCTGCGAGAGATTTTAGATTTCCCCTGCCGAATGCCAGGGCCACAGAGTATTGCCACACCAGCTGTTTTGGAGGGGGCCGAAGCCCAGAATTGGAGGGGATACCGGGGGTGGGCCATGCGAGGGACATCAACTTTCATCAGGTGGGTCTCCTGTAAAAGGATTATATCGGGGTGCTGCTGAAGGAGATAACACCATATCTGGTGCCACTTAGTAGGGGAGTTGAGCCCCTTGACATTAAAGGAAAGGATTTTCAAGCATGGGGTAGTGGTCATGACCTCTAGGGAGTGCAATCTGGCTTAAGTGGAAGGCAATGGCTAGGAAAGAGGGAGAACCGCTGTCTTCCAGAGAGCAGAGGAAAATCCACCGGGAGCGCCCCCACCCACCAAGGAAAGAGAAAGGGACAGAGGAAGAGGGGAAAGAAGGAGAAAGGGAGAGAAGAGGGGCAGATATTCGAAACGGAAATGATCGACATTGGCCAACAGGGCCACAATATGAAAGAGAAAGACAAAGAAAAGAAAATATCGACATACTCTGAAAAATACAACGGTGGCCAACAGGGCCGCATTGTCCTGTTCCAGTCCAGGGGTGATCGCGGCCCAAAGGCACAGATCATCCCGGAGAAGTCACTCTCCCAGGAGCAGGGGGGGGTATCCTTCAAACTCAGAGCGTGAGGGCAAGGAGAGTGAGCCTGTGTCACCAGCCTTTATAGTAAGGAACCGGGAGGGCGCCGGGCATGGAGAGGGGCGATGATGCAGTAGTTCCATGTGGCAGGTGTGGACAGTGGGTCACAATGTGACGGGCGGGAGTGCATGCCCGCTCGTTCATGGCGTGGGGGGGCGAGATTTAGCAGGAGAGAGCCTCTCTTCCATAGAACGGATGTGTTGGATGATTTCCTGCTTGGCTTGGGAAGCCGACTGCTCCCCAGGATGTGATGCTCTCCTGCGGCGAGACACCTGGGACCAGGACGGCTTGGCCGGTTCACGGGCGCGGGAGGATGTGCAAGCTGGGCTGGGCGGCGGAGAGAGGGGAATGTGCAAAAGCCGGGCCGCTTCTTGGAGGGATCGCACCATCTGACGCTTAGAGTCCCACTGGAAGAAGAGCGCGAACGGGTGGCCCCATTGGTATTGGATGTTGAGGCTCCGCAGCTTGTCCATCACCGGTCTGAAGTCCCGTCACCTGCGCAGCGTGGTGGGAGCAAGATCCTGGAAGATCTGTATGGTGGCACCCTGATAGGTGATCTCCGGTTTGGAGCGCGCGGCCTTGAGGATTGCCTCCTTCTCGGTAAAAAAGTGGACCCGGGTCAAGATGTCGGGAATAAGGCCTGCTCGGGCGAAGGGGCCGGAGACTCGGTGTGCCCGGTCAAGGGCCGGTGGGGAGGCATCGTCATCGTCCCATATTTCATGTAGTAGTTTCGCCACGAACGTCATAATGTCTGACCCCTCTGAACCAATCGGAACCCCCCTAATACGGAGGTTGTTGCGACGGCTCCGGTTTTCCAGATCCTCCTGTTTCAACTGCAGGTCGAGATGTTGGTCTTCCAGAGTGGCCATTCGCTGCCAAAGTTGCTCCTGTTCTTCCGTTCGGGCGTCCACTGTCTTTTCAAGACCATCCACTCTCTCCCCAAGGTCGGAGACCTCTCTTCGAAGTTCCCGGACACAGGAGTGGACTTCCGTGCGCAGGGAGCCTATTTCGGACTTGAGTTCCGTCATGAAGGTCGCCATGAAGGATTGTGTGATGGGCGCCGAATCATCCCCGGTTGAGGATGCCAGTGCTCCAGCGGCAGCGGATCCCGGCTTGTTCCAAAGCGCTGCGACCGGGTTGTCCTTCTGGGGCGCCGCAGGCTCCTTCCCCTGCTTGGTGCGCGTCATCGTCTTCCCGGGTTGTTCACCCTCGAGGCCCCAACCAGGTGGCGGAAGTGAACGGGAATGAGGCGTCTAAGAGTTAACCACGACCGCCGGTTATGGAGGAGAGGAGCGGGCAGTCAATGTGGCAGAAGGCAACACTATGTGGGTCCCGTCACCGTGTGGGTCAGGCACCCGGGAGCCGGAACGCAGTGACCAGGGCTGCCGCGATCCACCCCAAGGGCAGGCTGTTGCGAGAGTAGCCAGGAGTCAGGAGTTCACTTCAAGTCCCCGCATGTGAGATGGCGGGCAGGCGATAGCGGCGGGGCCACCAAAGCGTTGGTAGGCGGCAGAAACATTCACAGCTGGGTAGCTCAAACCTCCAAGAAGGGTAGAGTTGCAGAGAGGGTCGTCCCCCGCATGATGTGTGCCAGTGGGGGAGCCCCGCAGGCCCGGCTTCCCCCACGCAAGCTGAGGGTCCACCAGGCGGACAGCCCAGCTACAGGGAGGCACGCAGCTGCCCAAGAGAGTCCAGCCCGAGAGGCTACAACTGGAGGTGGTCCCACCCACTGGCGGGGGGCACAGTCCCCGTGGGCCCCTCGCCGCCAAGAGTAGTCAACTGCTAAGGCGCAGGGGGAGCGCTCCACAATGGGGCCCAGGATGTCACTGCAGCAGGCCTCAGGCTTCACCCGCGTGGCAGTAGAATGCGCAGGGGGGTCAGGGGCAGGGTCCGAGGGGAGATATACAGAGTCCAGCTCCCTCGAGCCTGTCCAGGCGGGCCACAGTGCGCAGGGACACCCCCGCCCCCTCACTTCACCTGATCAGCGGGGAACCACCCCAAGGTCCTGCACAATGATGGCGCGGGCGAAGCAGGGAGCAGAACAGCATCGCGCCCAGGCGCGGGTCCGCCAAGTCAGGGGAATCGCCGCTCGCAGACCGTGGCCGGCCCTTCCAAGGGCTAGATGTCTCCAGTTCTCCCACTAAGGATCCGGTAGGGTCCCCCAGGTGCACAAGTCTATGAGGCTTAGGGCCCTATGAGCAGGCGTAGACTGGGCCCAAGATGGCGGCCGTCGTAGGCAGTGATGTCGTAGGGATCCCCTGCGCAGCCACCAGCCAGGTGTAAGGAGGCTCCACGCAGGGTCCGATGCTCACCGCTGGGCCACGGCTCCCCCCACGGGGCTAGGGGGGCAGATGGCAGCGTGCAGAGGCTCGGGTGCCTCGGGTCGCGAGAGTCAAGATGGCGGCGGCCGCCGCTGAGTGCAACCGAGAGAGGTAGCGGAGCCGCCCCTCCGCGTAACAGCAGCCCCAGTCTGTGCCCATTCGCCAAGAGGTGCCCCAGCTGTACCAACACCCCGCGCCCCGATTTGCGGCACCGATTTAGCCCCGGTTACGCTTTTCAGGCAGCTGAAGGCGGCGGTTTGCGGGAGCTCTCCCTAAGCACGTCTCACGCCATACGCGTCGAGACCACGCCCCCCCCCGGGCTGTTTTTGAACCCTTGTGGGAGTCTACAAAATTGACGCTGGGTCCCCATTATTGAGAAAGCTGTTAAGTACCTGCTTTCAGGTGCTATGTTTTGGCAAAAGAAACCATTTGAAATGTCTAATGTGGTTTTATATTTTTTACGCACAATATTATTCATTAATGCTGTACTATGTGCATTTTGCACTGAAAATGTTTTTGAACAAGTGTTCAAGTGTCTGTAATCCAAAACTAGACGATAAGTATTGTCTGGTTTGGATACAGGAAACAAAGGGTTGTTCATTGAGGAGGTGCATGTTTCAATCACCCCTTGGTATTCAAGTTGATCTAAGATCTCCCTGACCTGTTTTTTAGCTTCTTGCTTTATTGGGTACTGCCTTTGTGCAGTAGGTTCATTTTTTAGATGTATTTGATGGTGAGGTGAGTTCTCATCCCATCCTACATGATTTTTGTATAATGCTGGGGCCTGGGCAACTGCCCATTTCCTGGCATAAGTATATTTTAAGTTAATTGGAATATGGTTGGAGAAGGCAGGCATAATAATGTCCTCACCATGTGGGCACTCCCTGACAAATTGTGGTGGCCAGTCTTTTTCTGCTAGAAGTATATCATAACCCCTTGAAAGTTTCTCCCAAAAGAGTATTTTCACTTTTCTTGGTATGTCTCCCTCCATTCGGAGTGTTATTTCATATAACTTTTGTGGAGTACTAACCCTGGTGTCTACAGTTTCTACTGTGATGTACTCATTCAAGTCCACTGTCTCCAGAAGTTCCTTCAGGTTCTGGCGAGCTATTGTGACTTCTGATGCACTGTCCAGCATTGTCTGAGCCCATTCTACGTTCTTGAGCTGTGTTCTCAGTATTCTCGGCATGTCTGATCTTCAGACCTGCTACCTTCTTTTTTGTGAATTGAGATTTTGATTTATTTTTCTGAACGTGTTTGTCGTCTTTGGATTTCACGCGTTCTTCTCTATGTTCTGACCGTCCTCTTCTTTCCAAAGTCTGTGATGATATCTGAAAGGTACGAGAGGAATGTGTATCAGTATCTTGATACCTGTCAGGTTTTCTTAAATTATCCCTATTCCTGAGGTTATACCTCCTTTCAGAGGGCTCCTTTTGAGGAGACCTACCTCGGGATTGAGAACGTTTCTCGTTTGAATTTTGTTTATTAGTTTCCCACTTCTTTTTTAGAAGATGTAGGATTTTGTTTAATAGGGTCCTTCTCAGGACTTTCAGATAATTTTGGCTTCAAAGGTTTTCCACCCAAACTATCTCTGCCTAATTCTGCATAAGATTGTTCTATTATTCTGGGTAGTTCATGTTGATGTTCTGTAACATCAAATTCCCTTAAGCGTTGGCGGATCGCCACTGATGCTGCCTCTCCTTTAATATTAGATAATATTATTGTTGAGACCTGGTCGAAGTTTTTCAGTAATTTCATACCTAAATTCAGAGCAGGTTCTGCCCCTTATTCGTTTTGAATTTGTTTCAGGACATCTGGTATTACTGCGATTGACGGAACACCATGTGTTTTAGTATAGATGGCAGCAAAGACTGCGCCCCAAGTGGTGCAATCTTCCAGTTGTGGTGTGATCCCCATTGGTAAACAGATTGTTAGGATTCTGTGTTTCTCATAAGGGCTAGTATTTGGAAATACTGCTTCAATTTGAGTAATTTTTTGAGCTATCCAGAATGGAATTTGCTCACGTTTTGTGGGCATTTTACCCATGACTGCGTATAAAGTCTGTGGAGTAATTTTTAGTGTATTCCCCTGATGAGGGGTTTGAATTGGAATGGTCATTGGTGGTTGGATTGTGAAAGTCTGCATGACATATTGGAGTAATTGTCTGTAAACTTTTATTAACTCCTGTAGTTGAGTAAGTAATTCCTCGTCTGACATTACATCGATGTCAGGATGGGGTGTGTAGCCGGCTAGAATCGGCCATGTTGCTCCTGGTCTTCCTAGTGGACCGAGCCTGGTAATGTTTTTGTGATGTTTTAGGGTGCCTTTAAACCAGAGATGACGCTCCTGGTATGTGTGTGGAATTTCAATATCCTTGAAAGGAATATATTCCTCTGGTGGTTCATCTTCTTTAAAGAAGTCAAACACTTTTGTTACTGGATTTGATTTTGGGAATGCTATCCATGTATAGAATACCTCTGTCTGAAAGGATTTGTGTGCCTCTATCACGAAAACTGCTCTACCACCTCTTGGTGATAGGCCGTGTTTTATAAGTTTTAGAGTGATGGCTCTCCTTAAGTTTGGAGGGATGTTTATAACACCCTCATCGGCTTCATTTAAACCGGTAAAGTTAAAAGCTGTTACGACTGGGTCAGCCGTATTTACACCGTTCTCGGTGCCATTGTCCCCGTGTTCGGACATTTGTTTTTTGAAAAATGTAGTACAAGTTTCAAGGAAACAAAAGATAAGGTGCACAATATTTTGGAACACTGTATCCTTCAACATTGAACAAACCAAACAGCTAATCTATAGGTTTTTTTGTCCTATTTAGCTTTGGCGGATATTTAACCCTACCCACTCCAGACGTCTTATGGAGTATGTGAGTAGGGGTCTCTGAGAGAAAAGCACGACTGAGTTACTCAGTATATAGCGTTAAATGAGTGCCTTACCAAACCGTTGGGCGCCATGTAGTGTAGTTCCTATTTCCCTAATAGGCTCTGCGCATTGGAATAATATACCCTATAGATTCGACATAGGACTGAGGTCAGTAAGTCCCTATCGAGTATATTAAACTTAATTACTTTGTGCCAGCTAACTCAGAGGCCACTAGAAACTCCTTGTAAACAAGAAGGGAGTAGTTTCTGGCAACCACATAAACATGACAACTTTGTTTCCCATTAGAATCGGAACACTCTCAGAATCGTGGAAACAATAGATAACAGTTTCACTCAGCTAATCGTGCCTGCTTAGTTTCCTCAGAGTTACACAGAAAGAATAGACAGGCGTTTCAATAAAAAGGATTTATTGAACAGTCTTGTTTCTAGTGTAAGACATATGAGCTGTTATGATCACAAGACAGTATGCAAGATATATAATGTACAGCGTAAGCAGTAGAAAGAAATAATACTGCGCTAGCATTATCTTTTAGCATATATTCACATACATAAATAACATGAGCTAAAAATGCGAGTACTCATACGATGCTTCTCTAAGCTAGTTCTACCCCAGTGTACCTAACCTAGTCTAGGTGTAGGGCAAGGTAAGAAGTAGGTGAAGTATTCTCTAATATGGTATACTAAGAGTCTGGTATGCCAAGAGTCCCTCTAGGTTCTAGTCAGCTCCATACCTTGAGAATGAGAGAGGTGGGAATCTCCTGCCGGATCTCAAACTCTAACACCCCACGAAGGGAGTCAGAACACTGGAAGCTGGATTCTCTGCGAGCAGGGATGACAGCGTCTTCTCAGTGCGTCAGGCCGGGATACGGGCTCCTCTGAAGTCGAGGTCTCCTCTAACTTGCTTGGGCAAGGGAAGGTATATTTATACCTGGTAGGTGCCTTGGAATGTTAGCATTGACGTGAAGTTGGACAGAGGAAGACGTCAGGAATGAACCCTTAAGGAATAGTGGTTCATGCATATGATAACGCTGATTCTTATCTTATCACCTCTAAGAATCTTCAGGTCGCCAGGATCTTTTTACCTGCTGAATAGTGGGAAGGGAAGAAAAATCCTTTTCAGTTATGCGACAATTTAGAATCCAGTTTACCTTAATAGACCACTGACTCCGAATTCAATATTGTGGGTTTATTACAGCCAAGAATAACTGCACGTGCAAGCACCTCAACACGAGGTTAAAGAAATAGATGGGCACTAATACAAATAGCAACCTACGCAGGAGTCTCATCCTACTCAGGATAAGAAGAATCGTTAGCTCCAGAAGTATTAGACAAGCGATAACTGCTCCGATCTCTATATTATTCTTCATTTACCTAAATAAGCATAAAACCATTAGCTGTCCCTACTCTATCACTAAGGTGGCATACCTACTTAACGACTTCCCAGGCAAGAGTAAAGAAAAGGTGTCAGCTGTGAAGACTTCCTAAGAAGTGCACTCACATAGCATTTCGAGCTCGTTTTAAGATGCTCCTTCCTAGAATTTCTCTCTGCCTTCCTCTCTGGTCTCCTCTACCTCTTCTCTCTCTCCATCCTCGGGGCACTGTCCCTAATACAAAATGTACATACAATTGAACACGCCCTTCTCACGCCTCTTCGGCCAGGTCTTCCTTCTCGTACTTTTCCATCGAAACTCTTATTTCATCCAGGACGGTTACGATGACCTTGAGTCCCAGGCACCTTCTCCGCTGAAAGTATCATCCCTACATTTCAGTGTACTCCCATCTCAATGCCTCCCACCACCCTGACTCCTGAAACAAAGAACCAGTCTTTCGCTAACGAGGCATGTGTCCTTGCACCTGCAACAGAAGATACATTTCAACAGACTTTCCTTCCCTCTGCACGAATCTACCAACTGTACCCGGAGAGCCTTTCCAAGAGAACCTTCTCTGCCTACAGAATAAGCTAACATAAGAACGAATCAGGCCTTCCCTTTGCCTATATATGCAGTCAGGCCTTACACAATTTAAACACACAATTCTTAATTATTTCCTTAAGCATAGGCTCATATATTTCATATGCAAAACGTAAACTGCACGTTAACTACTGCATCTTTAACTACACATGAACTAAATCATCTATGCATCTTTTTAAACACATTTCAATTAAGCAATACATTTTCATAATTCTAATAACACAACTACTCTCTTATTCACTCTAAAAATGCGGTTTAGAACCACATTATACAGGCTATTCATTAATACACAACTGGATATATGCGGGTGCAGACTAAAGGTGATTATGATGCACACCTACAAATTTCACGAGAACATGGCGCTCTATCAGTTCCCCCCTTTGATGACTCCTGTCATCACACCTTTACAACTCCCTTGGAGAAAGAACCGACCTAAACAGAACTTGTTGCCATTCTCCCCTGTCCGAATCTCTCCAAACTCTTAATGTTTCGATAGTGACTGTCCTGCAGTCTAGTCATTCTTGTTTCATTTTCTCTCAAGGCTCTCTCAGCTCTGCCGGCTCGGTACCACTTGTATGCTCTGATCAGACCCCACAGACAAACCACACAAACCACCACGATAATGAGAGGTCTCAGAACATAGCCAAGGAATCCCTTTCCCAAGTTCGCAAACCAGCTCCCCACTTGACCGAATCCTTTGCCAACCTTCTCCCAAACTCCCTCTTCAGTCAAGTCTGCTATTTTCGTGTGGATCGTAGTGATGTTACTTATATATTTCTCCAGATCCTTGCTGTGATCTGGTATATAAGTGCAACACTCTTGAACCTTCAACATTTTACAGACTCCGCCCTCTTTTGATAATAGGACATCCAAAGCAAGGCGGTTCTGCAAAACCATTGTCCTTATCGACAACATCTCCCCATCCACAAGGAGCAGTGACTTTGCTGTATTCATTGACAACTCATCAACCACAGTAGCCAATCGCCTGATCTTCACATCATTCAGAATTACTCCCAAGCTTGGTATTATTGCTCCAAAAACATCTCCGATCACCGCTCAAGCACTCTCAGCTCTTTTCACTCTAGAAGGCTGTCCACCCTCTAGAAGCTCCAAATCCTCTGCATGGTAAATCTTCGGGAAAATAATCCCCAAATAACACGTACCATACCAATTTGCAGGTAACCTGACATAGGCATTCTTTCCACCCACATACTAAACAGTTGGAATCACTTGTACAGAGCCTTGCAAAAAGTTCTTAGCAGACTCTTCCATCGTGAAAATATGATCACACGTACTCTGTCCCACCGGGACCTTTTCATTATAGGTCTGATAACGTCTCACACACAGCTTTCCCCTCTGCTCCTTGTCCAATGCTATAGGACCATAACTCCCTCTAGCTCTGTGAGATCTTTCCTCTTCGGTCCAAACTACTGGACTATCTCCTGTGTCTCGTGTCTGTGTTAATTTTCTATATCTATCTTCTACCTGATATACAAACTTCTTCTCTACATCTGACAATGAGCACGTCAAGTTATGTCGGTGAGCATATGCTGTATCTAATTCCAAAGACGGTATGAAATACTTCCTAAGCCTATCTTCCGACTTATAATAGTCGTATTTATTCAAATGTTTGTAAACTGGAAGTTCAGGAAGCACTGCATCGTAATTGGAAAAGAAATACTCAAACTGACCTCTTCCATAAAATATACTAAGCAACAGACTACATGAAATCCCATACGTCAGTGGAAGATGGTGATATCTAATACCCTCATCCACTGAAGCTGGCAACTGCATACATAGCAATCTTTCGCATCCATCGCATCTACATACTCATATAGCAGCTTGGCATACGCATTAAGCTTAAAATCGCTTCTAGACAAATCTACATGCAATCTACGAC
Source organism: Calotriton arnoldi (assembly GCA_963921515.1). NCBI lineage: Eukaryota > Metazoa > Chordata > Amphibia > Caudata > Salamandridae > Calotriton > Calotriton arnoldi. The sequence continues at coordinate 263,787 of CAWUFW010014259.1, forward strand.
TCTCTTCTATTAGCAAAGCTCTGTCAGCTCCTATGTTTCCCTCCTTTTTGCTAGGTGTAGTAGGTGTAGGAGTCCCTGGCACCCCCTCCACTGCTAGCTCGTGTGGAACCACATATGAAACTACAACTACTATGATTATAGAAACTATCACACCCCCTATAAATGTGCCTACAATCAATTTGGATCTACGATGTGGATCTCCAGCCTCCATGATCTCAAAAGTTCCCAAAAGTTCTTGGTTTCAGCAATGAACACTCAAAAAGTCTCTGTCTTCCCCGCACGTGATTTGCTTAACCAGTTCGAGAAACACTTCGAAACCTCTGGAAATCCCCTTTTCAACAACAGTGTCTTATGTACATAGTCCAGAAAAAGACTTCCCTAAGCTCTCGTTCCTCTTCGGTGGAAAGTCCCTAAGTTTATTCTTCTTCCACTCGGATCTAGGTTATCTTCTTCTTTAGACTTTTTATTTACAACAGGTTATATTTCATCCACGATAAGATCAGCTGTAAAGCGCTTCTAAAACATGATACAAAAGTTCAAGGCGAAGAATTATCATTTCATGTGAAGACGGCTCAAATCCAAAAGACGGAAATTCGAGTCGATGCAGAACCAATTCTCGGACTTTACTCAGAAGCGGGGGATTCGGAACCGTGAGGGTCAGTATTCCTTCGACTTCGAGCCCTGGTATTAACAGCACCACCTTCAGCATCACGCTCGGGCTCTTGCTGACCACCTGCACAGACCTCAGCCTCCCCGAGCTCAATACCCCCTGCATCAGTCACTGCGTAAGTCCACTCAGGAGTAGCGTATCTCTGGCAAGGTACTCTCGTTCTTTTCGACCTCCTCTGACCCTCTTGAGTCTGCTCTCCATCACTTGCTTCTGATTCAGACGTTTCAGACACTGGAGCAAGATCTCTTTCGGGTGCCAACCTCAGATTCAGTCGCCTCTGTCTTTCAGGCCAAGTCTCCTCAATTCTAGTTGTTCTTCCACCTTCCCCTTCTATACCCTGTGAACCACTTCCTTCTTCTGCTGAATTTGACTCCACTCCACCCACTGCACCACCTCTGTCATCCGAGTCAGAGTCGAGGTTCTGGTTGTCGGAACCCCCTTCAGCTTGCTCGGGTGCACAACCAGCTGCGTCAGCGGCCCTCACAGCTTGTCTTGTCCTCTCATGTGGCCCTGCCACATCAGCTGGATTTTCATTTACGAGAGGAGCTGTTTCTTCTGAGGGTGCTGAAACTCTGCGGGTATGGGAAGCGTGTACCCAGTTCGGCAATCCTCCACACTTCACTGCTGTGTTCGTTACCAGTATCACCTGGTACGGGCCTCGCCACCGAGCATCCAAACAGCTCTTCCTCACGTGCTTTCGGACAAGCACCCAGTTGCCTGGACACAGGTCGTGGCACAGATCACTCAAGGCCGGAACAGCTGCAGCTTGTACCTGCTGGGACACAGAACGGACCACATCAGATAGTCCTTTACAGTAATCGAGAATCAAGTCATCAGTGATGTTTATCAATGCTGTAGCCGGTACTGCTGGCAACCGCATTGCCCTTCCCATCAAGATCTCATGAGGGGACAACCCAGTTCTCCTGTCGGGGACACTGCGAATACTCATTAGCACAAGTGGCAGTGCGTCAGGCCACCTCAGAGACGTTGATGAACACATTTTTGCCATTCTTGCCTTCAAGGTTCCATTAACCTGTTCCACTATCCCAGAAGCCTCTGGTCGATAACTGCAATGCAATATTTGATCCACATTCAGTGCCGCACAAAGCAGCTTCATGATTTCACTATGGAAGTGTGTTCCTCTATCTGATTCCAAAGAGGTCGGAAAACCAAACCTCGGGATGAGTTCCCTCAACAATAACTTAGCCACTGTGAGGGTGTCACACCTGCGTGTTGGGTAAGCCTCCACCCACCGTGAGAATACACACACCACCACCAAAATGTACCTCAACCCATTGCACTTAGGCATTTCTACAAAATCTAGCTGCCTCCTATTGAAGGGTCCTCCTGACCTCCCAATGTGACTCAAGGTGACTACAGTTTTCTTTCCAGCATTCATCTGTTGACACGTAACACACCTCTGACAAACTGCTTCAGCAATCGCACGAAATCGTGGGTTATACCACGTTTGTCTAAACACACGCATCATTGCATCTCTACCAAGATGTACCGGTCCATGTATTAGTCTCGCCATGGGGCTCAGCATATTCTCTGGCAGTACAGCTCTCCCATCACTGGAAACCCAAACATCCACATCCCCTCTTTCACATCCTGCTTTGACCCATCCATTCCGTTCTTGATCTGTCACCTCATCCTGCAGTCGCTTGAGTTCCTCCCAAGTGTCTGCCATGGCCAACATCATGTTGAGCTCGGTTCTTTCTTGGCTCTCTCCTGTGTAACCCTCTGTAAATATACATCCTTGTTCTGCACAGAAGCGGGCGACTTTGTCCGCATAATTGTTTCCCATAGACACAAAATCCTCCCCCTTTCCATGCGCAGTGCACTTGACAACTGCGATTTCCTTCGGATATTGCAATGCATCTAGCAGTTGTCTTACATGCTCTCCATTCCTAATGGGTGAGCCAGATGATGTCAAAAATCCCCTCTGTGACCATAACTGTCCGAAGTCATGAACCACACCGAACCCATACTGGCTGTCCGTGTAGATCGTGATTCGAATTTGATCAGCGGCCAAACAGGCATGAGTCAAGGCAATGATCTCAGCTACCTGCGCGGAGTGTACTCCTTCTAGGAAAGCGGCCTCAACCACTCCTGAAGTGGTACATACAGCAAACGCTGCTCTTAGTTGGCCAACACTGTCTCTTAGACATGAACCATCGACAAAGAAAATTTCATCTGGGTCAGTCAGTGGTTCATCGACAATGTCAGGTCTCGGTTTGGTGCACAGTTCAGTCACATCAAGACAATCATGGTCCGCACAATCTTCATCATCTACATTCGGTATGGGCATTAATGTCACAGGGTTTAAGACGGAACACCTTTTCAGAGTCACATTCTCTGCGGCAAGTATGACTTGCTCATACCTCGTTAACCTGTTATTCGTTAGGTGCTGAGTCTTAGTCCTGGTCATCAACAATTCAACCGAGTGTGGCACATAAACTGTCAAAGGATGACCCATTACAATACTTTCACATCTTTCAATGCTGACACCTGTTGCAGCAATGGATCTTAGACATCCGGGCAACGCAGAAGCTACTGGATCTAAAGTAGCTGAAAAGTAGGCAACTGGTCTACGGACACTTCCATGATTCTGAGCTAAGACCGCTAATGCACAACCCTCCCTCTCGCAACAGAACAGTGAGAAAGCCTTGTTGTAATCAGGCATTCCCAAAGCTGGTGCACTGCACAAATCCTCTCTCAGTCTTAGGAATGACACCAAGCACTCCTCATCCCATGGTACCTGATCACTCACATCCTTGTGCGTAAGCCTCTGCAAAGGCTTTGCTCTCAAGGAAAAACTGGGAATCCACTGACGACAATAGCCGACCATTCCCAAGAACATCCTGACTTCTCTCTGAGCGGTGGGCACTGCCATTTTCATTATTGCCTCAATTCGATCTGGTGACACCTTCCTCTTGCCTTTTTCTAATCTGTGGCCCAAGTACTGTACCTCGTTTAGACAGTACTGCAATTTGTTCGGGGATACCTTGTGTCCATTCTCTGCCAAATGATTCAGTAGGGCTATCGTGTCTATCCTGCAAGCATCTTCTGTTTCTGATGCCACAAGTAGATCATCTATGTACTGCACAATAACTGAGTTCTGTGGCAATACGAGACTCTCAAGATTCTTTTTCAAGATCTGATTAAAGATCGATGGGCTCTCTGTATACCCTGGAGGGATACGACACCCCGTTAACACACGATTTTCCAGCCGGAAAGCAAAAAGAAATTGGCTTTCCTCGTGGAGCGGTATCGAGAAGAATGCTTGACACAAGTCAATAGACCGTAAACCACTCGGCTTCACATGGGATCTGAAACAGTATCACGGATGGATTCGGTACCACTGGACAACATGGGATAACTATCGTGTTAACCCTTCGCAGGTCTTACACGATCCTGAACTTCCCGCTCGGTTTCTGTAGTCCCATGATGGGTGAATTACATGGGCTACCTCTTATCTCCTTCAGAATGCCTTGCTTGATCATAGACTCGATTACAGGCCTAATCCCTGCGATCGTTTCAGGCGACAGATTGTACTGGGGCGTTCTAGGGAATTCAGCATTCTGCTTCACCTGGATCTGCACAGGTTCAACCCCCTTGATTAGTCCGATCTCTTCTCCCGTGAAATCCCACACTTCTTGTAACACAGAATCTCTCAAGTCCAGTGGAAGTTCCTCCACTGTTACCACTGGATACATTTCTATACACAAGTGCTGATTGGCAACTTTGAAGGTGGCATCGTCATCCTTCGTCTGAACCTCCACTCCCCTAGGTGTGCAATAGATAGTGCAGTTCAATTTACATAACAGATCTCTTCCCAAAAGACAAACTGGACTCGTATCGCACACCACAAACTGGTGTCTAGCTTGGAAGGAGCCTATCCTCACTGGAATCGGTTCGGTCAATGGGCTAATTATCCTTTTGTTCACCACTCCAACAACTTGGATCAATTGTCCCGAGAGGGGTAGGTTGGGGACCACTGCTGACCTTACAGTGGACCGGGTAGCACCAGTATCAACCAACAGTGTGGTAGGATGACCATCTAAATCTAAATCCGTATTTGTAAAGCGCGAACTACTCACCCTTACGGGTCTCAAGGCGCTGGGGGCCGTCGTGGAAATTAAGTGAGCTATTGCCCAGAGTCACAAGGTGCTGAGCTGAGCTGCCGCCGGAGCCGGGGATCGAACCATGAGCCCTGTGCTCCAAAGTCAGCTGCCCTGGCCGCTGCACCACACCTCTTCCATCAATGTCCGCTTCCACAAAAGGTCCTCTCTGGTCTACCTCCAAGACTGCTCCAAGCGTGCAATCTTCCTCCCCCCTCAGGCACCGTCAGGCCAACAGGTCTGGACTGTACTCGCCATACCCTTCGAAAAGGGGCATCTGCTGGTAGGTCCGCATTCCTTGCGAAATTCTTGGTGGCTGGGGGACCTGTACTTGTGGGTTATACGTCCCCCTTTCATCGATCTGGGCCTCATCACCATATTAACTACCTCTGGCACAGGTGCCTGAACCACTTCTACCTCCTGCTGCACCTGGTTGGCTGGGTCCAAGGGACACTCGCGCTTCCAATGTCCAATCTGATGACAAAGATGACACGCAGTTGTCTTCTTCAATGTCGCCACATCCACCCCCGTCTTGGGATCTATAGGTTTCCCTTTCCCCCGACCTTGCCCATTTTGGTTCCCTTGATAATTTCCCTGTCTCCTTCCCAGCGTCCCTCCACTAGGCTGGACCTGAGCTGTCTGCATCTGAACGAGCATCAGCTTGTCCTTTAGCTTCGGTGCTTCGAGTCTACTTCATCGCTACAGTACCTCGCATACCGCAAGATTTCATCTACCGGCTTGTTTTGCCAACAGATCAAATGGTGCTGTATCATGAGGCTGACCTCTGGTCTCAATCCCAAGACAAACTTTGAGACAAACTGTCCCATATCCTTGGGGTCTAAGGCATCTAATCCGCTATACTGTTTAAAAGCTTGCAAGAGTCTTTCATAATACTCATGCACTGTCTCCTTCGGTTCCTGCACAGTTCGATCTATCTTAACCCAATCGATGTCTTGAGGTGAAATCTTCAGCTTCAACCATGTAATCACTTACTCAAATTTTTTCATGACAATGGGTGATGGACCATTTGTAACAGCATCCCTTTCAGGTTCAAAGGTCGGCCACTCAACTGCAATTTTACAAGCTGTCCACAAATCTCCTGGTACCACTATATCAAACAAAGTGTTCAAATCAGTCCATAGTACCTTCGAAATTTTAACGAAACGCTCAACCTGTTTGTACCACTCTTCGGGTTTTTCCCTCAGCCGAGGAAAATCATTTGTAAACGCAGCCAAGTCACCTCTACTCCACGGCACATGCACGTACCCTCCATTCTGTACTTCCCGTAAAGGATAGTTCCCTACGCCCGTCACCCCTCCGCCCGGAGGCGGCGTTTCTCCTACAGTCTTTTTGGCAATCTTCTTCTTTGACCACCTTTCCTCCCATTTATTCAACATTATCCATATACGCATCCCTACAATCCGGTCTTTAGTATGCGTCCTTAATCCTGTGACCCTTTTCTCCTCCAGTTCTTGATCACTATATTGCAACCTATGTGATCCTTGCAACGATTTTGTTTTATTCAGATCCACCTCATATTTCTTAGCCAATTCTGTCAATTTCTCATGTGCGGCCCTTGCTTTACGAGTCACATCCTTTGCTACAAAAAGCAGCTTGTCTGGCTCATAGATCTCTACTCTCTCCAAAGGCAGGTTCCCACTAATCATTTCATCTACCTCTGCCTTCAGTCTCACTACATCCAACAACCTTGCCTTCACTGCACTCCTCAGCATTTCTCGACAAGCTGCACCATTCCGCTCATCATAATCACTGCTTGGTTCTCGTGATTTGCTCTCTTCTATCGTATTCCTGGAACCTGATCTGTTTCCTAAGTTGTCTTGTTCCATATCTCCTGGCATTCTATCGCTCTGATTCCTTACAGGTGGTACCCACATTCTCAAAGCTGACTTGGACTCAACTAAAGACCCTGGTCTTGCCGGTCTCTCGTCCACCTGTCCGCTAGAGGAGTCTGCGGTGGCTGGCAGTGGCGTGCTCGCTTCTATGGGCTTCGAGGAACGGACCAATTGTACCTCTACGCCATTCCCTCCAGCGCTGATCCCCTCTCTCCCTGTAGTCTGCATTGGACTTCCCTCACTTACTCGATCTGGGTCATACACTGATACTATAGGACCAATGGTAACAGGTACCGTTAGGGAGTCTGGCAACCGCATATTCCCCATGGAAGACTGGGCTCCGACCCCCTCCGTTCCTGTGGAGATTGTTCCCACTACTCTCATTTTTGTCTGATTGTGTGACTCGTCCATCCCTCCTGCCACAATCGAATTTCCTTCGCTATATTCTGGATTTAATGGAGGTGGTCTCTCTGCCAGCAGCCTGTCTAACAAGCTGTCATCCGTATCACTGTCATCTTCCTCGATGCTTTTTCCCTGCGTACCTCCAGTTTTCTCTAGCAACGGATATAATCTGTCCCCCTCAATTGTCTCCACTCTCCATCTTTTCTCCAGTGCATCGCATCTCACATCTTGAAATGCCCTGATCAACTTCTTCACCCTTTCCTGGCTTTTGTCTCTCTTCCTGTCGTACGCTGCTCTAATCCATGCATGTAACGCTTCAAACTGTGTAGGTCTAGGTAGCGGTCGCAAGGAAGACATCACAGATTTCAACTGATATAACACTTCCAACCTGAAAGTACCATAGCGTGGGAAAGTCAATTCTTCTTCTCCTTCTGTCATTTTATGCCAATTCTCAAGCCAAATTATAGTATGTAATCCTACATTCTTGGCCATGTAATGTGCTGGCATATCCTTGGGAGGGGCTTCCTCTCCTCCCCGAGTAAACACATGTCTATCACCTCTACAGAGTTCTCGTAAAACTTTAAAACATTTCATGATAAAGCAGATTTCTGTTCGCACCCAATATTTCGTTTCTACTTCCTGACTTCGATCCACCAATGCCAGAGCGGCTCACACCAACTGGCCTATCGCAGCGCGGCACTGTCTGATGTCACTCTTCCTCCGCTCGCAGCAGTACCCCTCCTTCCTAATTCGCTTGTTCTCGCTCGCACGTGTCCCAGTCACACTCTGAAGCAATTGTCCGTCCTACCGAACAATTACCTCTCTGACTGTCGGTCCACCGATGACCGACCAGCCTCTCGAAATTGTTGACCTCAATCTGGCAACTGTCTGTCCGCGAACGACCGGACAATCACCTCTGACACAATCTATAGGATCCAAACGCTCAATGTTCTGCACGCAACAACCCACGACCAGCGTCGGTTATTCACACACTCACACATATGCTCCCTATCTTCAGTGGGTTAATCAACGACGTCTCATGACCCCCACAACCTCTGGTCAACAATCTCAGCTCTGGGTGTATTCTACACCACAATCTTTTATCCCGGGATATCGAATCAAATCCCTCGGCCCCGCGCGCGCTCACGGTCCGATCCTCAATCACACGACTCTCAGTCCAACTCCGCAAGACATCACACAACAATTAAACACCGCAATCTAACAAGCATCACCCTGTTCATACTCACTCTACCACGAACTGCTACTTCAGCCGCACCGTCACTCTCCGTCAGTTCTCATCAACCGCCGTCGTCCTCCTCTTACGATCCACTGGATCACCATCACTCGGGCTCTATGGGGCAAATAATCTCTTATCCTAATCTAGATCTCCCCTTACTATCAGAGGAAACCATCCTACTCTGCTACCAACTGATAACGCTGATTCTTATCTTATCACCTCTAAGAATCTTCAGGTCGCCAGGATCTTTTTACCTGCTGAATAGTGGGAAGGGAAGAAAAATCCTTTTCAGTTATGCGACAATTTAGAATCCAGTTTACCTTAAAAGACCACTGAGTCCGAATTAAATTTTGTGGGTTTATTACAGCCAAGAATAACTGCACGTGCAAGCACCTCAACACGAGGTTAAAGAAATAGATGGGCACTAATACAAATAGCATCCTACGCAGGAGTCTCATCCGACTCAGGATAAGAAGAATCGTTAGCTCCAGAAGTATTAGACAAGCGATAACTGCTCCAATCTCTATATTATTCTTCATTTACCTAAATAAGCATAAAACCATTAGCTGTCCCTACTCTATCACTAAGGTGGCATACCTACTTAACGACTTCCCAGGCAAGAGTAAAGAAAAGGTGTCAGCTGTGAAGACTTCCTAAGAAGTGCACTCGCATAGCATTTTCGAGCTCGTTTTAAGATGCTCCTTCCTAGAATTTCTCTCTGCCTTCCTCTCTGGTCTCCTCTACCTCTTCTCTCTCTCCACCCTCGGGGCACTGTCCCTAATACAAAATGTACATACAATTGAACACGCCCTTCTCACGCCTCTTCGGCCAGGTCTTCCTTCTCGTACTTTTCCATCGAAACTCTTACTTCATCCAGGACGGTTACGATGACCTTGAGTCCCAGGCACCTTCTCCGCTGAAAGTATCATCCCTACATTCCAGTGTACTCCCATCTCAATGCCTCTCACCACCCTGACTCCTGAAACAAAGAACCAGTCTTTCGCTAACGAGGCATGTGTCCTTGCACCTGCAACAGAAGATACATTTCAACAGACTTTCCTTCCCTCTGCACGAATCTACCAACTGTACCCGGAGAGCCTTTCCAAGAGAACCTTCTCTGCCTACAGAATAAGCTAACATAAGAACGAATCAGGCCTTCCCTTTGCGTATATGCAGTCAGGCCTTACACAATTTAAATGCAAAACACACAAGATGATGGACGGAATGCTGCACATTGGCAAACATTCACCCCCAGTCACAGATCTGGGTTTAATCCATCGTTATTTTGCTTCACCACGCCACCCCAGTTCAGACATAGCCATATGCAAATCAGTCTTGACCCTGTGCCTCATGGGAACAGTCCAGACCGAACTGCCAAGCCATGTCTTCCCTGGACCGGAATCAAGCATCCTAGGACCGGTTTCAGGCTATCAGCCTTCATCAGCCAGGATAGCTTGACTCCAGTGGCGTAGTGAGCACGGGACCCACGTCTGGGCATACCCTTCCCACTTAGGGCGAAATGCAAAACACACAAGATGATGGACGGAATGCTGCACATTGGCAAACATTCACCCCCGTCACAGATCTGGGTTTAATCCATCGTTATTTTGCTTCACCACGCCACCCCAGTTCAGACATAGCCATATTCAAATCAGTCTTGACCCTGTGCCTCATGGGAACAGTCCAGACCGAACTGCCAAGCCATGTCTTCCCTGGACCGGAATCAAGCATCCTAGGACCGGTTTCAGGCTATCAGCCTTCATCAGCCAGGATAGCTTGACTCCAGTGGCGTAGTGAGCACGGGACTCAGCGTCTGGGCATACCCTTCCCACTTAGGGCGAAATGCAAAACACACAAGATGATGGACGGAATGCTGCACATTGGCAAACATTCACCCCCAGTCACAGATCTGGGTTTAATCCATCGTTATTTTGCTTCACCACGCCACCCCAGTTCAGACATAGCCATATGCAAATCAGTCTTGACCCTGTGCCTCATGGGAACAGTCCAGACCGAACTGCCAAGCCATGTCTTCCCTGGACCGGAATCAAGCATCCTAGGACCGGTTTCAGGCTATCAGCCTTCATCAGCCAGGATAGCTTGACTCCAGTGGCGTAGTGAGCACGGGACCCACGTCTGGGCATACCCTTCCCACTTAGGGCGAAATGCAAAACACACAAGATGATGGACGGGTATGCCCAGACGTGGGTCCCATGCTCTCCATGCCACTGGAATCAAGCTATCCTGGCTGAAGAGGGGTGAAACCCCGAAACCGGTCCTAGGATGCTTGTTTCCAGTCCAGGGAGGACTTGGCTTGGCAGTTCAGGCTGGACTGTTCCCATGAGGCACAGGGTCAAGACTGATTTGCATATGGCTGGGTTCAAACTGGAATGGCATGGTGAGCAAAAAACGATGGATTTAGGCCCAGATCTCTGTACTGGGGTGAATGTATGACATTGTTCTGCATTCTGTCCATCAACTGTTGTTTTTGCATTTGTCACCCCGAGTGGGACGGGTATGCCCAGACGTGGGTCCCGTGCTCTGCATGCCACTGGAATCAAGCTATCCTGGCTGAAGAGGGGTGAAACCCCGAAACCGGTCCTAGGATGCTTGTTTCCAGTCCAGGGAGGACTTGGCTTGGCAGTTCGGGCTGGACTGTTCCCATGAGGCACAGGGTCAAGACTGATTTGCATATGGCTGGGTTCAAACTGGAATGGCATGGTGAGCAAAAAACGATGGATTTAGGCCCAGATCTCTGTACTGGGGTGAATGTATGACATTGTTCTGCATTCTGTCCATCAACTGTTGTTTTTGCATTTGTCACCCCGAGTGGGACGGGTATGCCCAGACGTGGGTCCCGTGCTCTCCATGCCACTGGAATCAAGCTATCCTGGCTGAAGAGGGGTGAAACCCCGAAACCGGTCCTAGGATGCTTGTTTCCAGTCCAGGGAGGACTTGGCTTGGCAGTTCGGGCTGGACTGTTCCCATGAGGCACAGGGTCAAGACTGATTTGCATATGGCTGGGTTCAAACTGGAATGGCATGGTGAGCAAAAAAACGATGGATTTAGGCCCAGATCTCTGTACTGGGGTGAATGTATGACATTGTTCTGCATTCTGTCCATCAACTGTTGTTTTTGCATTTACACAATTTAAACACACAATTCTTAATTATTTCCTTAAGCATAGGCTCATATATTTCATATGCAAAACGTAAACTACACGTGCAATGTAATATCATACACGTTAACTACTGCATCTTTAACTACACATGAACTAAATCATCTATGCATCTTGTTAAACACATTTCAATTAAGCAATACATTTTCGTAATTCTAATAACACAACTACTCTCTTATTCACTCTAAAAATGCGGTTTAGAACCACATTATACCGGCTATTCATTAATACACAACTGGATATATGCGGGTGCAGACTAAAGGTGATTATGATGCACTCCTACAAATTTCACGAGAACATGGCACTCTATCACATAATAGATGAGTTCTTGGAGAAATCAATAATCCTGGGCTTAGGGTTTGGTTTCTAAGAACTCGTTGTGACGTTAGGGTGGACGGATGTCGGTGACCATGCCTGTATTTGGAGTGCATGGCTAATGCCTAAATAAGGACTGGGATCTTATGCCTATATTTTCAGGAAAACCTATATACGGACACCTAAAGCGGAATACAACAAGATCAATGCAATTGTTAGAAAGTTGGGCAGGGCATTAAAAGAAATTCAAACATTGGAATGTTAAGAGCTCCATTAGCTCAGAGGCAATAATGGTAGGTATGGATCTTGTGATTTAACATTTCAATGTTGGTCTTTCTGTTTCTCCTTGTTTATTTTTGAACATTTTACCCTCAGTGTGTGGGATGTTCTAATAGCATTCCAGCCCATCTGCCTTGGGCTACAATGGATATTAAAGACCCACTACCTTTGTATAGACCCTCACCTGTGGCTCTGAACTATACCTCAGAAAGAAAACCTTTCACAGCCATTATAGTTCTTGGCAGTGGGATAGAGTGATATATTACAAGACTGGAATCGAGCACTCCGTTAAAGACAATAGGATGGGTCAGGGCCTATATAGGCTGCTGTAGATAGAACATCTTCTCCAACATTCCAATGCATATCTTTCTCTTTCTCTAATTTACAACATTTTTACCCTCAGTGGGTGGAAGATTCTAAGAGACTTATTGTCATTTTCATGGCCTTTAAGGACTAGTATAGCCATCAGTAGTGACCCCCAATGCTATATTCTTATGATCAGAAGAAAAGAAGGTGCATGGCTGGAAAAGGGTATCTGGAGTAGAGGGTTGCCATGTTTCAATTGACCGCACCGGCCTGATTCCGATTGACTTTTAAGGGTTAGAAAACTCAAAAACATTATTTGACCACAGTGGATGGGGATTGTAGATAATGACTCTTTTGCATCACATGTGGAGTGCAAACAAGCAAATACAGAAGTGAGAGTGAAAGAAAACGAAACAACTTAAGAGGTTGATTGGAAAGATTGTGATTAAGTAAGAATTACATTGCCTAGTTCAGGTGCAATGGGTGTGAGTGAATTTTCCGAATTTGTTTTAGCTGGGAAAGTGCTGGGCAAACCTGTCAGCAAGGCATGGAATCTGCAGTAGGGGGTGGCAATGTAGCCAGTGGACCATAACGATTTGTGCAATTGGTTAGATGCATATTTTTGTTAACAATTCTTCATTGGTTTTGGAATACAACAAAGAATATGCTGAACGCAATATAGTTATAACTGGTAAATGGTAAATGTCAGTAACATTACATTAGGCAAACAAACGCAGAAAACACAGCCCCTCAGGATCTGAATTTTCCTGTCTAATGACCAAATTATCAACAGAATATATATATATATAGATCTAGGTAATGGAATCCCAGAGGGATTGGGTGTTTCAAGAAAACAGAACAAGCAAAAAATCAACAAATACGTGTACAAAATCGCTCTCTAACAGATATCCTGTGGAAGCCTTTTCTTTGAAACAGCACCTCTGATTCGCTGGGGGTCACATCAACTCAGACGCGACCATGACACTCGGGGAGAGAAGGAGGCCAGGTCATATAAATAACAGTCAGCAGATGTTAGGAATCAGTGTAAGATGGATGTACTTCGTAGCTGCAGTCTTTGATGTCAACATGAGAAGTACGTGTCTCACATCTGCACAAAGGTCCAATACCTCAGTCTCATAAGGTGCAAGCAGAGGAGGTTTAACCCCATTCTCAGTCTTACTTACTACTCATCATTCTAACCAGTACCTAATCAGAGGGGCCCAGATCCACGAGTACTCTTCTATTTTTTCCATGATAAGGCAAATCATGTTTTTCATAGGATACTGTTCAGTAAAATTCATCAAGGTTCGGCTCTGCTTTTGATTTTCAGTGTTGAAGAATACATATGTTCACAACAACAATTTCTACCAATCTCCTCCAATGCACGGTGGCGCCTTGAACATTGAGTATGCCATAAAAGAATGCAAGTTTTATTGAGGATTATATAGGCAATCATTTTTTTCTAAAATTGTCATACCTCTAACCTATAGGGGGAAAGGAGGTGGAGAGCAAAGACAAATGAAAGATCAGCATCAGCACGTCCACATTTCCAACAAGTTAAGTCCTTGCTTATGCTACCTGTCCTGAACAGTTTTGTACCAAATACCAGTACCAACAGTGCAACACCTTGTAAAAATGAATTTCAGCCTGATTCTTTTATGGTCCATGTCATATTCTTCCATTAGTTATGACCAGTCCAGTTCCGAATATTTGTGGTTTTGAATATTTGAGCATCTCTGTCTCATGTTGGGCATGTTCATCTCAGAAAACAATTACGTGGTGTTGCAATAGTGTAAACCAGAAATAACCTCTTTATGTATGCACCATTTTCGTATGTACGCAAGTACAGGTGATTCAAGAAGAGCCATTGGCATTGTGCTTAACCTGCTCCTTAAGTGGTGTTTAAGTTTCATGTATCTACAGGCCTGATCGCTCCACAGGTTGAATACCATCTGAAGTTCCTCAAATGAGCAAGTGCCCAAGTACTTACCAGTAATTTTCCATTACTCTGATCCATGTCTTTTTCGTTACAGTCCTTACGTATGAGTTTATCTCCATTCATGTGGAACCTAATTACCAAACTTGGCTTTTCCTTACCAATCCAAAATGGCCCTCATCCATATGAGTACAAATACATCACTTCCTGGGCAGGACTTCCTGAAGTAAATAAGCCTGAAAAAAAATTAGTTGAACAGCAGGGAGAGGCGGGTGGGAACTCAGGATTGTGATGAGGGAGATAGAGACTCGGAGTAATGAAAATTACCGGTAAGGAACCTGGCATTATCTCCTTGTCCATCTTCCTCTCACAGTCCTTATGTATGAGTATGTACCCAAGTCATGAAACTGATTTCCAAACAAAACACACCACGAATATAGCGAAACAAGTGATTTTAATGCAATGACACAAAAACTTTACACTGCAAGCGGACCCATAGAACTCAAAACAGCAGAACCAAAATGAGGAGATACATCTCCACCCAATTGCAAATGGTAATCAATTATAGACCTATGAGGCAAAGGCCAAGTGGCAGCAAAGCAAATTTACAGAATTGAAGCCCCCTTGAATGCCATCCAGAAGGCAGAAACACCCCTAGTAGATCTCCCAGGAAAAGACTCCGGGACAGGTTGGCCAGCCAAGGAACTGGAATGAGAAATGGCCAACTTAATCCAACGGAAGAAGCGGCTGTTGCAGCGGGGATGAAAGGATTGACAAAACCTAATGGCATGACTGACAGATGGAGAAGACAAGAGAACCAAGAGAACCTCATCCAAGCCAGGGCAGTCAACAAAATCTTTGCCCGGTCATATACCACCTTCTGAACCGCCCAATGGAGAAGACGGATGGGTGAAAAATAATAAAGGAGACCCCCTGGGCCAGGGAAAAGCCAGAGAATCCAACCTCCTTGCCCTCAACGGCTAAATCAGACTGCAAAATTGGGGAAAGAGAGCATTCTCCTCAGGGACGAACAAATCTAGCCGATGGTGACCAAACTGAAAAAGCATGGCCTGAAAGATCACCAGATTTAGGTACTTTGTCACAGATGAAGGAAACCTCCAACTCAGAGCATAGGCAGGCCCATTCTCCCTCTCCGAAAGATAAACTGCCAAGAGAGATTGGAGATGGGATGTACCTCAAAGGCATATCCTCCAGGAAAGGAGAAACAGAGAGGGACACATGCCACCCTGCTGATTCAGATAGGAGCAAAAATTCTAATTGTCTGTTTGCACACACACTGCAGTGTGCACCAACAGGGGATTGAAAAACAAAAAGGCCTTCAGGACTGCTGCCAGCTTCTTCCAATTCAAAGACTGAAGAGTTTCCATCTCATTCCATCTGCCCTGTGCGGCGGAATTCCCCAGAGTGGCACTCCGTCCCATCCCACTGGCATCAGTTGTGAGAACTTGAATTGGAAGAGGAACCAAAGAAAAATCTATGCTCTGATGAGCGGGGTCCAACCAACACTGGAGATCCCTGTGGATCTGAGGAGTCACCGGAACCAGTGTCTCGTTCACCTGAGAACATGGGTACCAATGCCACAGCTGATGGGGAACAAGGGGATACAGGTGCAACTTCCCCAAGAGATAAGGGCCAACATGGGGGACATCTCTCCCTGACTGCGGAGCCATGTCCTTGCAGATGCTGAAGGGAGAAGTACGAGAGAGGAACAATGGGAGCGGAAACGAACACAACACTCCTCTGACACAAAGACCTCACCCAAATACATCTTGAAGTGGGCCCCGATGAAGAGGGAACCTGGACTTAGGACTTCTTCCAATTGACCAAAATGCTGTACTCTTGCAACAGGGTGATCACCTTGATAACCTCCATCTGGGCCTTGGAAAAAGAATAAGAGGCAATCATCGAGTCAACCAGTTAAGGGAAGAGCCGGACACCTTCAGAATGTAAAATACACAACGACGATGCTAAAAGCTTGGTGAACACCCTTGGTGCAGATTCCAGCCCAAAAGGCAGGGCCTGGAAGTGGTAGTGCTTGCCCTGGACAGTGAACTGGAGGAACTTCTGTTGAGATGGGTGCAACGGGAGGTAGGCATCCATGAGATCAATGGCAGCCAGGAATTCGCCCTTTTCCAAGAGAGGCAGAATCAGCTGGAGACACCATTTTGAAAGACACATGAGGGATATTCTGGTTGACCCCCTTTAGGTCCAGCACACTGTACAAATCTCCTGATGCCTTCTGGACCAGAAAAAGCATGGAATATTAACCATGAAAAATCTTCCCAGGAGGTACCGGAATGATGCCAGCCTTCTGGATTAACAACTGAATCCCCTGGAGAAGAGTAGCCTGCTTCTCCAGGGAACGAGGAACAACGCATATTAGCAAGCCCATTATCGCCGTTTTAGCTGCAGTTTCCTGCCGCTAAAACGGCGATAATTTTAACGTGGGTCTTGCTAATATGCCCCCCTGTCTCCCCCTCAAAGGATGACCACATTCTGGTTAGTTATATTCTGAAGCCAACCTTGGTTTGCAGGGATTGGCATCATGAATGCAGTCACTAGGTGCTACATGTGTTTAGGAATCAGCACTACCTGCAGAGCAACAATCCCCCATGCCTCCCATGGCGGCCTGTAGGGCTGTAGCTATCAATGGCCAGCTCACTGGCTCCAGGGCTAAGGAGACTTACATGCCCAATGAACACCACCAATTATGCATTTATTTTTCTACCCAACTAGCTGACGGTGAGCCTCAATTTTTTTACTTGCACCGGCACCCCAGTCTCCAGTGCTTCGCCACCGGATGCTGACACTTGGGGGCATATTACCAAGGGCATTATCGCCGCTTTAGCGGCACTTTTTGCCGCTAAAGCGGCGATAATTTCATCGCCCTATGAACAAGGCGGCGCTAATATGCATTAGCGCATGTTAGCAGCCGTTTTGGTATCGCCTCGCTTCGCATCGCTAATGAGATGCAAAGCGGGCGTTCCTGGGTAAAACAGCATGGGAGAACGCGCTAACACGGCTTCGCGATATTATCAAGCCGGCAGCAGACCCGCGAAGCAATGTTAATAATCGTGCTAAGCCCCCTTTATCGCAGGAATTTAACTCCTGCTTTAAAGTTGACTTAGCCATCTTAGTAATGGGAGGTGGATTGCAAGGCTGAGACCACAGAGGCGTATTAGCAAGGTTTCCATTATCGCCCAAAATATATCGCAGCATTTCCCGCGCTATTCCCCCTTTTTGCTGCTATCGCTGGATTTCCTATCGCCTTTGAGATAAGCGTTGATAATAACGCGCTAACTCGGCGAGGAAATCCAGCGATAGCCGGCGATAGAATAAAACGTGCTAAGCGCGCTCTGCGATATTTATCACAGTTTGTTGATAATATGCCCCATAGTCACTTACAGACCCGGCTCTCATGGCCTCATTATGTGACTATGGGGCACATGCATCAAGGTAGGCTTTTGCGATTCCTTAATTGCGATTATTAAGGAATCGCAATTAAGGAATCGCAAAAGCCTATGCATGTAGGAATCGCTATAAAAATAGCGATTCCTAAACATTCCTTAATTGCGACTCGCTAATTGCGAGTTGCAATTAAGGAATACCTCCCATTAATTCCTATGGGCCTAGAGGCCCATAGGAATGAATGGGAAGACATTCTCAATTAGCGATTCGCAATTAGAGAATCGCAAATTGAGAATGCAATTTCAAGGGTGCCAGGGTGTCAAAATGACACCCTGTTGCACCCCTGAAATTGTGATGTGCACCCATGTTGCGCACACACATGCCCCAAGGGCATGTGTGTGTGTAACCTAAAACTTAAAAAAATGCATTTTAGAGCATTTTTCGAAGGTTTTGCAAATTACAGACAAGTTTGATTTGTCTGTAATTTGCGGTCCCAAATAGCGAAATCGCTATTTGAAAGTGCTTCTAGCATTGCATTTAAGGAATCGCAAATTGCGATTCCTTAAATGCAATCGTAATTTAGGAATTCGCAATTAATTGCGAATTCTTAAATTGCGCATAGGAAACACTTTCATGCATCTCCAAAGGCCAATTTGCGATCGCAAACGGCCGATTTTTGCGATTCGCACCGTTTGCGATCGCAAAAACCTTTGATGCATGTGCCCCTATGTGCCCAGAGCTACGAGGAGCGACTAATTTAAATCGCTCTGCTTGGCATCGGCGCTACATTTGCTTCTATAATAAAAAGTACATTCAAGAAAATCTTCTACAAACGAGCATCGCTCTTACATGACAGGGGCCCGGAACAGTGCTCGTCAGTGTGGCGCACGAGCAACAGAAATACACACTTAGAAAGGAAGGGGGGATGGAGTGAAGGGAGGGTCAGCGCTGCTTTTTATCGGCATGATTTGATTCCCTGGAATGACACGGCTGGCCATACCCCGTACAGCGGCCCGGGACTCTGATCCCAGTGTGGCACGTGCTCCACAGGAACAGGGACCAGTCTACATTATCGTTTACCTCATGCCAAGCCTGCTTCGGTGCAGAGAAGGAAACGAGAACTCACCAGGCGTGCAGTGCGTATGTATTAATAAATCCAAGTGCTCTGCGTTCTACGGGAGTCCCCTGAGACGTAAAATTAACCGGGACAGAGGGAGAAAACATGGATCTCCACATATCAGCTGTTAGAGCTCATTTCAAGCAGAGGAGCAGCGAGAGCACGATCGGATCCGCTGGCAGTAATAATACACCAGACTGCTCTTGCATTTCAGTTTGTTTGATATCCATATGCAGGGACTGCGTGTGTGTTGTTGTTCGTTCCCACAGCAATACTCCATGGGAGGTAACTTGTGAGAAAAGGAGGGACATGCACCAACCATTAGCCATTTACAGGGTACGATTTTTGAATAACAGACAATAGCCAATCCAAAGCGGTCGGAAGAGTCAGACCCCACAAAGTGCATGCAGTAGATCACCTGACAGCGCAAGCAATGTCTAGGCTCGATTTAGAGAGTGGCAACAAACAACAGCCACTCTTCTTCTGGTTGCTCGCATTGTTCTAGTGGACACAAATGTCAGCATAATTACATGATGTGCTGTAAAGTGTAATTTCAGAAAATGTGAGCACCAAGTATCACACTCAATTCCTGAAATTCCAAAACTAAGTAAACCTCACTGCATAATATTAATTTTGCTCGAGCCCAGATGTAATATGCATGAAGTAGTTAGTCAGAAACAAACTGAAAGAGAAGTCACAAAAGTGAAATAGTGGGAGCACCCCATTCAGGAAGCTCTCCCGGCTTCAGGGAAAAGATCTATTTGTCTCAGTTGTGAAAAAGAGTTTCTACGCTTGGATCAAGCCTTCTTTGAGTATCAGCAGTGTTGATGCTGGTCCTGAAGTGTATTGTATAGCCCCATAAAAATGTTAAATTTGTGTTTCTTTAAGAACCATCTAACTCGTCTACGCTGCCTAGCTAGGGCCCTGGTTGAAAGTGCCTCTGCATTCCCTAAGGCTGTTGCAAACCTGAGCATCTTGGGAGTCTGGCTTTTGATAGCTTCATCTTGGTGGGAGCTATGTTCCTATGGAGTTTTATCTACTGATGCAAGGTAACTGCTTGTAAGCCAGTGGGAGTGCTGCATGAATTAAGATGTTGAAATCTAACCATCCTGCATGTTGGTTAACCTGGCTGGCAGTCAGTTTGGGTAGTTTCAATGATTAATTTGAGCCGGTGGTTGCTGGTGGAAGCCACTGTCACTCCTTTTTTGGGACCAATACTTATTTTTCATATCAGACATTTACCAATCGCTAGATAGGGAAAAATACGCAAACCAAAAATACTGAGGAAGAGAAAGATGGAAAATCCATCACAAGAGAGACAGCAGGGGAATGCAAAAGTGAGATAACGGGGAAAAGGATGTCTGGTAATGAATATAAGAGGCAGGATTTAGATTGAAGACTACGCCGCCTTGGTATTCAGCGCCCGACATTTAATGCTATCATATGCTTGCTTCTGAGCAGAGCTTTGGGCACCAGCATTCAGGGTAGTTTTCATAACTCGCTGCTTTTTGGATCACCTGATAGCTAACCCATTACTTCATTTAAATAAACTTGGTTCAAAATGTTCTCCAACCACAACGATGTGCTACTATTTCTGATTTATTGGGTTCTTTTCCCGATAGTTCTCTGTAGTACTATGCTTGTATGAAAAAAGCTGGGTTCTTGTTGGTATCAGAGGGCTAATGGTAACAAATACATGTAAACTGTTGTGTATCCGCGGAAGATAACTTTCTACAAATAATAAAGAGCAAGTCAGGTTTATTTGGAGCCATTTCAGTGAGAAATTTCACAATCTATCGGGTGAAGAAATAAAAAGTTGAATCCTAAACTTCTAAAGTAGAGCTGCTGTTAAATTTGAATAATACTATGTTAAATTCATGCAAGCTTTGATCTGTCTCGTGTTCGTAGCATTATTTTTATGTAAAAACTCCATTAGTTGATTTGAGAGCTTCAAGAAGAAATCAGATTTTATAATGCATGATGGAAATGAAAATCCACTCAACAAATCAGCCAAGCTCTTTCTTTTACTTACTCTAATGCACTTTCCATATGAAGTCTGCAATCATCATATTATTATGAATATAGTTATTTACATTGCATTTTACTACCAAAGTACCTGGCAGGCAGTTTCATGCAAACACATAATGATCCAATTTCACATAAAACTTAACATCCAAATTTAAGACTTTTGAAGGCTGAGAAACCCGGTTTCAAATGGAACTTGTGGCTGTGGTGTTTCATTTCTAGACACGTTTATACATAGACACACAGAACAAAGTAACAGAAATTCAATAACACATTAGGAAAAAATTCTTTATTAAAAAGTACAGTGACTACACTACTCCCTTGTCATTTTTCTGCAATAAAGGAATTGTGTCACACTAGAAAATTATGTAAAGAAATGGTGTGAAATGAGAAGGGCATGGCTGAACTGGCAATTTCATGTTTAGTGGCCTGTTGTCTGTTTTTTTCCTCACCCTGGACATGCCTCAGTAGCTTTTTCTATCCACCGGTTTCTTCAAATGTCTATTTCCCTTTCTTTATTTCCTGTTACTCTGATTCTGGACTGTGCAAGGCACTGCTGTAGTCCCTTGGATAAAGAATAAAACACAAATACAAATTAACATGTTTCAGCGGTCGACATGTGCAGTTTATATATGAAGAGAGCATTGTCAATAGAGTACCATTTGAGAGGTGGTGGGCCTATTGCAAGGTGCCTCACTTCTCTCTTACGAAGCGATTTCTTCAACAGTGGCAGGGTTCGACGCCACTTACGATGCGTCTGCGTTGATAGACAGGCAGCACATTCAGGGGTATATGTACAAGAACTGCCGCTAACTAGCGTTAGCGTCAGTTAGAGGCAGTTTTCTTAACGCAGCCTAGCACCAAAAACTATCGCCCTGTTAGCAATGTATTCACAATACGTCACTACATGGCGATAGTAACAGCTAGCCATGGTGAGAACTGCCGCTAACACTAGCGTCAAGGCGATAACATTTTTTATGTTAGCGGTTAGAAAAGTGACGAAAGGGCCGTTAGCGGCAAAAAAACTCATGTTAGTCAGCCCAGCTGACTTTTTTTTACCTCTAGAGGCAAAAATAGCCCATAAGTCCACCTCCAATGAAAAATAGGAAATAAAACCAATGGAATGCAGAATGGAGCAGCCAGGGCCAAGTGCCGCACAGATCAACAACCCCGCAGACCCCCCAACAGCCAGGATGACCAGCCAGAGTCCCAGGGGAAGAGGAAATGCAGATTCAGGGCCACAGTTATGAAACGAGGCACATCACTGGGAAAAACCAGTGATGTATCACTTTTCACAGTGCCCTCCTTGCAACACCATGGCAGCCAAAACCTTGAAAGCAGGGACAGTCCCTGGGGCCCGGAGGCCTCGCTGGGCCTGCGTCTGGGATCTGGAGTGGGATCTGGAGTGGGAGGCAGAGGTGCTGTGGAATTGCTGGGCCATGGCGGTAGACATTGAGGCGTCGGCTATCGCCCTTACCTGGTGTTGAAGTCTGGCAGGTCACACTGAGACATGTTGCTGACCTGTGTGAGAAGGCCACCTGGTGCACCTTGGAGCGGTGAATGGTAGAGGTGCTCCTGCGCACTGATGTAGGGAACTCTGCATCGCATACCAGGCATCATTACTACACCGGGTGCACGGAGGAGATTACCAATGGTGTGCCGCGCCTCTCTGCATCACAGGCCGGAGGATGTTGCACTGGCCAGACGCTGTGGAGGGTGAGGCCCCTGAGCTGCGCCTAACTTGTATGGTGGGAGAGCTGAAACTTCATGCCTAAGGGGGCCCTGTTGAATCACCTGCATCAGGAGGTTCCCCGGTGGACTTGGCTGTGACTGCTGTACCCAGGCTTGTGAAATCCCACCTGGCTGAGTCACAGATTTGGAGAGAGTGCAGCGCATTGAGCCCCGGTGTCAATGTCCAGGTGAGGAGAAGGTGGGACACGTAGCGGAGGAGGCCCGGGGGCGAGTCGGGTCCAGTCCTTGGGTATGCAGCTTGATTCGCCATTACTCGCTTGGGAACTGGGGAACACGGAATCTGGTCACCACTGATAGATCGGAAGAGGCAACCGGGTGGTGCTGCCTTTCCTTGGCCCCTGTTAGTTTGCTTTTGGGTGTACGGGGGACTAACCCTTAGTGGACTTCCTCTTCCCACAGCACTGCACCATCTGGTTGCTGCTGCTGCTGTCCCCATCTGCTGCTGCGGGTTCCTCTGACCCAGAGGTCAGGTGCACGAGTCCCTCCTCCACCTGCAGGCTCCTGCCTACGCCTCATTCCTGGTGGTCCAGTGGTAGAGCGTCACTGCTCTGTAGCTTGACTGCCCTCCTGTCCCTCTTTTCTGCTGTTCCTGTTCATCTCTCTGCTCTTCTCCATTGCTTTTCTACCTTTGTCTTATTTTATCTTTGCTTTGTTTGGCTTTGCTTTTCCTTTGCTTTTTTGCAGTTCCTTTTTCCCTGTCCTCTCCCTCGTTGCCGCTGTGATCCCCCGCGTCCCCGCCCACTCCAGTGTCCCTTCCCGCGTTTCCTGCCTCCCAGCTGTCCAGCCCCCCTGCAGCACTACTTAATGTTGGATGCTGTGTGGCCATGTGCAGCGGGTGTGCCACTCGTGTGCCGAAGGCAAGCCTAAGGCAAGCCTGTCTGCATACGTCCGCCCCTGTATTGCGCCCAGCACCAGGGACCCTGCCTCTCGGCCACTCCACCGCTACGACACCCGCACCCTCCTCACCCTCAACCCTGGACGCCACGCCGCCTGCCATCTAGCATCACCGAAGAATACCCTTGCACCCTGCGCCTGCCGAAACTGCACATGCACCTCCTGCCACATCAGCACACCAGCACCTCTTGCTGCCCATCCGACCAACACCGCACCCGACCGGCTCAACTGCATCATCCTCAACGTGCGGTCCCTCCACAAATACGCCACAGACATCTGGGACCTCCTCGATGCCACCTCTTTAGACATCACCTTCTTCACATAAACCTGGACCAAACTCTGCTCCGGACAAGACATCGCCATCCCTGATGGCTACAAATTCACCGACAAGGACCACCCCGACCAACCAGGAGGAGGAATTGCCATTGTCTACAAAAGCACACTTTGACTGACCACACACTCTAATGACCCAACGGCGACCATGGAACACCTCCACTTCTAGATCACGACCAACCCCAACATCACCCTCCACGGCACCCTGGTCTACAGGCCGCCCGGGCCAAGAACCCCCATTCACCAATGCCATTGCAGACCTCATCGCACCCCAGGCTCTACCATCCACCAACTGCATCCTACTCGGAGACCTCAAGTTCCACCTGGACAACGCAAGTGACCAGAACACCACCCACCTCCCGGGGAACCTCGCCAACATCCCACTCAAGCAGGCTAGTCACCGCACCAACCCACATAGCCGGACACACGCTGGAGCCCGTCTTCTCCGCCAGCAGGAACTTCAACTACAGCCACACCACAGACTCTCCTGGGATGACCATCATTGTATACATCACGCCTTCACCACGCCCACCGTACACCACCACCATCATCGCCGCCCCGTCACAGCTGGATCAAGGCCACCAAAGAACTTCTTGTCAACTCCCTCAGCACCACCACGCCGCCAATGCTTACAGACGCCAACACCACTCGTGCAACCTCCACCAATTGATCTCCAACTGCACTGACACCCTGGCACCCCACAAGAAAAGACCAGGCAAACAACACAAGAAGGCCAACTGGTTCACTCCCACCCTCCACTAGTCCAGAAGCACCTGGAGACGTCTTGTGTAGAGATGGAGCCACAACATCAATCAACTCCGCAACACAGTCACCCTTGCACCATGGCACAAGGGTGCCTGCGTTGGAGCATGGTAGCCGTTCTGCGCCATCGTAGGGGAAAAAGACAGGGGGCCTAATCCTGAGCCCCTTCTGGCAGTTTAACGCCACTGGTGCATCATTTTCTTGACATACTTGCAGCGTGAACCTTGCACCATGTTGCGCTGTATTTACAAATGGACCCATCTAGACATATTTGTGACCTTGGGAAGCCATGTGTCACACTATACCTGCGTCTGGTATGATGCATCCAGGGTAGGCGTTCCCACGTAACAAAGCCTTGTAGGATTGGCGCAGTGAAGTCTCTCAGATTTTTTCTGCTACAATTCAAGGACAACACTGCGTCAAAAGCTTACGACTGCCTCATGGCAGGCGTAAGGGTGACGGAGTGCCCTAAGGATAGGCTGGCCCCATGCATTGCTGGAGTTGCGTCATGCTTGCAGCACAATTGCAGCAATGCGTGACTTTAGCGCTGCCCGAAACGTCAGTATTCCAGACGTATCTGTCATTGATTACGACATGGAGCGCCGTACATTGAATACGGCGCATCCATGGTGTCGCAAGGAGGGCGCAGTGAAAAATGTTGCAACGCTGTTTTGTCGCAGCAATGCAACACTTTTCATGAATGAGACCCAGGAATGCGCCCTATCTTATTGATAGTGCGCTTTCCTGCCCTTTTGTTTTGTCGCAGGGAAGCGCAGCAACATTCCTTGCAGCGCTGTCCAGCACCAAAATCTCTGAAATGAGGAACCAAGTGTTTGCACCAATTTTAAGACCAGCTATTTTCTGGTCTTAAAAAACTGCCTCTAACTGGACTTAGCGGCAGTTTTGGGGGGTTATCGCCGTATGGGAATTTCATTGTAAATATCGCGAAGTAGAGTTAGCTGCAGTTTTTGCACGGGAACACCCACCTTGCATCTTATTTTCGTTAAGTCCTGCTAACAGAAGTGTCGATCTTAAAAATTCACGTTTACGCCGGAAAAGTGCCAATAACTGCAGTTAGCGGCAACTTGTACATACAGCGATAATAAAAAAGCCGCCGTAACGTCAAAAAATGTACACTACGGCGGCGTTACGTTCAAGTGGAGCACTTTGTCTCATGCAGCCAACATTGTAGATTGTGAAGTATTGTAGGTGGCAATTGTATTTTTGTGATAAAAAAATTATGTAAGTGCCAGACCATTCAAATGAGAGCCACTTCAGAGCTGCACTTTTGTATAAACGATTAAGGCACAGATTGAGAGTTTGGGAACTGAGTGCCCTCTCCCCTAAATTGTCAGCCCGCCCACCTCATTCAGAGGCGGGCATACAAAAAGTATGTTGACAACGGAGCCTACTCAAGCTCCCTCACTGACATACTTGTCCAACAGCACAACAGAGAGCTTCATAATCTAATTACCTGCCCTAATTAGAGTGCGCATCTGGAGGGCTTTTTTCTGCTGTCTGAGGGACAGTAAAAAACATAATGACCACCATATCATGGGAGAAAACTTCCATGGTGTGGGGGCCATTAGTTTCAAATTTTTCAATAAGAAACTCCAACTTTGGGAGTTTGTTTTTAAAAAGTGTAAAAGTTTGATGGACGTTATTTGTGGGGGTTGGGGGACCACACTAAGGGGCATATCATCAAGCCCCGGAGATAAAATTATCGCCGCTTTAGCGTCCGTTTTCTGACGGAAAGCGGCGATAATTTTATCTCCTAATCAGCAAGGTCACGCTATCGCGTGAATCCTTGCATTATCGCCCTTTCCCCCAAAGCCCATCTTTGCATCTCTAATGAGATGCAAAGTGGGCGGTCCGTGCTAAAATAACTGGAGAAATGTCGCTAACCGACATTTCTCCAATTATCAAGCTGCACGCAAACAAGCAGAGCGATAAGAAAAGTAGCGATAACCACAGTTATCGCTACTTTCCTTACGCCTGCTTCAAGACTGACTTAGCCATGATATCCTATGTAAGGTGGATATCATGGCTAAGAATGTCTTGCCCTATCAGCAAGCTATCGCCAAACCTTCTGCCATTATCGCTGTATTTCCAGCGATAATCGCACAATTGGCAGCTTGCACTCTGAATCTTATCGCTTTGGAGATAAGCGTTGCTGATAGCACGCTATCTCCGCGATAAAATTCAGAGTTGGCCGGCGATAATTATCCTCGCGCTAAGAGCGCTGAGCGATAATTATCGCATGGCCTTGATGATATGCCCCTAAATTTGGCAGGCAGGAGTCCCTCTAAATGGCGGGGCAACATCCTCCATTATCCACACGGAGTACCGTTCATATGCCAAGTTCAAAATCAGCCCCTAACTTTGGTACATAAGTTAAGGTATCAGCAGGGGTGTAACACATGCCCCCGCATTCCCCACGGTGCGGGGAGCCCCCGAGCTGCAGGGGGCCCCCTCAGCACTGTACTCAGGCCTGAGCGCTCCGGATAAAATCAGGAGCGGGAGCCTCTCCGTGTACATTGCAGGGGGGCCCCTTAAACTTTCGTTACGCCACTGGGTATCAGGTAATTGGTTTTATCATTCACTATTAAACAAATGCATTTTAAAGAAAGATGCATATTTTTATTAGAAACTTAAATCCTTGGAAACAAGCTTTCCTGACAACCTTGCAAGAACGTTTTGGAGAGTTAAAGCATGGAATTTGCCATTTAATTTAATGTAATATACTCACTAGATCCTCCAAATAGGGTTCTTGGAGATCAATTAAATACCACTTTATGCACCTAAAAAAGTGCTAGTTTAGACTGCCATTTAACTCCCTTGAAAACGTGTCAGGGGCTTTTCAAGCTTTAAAACCCTCCAAAGCTTAATAAGCAGACGATGCATTCTGCAAATCAATGCCACTCATTTTATCGCTTTGACATGTATGAAAGGCTGCAACAGCTCAATCAGTGTTTTCACTTGTGGTCTTGCATGTTACAAAAAGGTCTCTCCATTAGGTCCATTAACTCACTGATCTGCTCTATCATACTATGAACAGTTGTGTGCTTTTAAATACAAATGTCTTTGTGACATTAAACGGGTCATCCGCTGTATAGGAAAAATTGTTTTCTTAATCAATTCTGGCATAGTTAATAATCACCAATGTAGGGAGTTGGATAGAAAGGGGAGATAATCCACTTAAAATAGTAATCACAGTACTTGTTAAGGTGAACCACAAAAGTCACTAAATAAGCATGGGCCAGATGTACGACCATTGATATTTGCGACTCGCAAATTGCATTAAATTGCGAGTCGCAATTTGCGAGTCGCAAACATCAATGTACAACAGTGTCAGAGATACTGTTTGCGATTCCCAATGGGTTCGCAAATTGCATGCCTCATGCATATTAATGAGGCTGTCGCAATTTGCTACCCCATTGGGAATGGCTGCACTCCCAGGGATGGTGGCCTGCTGGGGTCAGCAGACCTCCATGTCTGAGACTGCTTTTAAATAAAGCAGTTTTTTTTTTTTTAAATGCAGCCCATTTTCTTTAAAGGAAAACGAGATGCATTTAAAAAATAAAAATTGAACTTTTCATTTTTATTTTTTAAGGGCAGGCAGTGGTCCCTGGGACCACTGCCTGACCTGAAAAAATGTTTGCGCATGCATTCCCAAAGGGCAAGGCGTCCCTTGGGGACCCCTTCCCATTTGCAAGTGCTTTACCACCCTTCTGAGAAGGGTGGTAAACTGCAAGTGTTTTGCGACCGTAATTGCGGTCGCAAAACATTCTTACATAGCTTTTGGAGTCGCTATTAGGATTAGTACATGGGCCACAGTTTTTTTGCGGGCGCAAATGGGTCTAAAACCCATTTGCGCCCACAAAAAACCTTAGTACATCTGGCCCCATGTGCTTAACCCTCTGGTAGCTTAGCACACAAGTAATAAAGCTTAACTAAGAGACAATGGGGCATATTATCTAGGAAGTGGCGGTGAGAGGCGTTAGCCTCCTTGGCTTAACGCCTCTCATCGATACTTCGGAAACGCAAGTCTGCACCATATTACCAAGGATATGGTGCAGCCTGGCGTTTCCCCCTGCGATGGGGCTAAGTCTCACGACTTAACGCCAACGCAGGCACCCTTGCACCAGAATGCAAGGGTGTCTGCGAGCAGGGAGGTTTGTATATGTACAGGAAGGTGTTCCTTCCTGTACATAAACAAACCTAAAATGCCATTTTGTAACTTACATGTGTGCTGCTTCATGCAGCACACATGTAAGTTACAAAATGGCATTTTAAAAAAAGGTTTGTTTATGTACAGGAAGGGACACCTTCCTGTACATAAACAAACCTTGGCATTTTGCTTTTTACATGTGTGCTGCACAAGGCAGCACACATGGAAAAAGCAAAAGCAAGGAGAAATGAAGCATTTCTCCTCGTATCCCCACCTTAAGACCAGGATTTTCCTGGTCTTAAGTTCGGCGCTGCCACCTATTATCGCCTCTCTTGATAATAGGTGGCAGCGTCAAAGTGAATGGGTGTTGCTGTGGAACGCCCACCACAACACCCACTGCACGCCCCTTTCACGCTAAGTTTAGCGTGAAAGGGGCACTATTACCAAGGCAGCGTTAAGCCACTTAACGTGGCTTTTAGCCACGTTATGTGGTTCAACGCAGCCTTGGTAATAGGGCGCTGACCCTATCGCCACCACAACGTCACAAAAAATGATGTTGTGGTGGCGATAGGGGCTTGGTAATATGCCCCAATGTGTGAATTATTTATGCAGCACCCAAACAGTAATAAGGTCTAAAGAACACAAGGAAAATCCAAACCTAATTGGAAAATTGAGTACATTTTAATAAAATGACACTTATATGACCAAAATTCAATAAGTAGAACTGGCAATAGGAATTTCTAAAGTTTGAACTAACTATAGCTCCAAAAAGCATGAACCGCAGTTATCTGATTGCGCTAGACTGGGTAAAAGTCGAACGACCACAATGAAGAGTGGGTTGGATACAGGGACCAGGTTCATCCTGGTGGAAAGTTTACCTTCATACTTAGAAACATTTATGTAGAAAAAGTTGTTGTCGAGGAGTTATTGGTGGAGTGAGCTGCAAGCCAGACCAGGAGTGGTGCTTAATGATGGCGGGTTGCTAAAGAGCTGGGTTGCAGTGCGGGAGTCAATGAAGGCAGCTTAAAGCAGCAAAGTGGAGTTCAAGCATCACTCAGGGGCTGCTTGGCATGATGCTTGGCAAAGCCATCTATTGGGTGCTGTTTGGCATCGATGCTTAGTGTCGAATCTGGTGAAGTTTACAGTTAGCCACAGAGAAGTACACTCTGGCCACAGCCAAAGGTCCAGGACACTAGGGACAGTATTTGGAGGTCAAGACTCATGTTCACCGGGGCTAGAAGAGCTGACTAGGTCTGGTCAAGTTGGGACTGGTAAGGTTGAAAGCAGGAAAAAAGCCTCTAGAATCTTGTTGTATCTCTGTAGCTCAAACAGGAGTTCAGCCAACTGACCCTTAGAGTCACTTCCCGGGATTCTGGGTTTAAGGCAAGCAGGTCCAGTCTTCCTTCAGGTTCCAGACAGCAGGTCAGTCCTTCTTTTCGTCTTCACAGGTCCAGGAATGTTCTGATTTCAGGGTCTGTGGAAAACACTTTTATGTCCAGTACCAGCCAGTGGGCGGAGGACACTCCTTTGTCTAAGTCTAAAACTGGTTCTGGTCAGTTCTTCCCTTTTTTCTGGGTTTGGCTCCAGTCTGGCTAGTGAGACAAAGGGCAGGCAGCTCCAGGTCTGAGCGGTATCTTCCAGTGACAGGGTTAGCTGCTTCTGAGGTCAGGAAGGGCTGAGTAAGGTAAGTCCCCAGGCTATCCTTTGAAGTCAATCAGGGTAGGGGCACAGCTCCTCCCAAGCCATCCTGTTTGGCAGACCTTTACCTACCCACAACCAGGGCCTTTCTCTACTGTATGGAAGAAATACACATCACACCACAGGAGAGCCATTATTAGTCAGGTGACCCAGGACACTGGCAGAAAGGCACTTTTAGCTTAGGCAGGAAAATGCCAATTTTCTGAAAGTGGAATTTTCAAGATAGTAATTAAAAATAAGACCTGAGCATGGAGTTGGATCCTATATTCCTATTTCAATAATTCCTTAAATCATTTTTCTAGCTTGTCCCAAACTGAAGTTATGCATTATAAAGAGTTATACTGTAACCCAGGGCTTTTCTATAGAAGAGGCAGGCTTGCTACAGTGAAAAATGATTCTCAAGATTGTTTACTGCCAGGACATGTAAACAATTAAATATAGATTTCCTACTTCTCAAATACCATGCTCCGTACAATATGGGTATTGTTGGACTTGGCCCTTTTTGCAGGGTCATCCAAGAACTTTTTGCCTTTCTCGTGTATTTTTTCTGACCTGTTGTTGGTGGTTTTATGACTCTGGGCACTTTATCACTGCTGTTCAGTGCTAAAGTGCATGTGCTCTCTATGGTAAACTTGGTAAGATTGGTCTACACCTGTTTGGCATATTGAATTTACCTATCAGTCCTTTGTACAGTGGTATCTCATATACCCAGGGCCAGTAAATTAAATGCTACTGGTGGGCTTGCAGCGCAGCTTGCGCCACCCACCAAAGTAGCCTTTCAAACCTGTCTCAGGCCTCTGCCACTGCAGGGCCTGTGCGCGCAGTGTACTGCTGCTGTGATGTGGCACATAAAGTGGTTGCCACGTCTGTGACTCCCCTTTTACTACATATCAGTCACCCCCAAGGTAGGCCCTGCTGGCCCTATTGGCAGGGTGCGGTGTATGTAAAAGGTAGGACATGGCCCTAAACTGTGTGGCATGTCCTGATAGTGACAAACAGCCTATTTGGTTTCTCATTGATGTGAGGCTG
The DNA here is from genome assembly GCA_963921515.1 of Calotriton arnoldi. Taxonomy (NCBI): domain Eukaryota; kingdom Metazoa; phylum Chordata; class Amphibia; order Caudata; family Salamandridae; genus Calotriton; species Calotriton arnoldi. The sequence continues at coordinate 295,297 of CAWUFW010014259.1, forward strand.
CTCTCTCATAGGAATGCATTGGGGATTCCCTGATATGTGCTTCAGTGGTAATTCCTGACATGAGAGGGGTAGCGTGATCAAGTTTGGTATGTTTGGAATAGTGGTGATAAATGCTGCGTATTGGTGTTAGCGGATTTATTATTAGTATTTTAGAAATGCCACTTTTAGAAGTAGGCATTTCTGTGTGCTATGTGTCATTAGTCCTCTGCTAGAATGTGTATTGACTGTCTGGCTTTGGAGTGACAGGGGCTGGGGATGTGCAGTGGCTCCAGAGAGTCTGGATGAGTCAGCGCTAGGCTGAATAGGCCTGGTCTGCATTTGAAGTGGTGGGAGGAGTAGCACCTAAATAGGGCTGTGCCTGCCTTCCACAATGATGGCTCAGCCCCCCTGTGGTGTGTCTGGAGCCAGGGCTCACACTGACAATGGAGGCTGTTGTGCACTTGCAAAGTGCCCCCCAGAACTGGTTTGGACTGGGCTCAGAGCCCTGGGCCAGGGGAGAACAAAGACACTTGCTAATATAAGTACTGGGGCTGAGACCCAATGTGAACTGTGCTTATTTGGAACTGGAAGAAGAGGACTGCTGGGCGCCAGGAGGAACCACCACTTGGGAATGACCTGCTGGGTGGCTGAAAGGACTTCCACTCTGCTGAGTGACCCTGTGTGCTGGCCTGCCTGTGCCCAGCTCTGCCCTGTGTGACTTAGCGCCAGGCAAGCGATTTATTGGTACAATGAGCGCGTGGTGAGCACTTCACTGCATAAATCTGGGAGGAGCACTGTTGGCTCTGCTGCCCGACCAGAGCAGGTGGAGAGTGCTGTTGTTGTGTTCTCGAAGGAGCGGCAGTGCTGGTGGCCTGCCCAGCACTGTGCAGCATGTACCGATTAAGATACAGCAGAGGCTGTGCTGAGGTAGCCCAGTGCTGTGAGTAACCAATAGGAAGAGCTGGAAGAGCGCCGTGTCATTTTCCTTCCGAGGTGGAGGGACAAACGTGTGGGGAAGCTCCGGGGAACGTGGCCCCCTTCTCCCTCCCAGCCGGTTGCCGTAGCAACGGGGGAGATGCTGGAAGCCAGGCAAAGGCTACAGGCCGTGGGGCTGAGCCGGTCGTGGGCAGGGCCAAGCGGGGCAGCACGCCCAAGGGAGGAAGCAGAGCCTTGTGGGCTCCCATCCCCTGTGAGCCGCCGGAGGCCAGCGAAAGGGGTGGAGACGTCCCTCCATGGTTTTCCGGCCCGACCAGAGTCTTCCTGCCACCAACCAGGCGAGGTGAGGCACAAGGACGGCAGGGCAAGTAGCGGGCCGCTCCCACCGGGAAGTTACAAGCGAGATACCCAGGAGGGGTCTTCCCGCCGACAGGAGCTGGAAGCTCGGGGTGAGACCTTGATCGGAGCCCCTAATCAGAAAGTGTTCTGCATTCATAGCCTGATCACAGCTGCACCGCATGGTCGCGGGCAGCTGCAACCTTATCTTCAGCACTGGGGTCACTCTCCATTGATGGAGACAGGGTGAGCTGCACCCCCACCCCCTTGCGTGCGGTGTTGGGCTCCAGAGGAAGGTGAGACCTTGACAGAGGCCCCGAATTAGATGTGCCACATTCCCTGTGGTAGGGGCGCAGGTAGCCTGGGAGCCTACGCAGGGTATGTCAGTTACGGGGGGCATAAGGCCCCTAAGGTGTGCAACTGTACAGTGGTTACTCTGGCGCACGGTGGACTATGGTTATACCGTGCTGTATGAGGTCCCTGATGTGGGCATGATATTTCCCAGGTATGTGTTGATTCTTGTAATGTTATAATGATTGCATGGTTAGGATCATAGTCATTCCTCCAGACTATACATTATACGGACCAGGTGGTAATGGTGGTACAATATCAGTAATGGTATTTCATAATATGTGCACGCTGCAAGTGTTTACTATGGTGCACTGCGAACTATGGTTTGCATAATGTGTTACGCTCAGTGTATTATTACCAGTAGTTACTGGTCAGCCTGATGGTGTGTTTATGACAGTGGCCCGATTGGCCTAGTGATTTATGTAAATCTCTGTAAAGTCATGACAAGTGCTTAATGGCACAATGATATATGTGATTGTGTTCTAATGTGTTTTTATGGATAATACAAAGGCTATTTTTATATAACCTTGTGTAGAGTTTCTTTTGTGGTATGCCTAGTGTGTCGCTGCTGTGTGAATGTGTTGCACAAACGCTTTACACATTGCCTCTGGAATAAGCCTGACTGCTCTGTCAAGCTACCAAGGGGGTGAGCAGGGGTTATCTTCAGCGTGTAACTCCCTTGCCCTGACTAGAGTGGTGGGTTCTGCCTGGCTAAGGTGTATACCCTAGCCAACCAGAAACCCCATTTCTAACAGGCATTTAGAGCCTTTCCTAGGGTGACTTACAAATACTAAAAAGAAAGGTTTAAGCCTGGCAAAAGGCTTATTTTGCCAGGTCGAAATGGTAGTTAAAACAAGCATTGCAAGCTGCAATAACAGGTTTTTTTGGCTACTTTTGTGGGTGGCACAATGAGTACTGCAGCTCACTTCTAGCATTTAATTTACATTGCCTAGGTACATATAGTACCAGATACTAGGGACGTATAAGTAAATTAAAGGCACAATTAGGTGGATGCCCATCTTACCATGCTTAAAAGCAAGAACAAAAGCACCACTGGTTAGCAGGAGTAATGTGTGCAGAGTCCTATGGCCAACAAAAATGTTTTCAGTCACAGAAGGCATTCTAGAATGTTGGTCTCTTGATGATGACTGATTGAGTTGTGAGATGTACTGTGACATCTTTCAACAGATGGCCCCTTTAGAGGAACAAGGAACCTGTAATAATTGTTTTAGCTTTCATCTGTTTGGCCAGAGAATATATTTATACTGGATGCATGTTTTGCTTGAATGACACAGCTTCAATTCAAGAATTACTGCTTCTGCTTTGCAGTGTGAAGTAAGAAAATGGTAAATTGTTAGTAAAGCTTGAGTAGGACTGGTTACTTCTCTGTAGGAAAGAAAGTAAGGGAGATGGAGAGAGAAGGAGTGGGTGGTATGGAAGAACTCAGACTTAAGAACGAGGGGTGAAGAATGCAACACCGACAAGAATGAGGGAGCAGAAGCAAGGAGGGGTGACAGAGGAAGTCAAAAACGTTATGGCTAGAAAAAGGAAGAGAAGAGGGATTGAGGTTGAGTATATAGAACAGAAGAAAAGAAGAGAATGAAAGAAAGGAGGTGGGAGAAAAGCAGTGTAAGATAATAATGTATTATAAAATATTCTATTTTTCATCATTGGTTCCAAAACCTTCTTTGAGAGAATCAATCAAACTAAGTGGTCAGGCATTATTGCTCGCTCTGTGCATTATTTGAATTGGTCTGCAAAAATGTGTCAAGACTGGTTTTGGCTTCCAATCCAGCCATGGCAAAGAAAGGATAGAATACTGTTGGAAAAGGCCTTTTTGCAGGGTCACCCCCAAACCTTTTGCCTTCCTCCCCCACTTTTCTGACCTCGTTTTTGCTGGTATTTGGACACTGCACACTTTACCACTGCTAACCAGTTCTAAAGTGCTTGTGCTCTGTCCTCTAGACATGGTAATATTGGCTCACACCTAATTGGCATATTTAATTTACTTACAAGTCCATAGTAAAGTGCACTACATGTGCCCAGGGCCTGTAAATTAAATGCTACTAGTAGGCTTGTTTCCGGTCCAGGGAAGACATGGCTTGGCAGTTCGGGCTGGACTGTTCCCATGAGGCACAGGGTCAAGACTGATTTGCATATAGCTGTGTCTGAACTGGGGTGGCAAAGTGAGCTAAAGAACGATGATGGATTCAACCCAGATCTGTGACTGGGGGTGAGTGTTTGATAAGTTTCAGCACTCCGTCCATCATCTCCTTGTGTTTGCTTTGTTTGCCCTAAGTTGGCAGGGTATGCCCAGACGTGGGTCCCTTGCTCACTTTGCCACTAGATTCAAGCTAGCCTGGCTGATGAGGGCTGTTAGCCCGAAGCCGGTCCCAGGATGCTTGTTTCCGGTCCAGGGAAGACATGGCTTGGCAGTTCGGGCTTGACTGTTCCCATGAGGCACAGGGTCAAGACTGATTTGCATATAGCTGTGTCTGAACTGGGGTGGCAAAGTGAGCTAAAGAACGATGATGGATTCAATCCAGATCTGTGACTGGGGGTGAGTGTTTGAAAAGTTTCAGCACTCCGTCCATCATCTCCTTGTGTTTACTTTGTGCACCCTAAGTTGTCAGGGTATGCCCAGACGTGGGTCCCTTGCTCACTTTGCCACTGGATTCAAGCTAGCCTGGCTGATGAGGGCTGTTAGCCCGAAACCGGTCCCAGGATGCTTGTTTCCGGTCCAGGGAATACATGGCTTGGCAGTTCGGGCTGGACTGTTCCCATGAGGCACAGGATCAAGACTGATTTTCATATAGCTGTGTCTGAACTGGGGTGGCAAAGTGAGCTAAAGAACGATGATGGATTCAACCCAGATCTGTGACTGGGGGAGAGTGTTTGAAAAGTTTCAGCACTCCGTCCATCCTCTCCTTGTGTTTGCTTTGTTTGCCCTAAGTTGGCAGGGCATGCCCAGACGTGGGTCCCTTGCTCACTTTGCCACTGGATTCAAGCTAGCCTGGCTGATGAGGCGGTTAGCCCGAAACCAGTCCCAGGATGCTTGTTTCTGGTCCACAGAAGACATGGCTTGGCAGTTCGGGCTGGACTGTTCCCATGAAGCACAGGGTCAAGACTGATTTGCATATAGCTGTGTCTGAACTGGGGTGGCAAAGTGAGCTAAAGAACGATGATTGATTCAATCCAGATCTGTGACTGGGGGTGAGTGTTTGAAAAGTTTCAGCACTCCGTCAATCATCTCCTTGTGTTTACTTTGTTCGCCCTAAGTTGGCAGGGTATGCCCAGACGTGGGTCCCTTGCTCACTTTGCCACTGGATTCAAGCTAGCCTGGCTGATGAGGGCTGTTAGCCCGAAACCGGTCCCAGGATGCTTGTTTCTGGTCCAGGGAAGACATGGCTCGGCAGTTCGGGCTGGACTGTTCCCATGAGGCACAGGGTCAAGACTGATTTGCATATAGCTGTGTCTGAACTGGGGTGGCAAAGTGAGCTAAAGAACAATGATGGATTCAACCCAGATCTGTGACTGGGGGTGAGTGTTTGAAAAGTTTCAGCACTCCGTCCATCATCTCCTTGTGTTTGCTTTGTTCGCCCTAAGTTGGCAGGGTATGCCCAGACGTGGGTCCCTTGCTCACTTTGCCACTGGATTCAAGCTAGCCTGGCTGATGGGTGCTGTTAGCCCGAAACCGGTCCCAGGACGCTTGTTTCCGGTCCAGGGAAGACATGGCTTGGCAGTTCGGGCTGGACTGTTCCCATGAGGCACAGGGTCAAGACTGATTTGCATATAGCTGTGTCTGAACTGGGGTGGCAAAGTGAGCTAAAGAACGATGATGGATTCAACCCAGATCTGTGATTGGGGGTGAGTGTTTGAAAGGTTTCAGCACTCCGTCCATCATCTCCTTGTGTTTGCTTTGTTCGCCTTAAGTTGGCAGGGTATGCCCAGACGTGGGTCCCTTGCTGACTTTGCCACTGGATTCAAGCTAGCCTGGCTGATGAGGGCTGTTAGCCCGAAACCGGTCCCAGGATGCTTGTTTCCAGTCCAGGGAAGACATGGCTTGGCAGTTCGGGCTGGACTGTTCCCATGAGGCACAGGGTGAAGACTGATTTGCATATAGCTGTGTCTGAACTGGGGTGGCAAAGTGAGCTAAAGAACGATGATGGATTGAACCCAGATCTGTGACTGGTGGTGAGTGTTTGAAAAGTTTCAGCACTCCGTCCATCATCTCCTTGTGTTTACTAGTAGGCCTGAAGCACTGCTTGTGCCACCCACAGAAGTAGCCCTCTATCCATGTCTCAGGCTGCCACTGCAGAACTTGTGTGTGCAGTTTACACTGCCATTTCAACATGGCAAAATAAACCTTTTGCCAGGGCCAAACCTTCCCCATATAAGTCATCCCTAAGGTAGGTGTAGGACAACCCAGAGGGCAAGTTGCAATATATTTTAAAAGGCAGGGCATGTACTTTTAAGTTTTATATGTCCTGGTAGTGAAAATCTCTTACATTCATTTATCAGTCCTGTAAGGCCTATATCTACTGTAGGACAACATTAGGGAATACCTTATTAACTTTTATAAGTGTAATTTCCAAATGGGAAGATATGACTGGTTCAAGTTTGATGTCTCTGAAATCCTAATTTAATATCATAACTTATGCTGAAGTCGGATTTTAAATTACAATTCTGAAAATGCCACTTTTAGAAAGTTTACATTTTCTTGCTTTTTAAACATTTGGTGCCTGTAGCCTATCTCTGATCACATGTCTGGGTGTGGTTCACAGCTAGGCTTTGTGTATTCCTTCTAGACAGCCAGACACAATGGTAGCTTTGTGTATCTCAATTGGCCATCTCTAGCAGGATAGGAAGGAGGAGCTGGACACAGCCTCACTTAAACCTAAATAGGCTGTGTCCTGTCCACACACAAAGGGCTGCATACCCTCTTGTAGCAAGTCTGGAGCCAGGGCAGGGAGGGAGGACCTCTGTGCACTTCAAAGACATGTCTTTGAAGTCTCCCTCACTTCAAAGGCACCACTGAGTATAAGTACTGGGCCGCAGACACCACCACTTCAGTATACTTATGAACCTGTGGATACTCTGCCAGGAAAAAAGGACTGCTGTGCTGTTGAAGGACTACCACTCTGCTGGAATTCTGCTTTGACATGCTGATCTACTGCCTGCTGCCTCTTGCCTGGGTGAGAAGGTCTGGACCTGCATTTCTTGTCCCGAGAACGCAGAGTGTCTCCAAGGGCTAGTTGGCTGGCCACCTGATCTGAAACCTAAGGGACATAACAGGCTTCCAATCCCTGCAAATGGACTCTGCCATCTGTGAGTCTATCCTGTCAATTGGTGCCACCCCACTCCTGGACCCTTGGAAGTGGGCCTAATGTGCTTGCTAGCGGAACCAACACATCTTCTCTGCTTAACTTTGCATCCCCTAGCAGAACTGATGGATCGCCTTGGCTGTGTGATGCATCCCTGAGAAGAACTGATGCATCACGGCTGCTGCATGTATTGGACCCTCTGTAAAAAACTTGCATCGCCATCCCCTCCCGCATCTTGGGACCAACACATTGCCTTCTAAAACGCCGTTGTGCAACTCTTTTACCTGGTGCAAGCTCCTTGCATCCCTCATAGACAGCAGCCTTGCCGATGAAACTCCGTATTGCAGCCTCATTGCTCATCGGAACTGACACATCCTCGGCACCGAACTTCGCATTGCAAGCCCCCTCGACAGGATCGTCAATGCAACAGGATCTCACACCACAGCCTTATCGCACCTCGGAACTGACCCATTGCCTTAGCTGCGCGATGCATCTTCGACATGGATCCAGACAACGTTCCACAACCAGGAATTAAGGTAGTCTATTCAGCCGGCCTTACTGAGTACCAGTAGCTAGCCTGCACACCATCACGGTTGGCATGAAGTTTTGACTGACTCCTGGTCTGGGGCGACCAGATACCCCTAATAGCACTTTGTGCTTTTTGGCTCTATTTTACACTATAAACTTTAAAAATAAATATTTCTGGTTCTACTAATTGGATTTTTGTCATTTTAGTCTTGTTTCATTTGTTAAAGTCAGATCTCTTTTTCTAACTTGCTGTGGGATCTTTTTGTGTGGTGTTTTTGCTGTTTTACTGTTTGAAGTGATGCACAAATACTTTACACACTGCCTCTAAGTTAAGCCTGACTGCTCTGTCTCAAACTACCAGAGGGTGAGCACAGGGGGATTTAGGGTTTGCCTGCTTCTTACCCTGACTAGGATTGTGGTTGCTGCTTGGCTAGGGCACATACCCCAGTCAACCAGTAAACCAATTTCTAACAAATACGGGTTAGATGAAATTCGCTACTGACAAATTAAAACTTGGCAGCAAAGTACAACTTCGGATAAGTGGTAAGGGTCAAATGAGTTCACATAGAGTGTTAGCAACAACATTGTACAAGACACCCGAATTACAGCTCATTTCATAATCACTGAAAAACAAAGCAGGAAGAGAAGAAAACCAAAGATGATTTTGAAGTGTTTTCTCTATTTTCATACAAACGTATTAACATTGTAAGACACTCTTTCTGAGAGGGATAGCAGGAGTATGTTAAAAAAACAATTATTCCTGCTAGCACCTGTTAGAAATGGGAGCCTCTAGTTGGCAGAGGTATGCACCTTTGTCCAAGTAGTGACCCTTCCTTCTAGTCAGGGTAAGGGTACACACTTTAGACAACCCCTGCTCACCCCCTTGGTAGCTTGGCATAAGCAGACAGGCTTATCCCAGAGTCAATGTGTAAAGTATTCATACCCAAACACACAATAACACAGTGAAAACACCACAAATGGACACCACACCAGTTTAGGGAAATAACGTATCTTTATCTAAACCAAACAAGACCAAAGCGACAAAAATCCAACATACATGTACCAAAATATCACTTTTAAAATGGTTTCTTCAAAATAGAACTGTAGAAACAAATAGCTCCACCTGGGGCTATTGCAACGTTGTGACAGGCACAAATCCAAAGTTTGGCACCGACTGTTACGTGCGTGGGTCAAGCACAAAGTCACACGGACCCCTAAACAACAGTACCTTGGAAATTAATTAGACTGACGATGCACGCTGGCGTTGAGGTGAGGCGTCAATGGCCGAGGTGAAGCCGGTTCCTTTCTGCCACAGGGGAGGTGAGGCGAGTCCATGAGGAGCAGTGGATGTCGAGTTCAGGACATGGGAGGTGAGGCGGCGGTGGTGATGAGGCATTGGTTCTGGTGAGGTAATGTGACATCGAAGAGTTCGTGAAGTCACACCCGTCGGTTATCAGCTACATGATAATGTGATGCTGGCGCTGGCATCGGGAAGGCCAATAACTGCAGGCGTCGAAGGGCGTCAGAGCTGCAGTGCAGGCGGGGCGATGCGTCATGCACATAACGAGTAGAGCACCCAGCTTCGGTGCAGGTCGCGGTGTCACTGGCGGCATCGCTGATGGCGTCGCTGTTGTTCTTCTTGCTTTGCAGCCCCAACCACACAATTCTCAGGGCCCTGGAACTGGAATTGGTGCCCTTTTAAATAGAGGAGTCCACAGAGCAGTCCACGTGCAGGTCAGTGGGTTGCAGGTGAAGTCTTTGTGTCCCTGAGCCTTCAGAACAGGAGACAAGCACACACAAGCCCTTCGAGATTCCACTCCAGCCGATTCACATCAAAGTTGCAGTCTTTGTCCTCTCTTTGACAGAAGCAGCTACTGCAGGCCAACCCAGCAGAGCAACACAGCAAAGGAGCAGTACTCCTTATTACAGCTCTCCAGCTCTTCTCCCTGATAGAGGTTCCTCTTGAATCCAGAAGTGATCTAACTCTCTGGGGTTTAAGGTCCAATACTCATCCCTCATTTTCTCTTTGTTCTCTTTGTGGCTAGGGTCTCTGACCCCAGTCCAAATCAGTTCTGTCCTCTCCAGCCCAGCTTCCCTACAAGAGGTGGAGACAGCATTGTGCAAGGAGACCCAGCCTATTCAGGTATTAGTGAAACCCCTCCCGCTACTCTAAATGCATACCATGTCTATTCAGCCCAGCTATGAGTCACCCAGGGAAGGCAGGCCGGACCTCAACCCCACCTTGGGACTGTCTAGAATGAATGCACATCCCCAGCTCCTGTCACTTCAAAACCAGACACAAACAGGCACACAGAATGATTAAACAAGAAAATGCCCACTTTCTAAAAGTGGCATTTTCAAACACCTAATTTAAAATCCACCTGCACTAAAAGGTGTGTTATTAAATTCTGAGATCAAAGAGACTACACTACATTTCTCTAGCTTATCCCTATTGAAAGGTACACATGTAAAATGTTACAGCGCAACTCCAATGATAGCCTGTGGGACAGACAGCCTTTCAACAGTGAAAAACGAAATACACAGTATTTCACTATTAGGATCATGTCACACACAACAGTAGATGTCCTACCTTTCACATAAACTGCACCCTGCCCATGGGGGTACCTTGAGCCTGCTTGAGGGGTGCCTTACATGTAAGAAAAGGGAAGGTTAGGGCCTGGCTAGTGGGTGCACTTGCCAGGTCAACATGGTAGTTTAAAACTGTGCGCACAGACACTACAGAGGTAGGTCTGAGACACATTTACAGGGCTACTCATGTGGGTATCACAACCAGTGCTTCAGGCCCACTAGTAGCATTTGATTTACAGGCCCTGGCACACTCAGTGCACTTTATTAGGGACTTACGAGTAAATCAAATATGCCAATAATGGATAACCAATCATAATTATAATTCACACAGGGAGCACTTGCAGTTTGATACTGATCAGCAGTGGTAAAGTGCCCAGATTCCTATCGCCAACAACAAATGGGTCAAAAACAGCAGGTCAAAAAGCAAAACGTCTGTGGATAAACCCGCTAAAATGCCATGTCTCTAACAGAACCTATTAAATGTGAATTATCGTACCTTAATTGCACCCACTGTCGTCCCTTTATTAAGGGGAATACATGATTTTGAAGCTGAAATGTTATTCCATATTTTACTGTGGTTGTGTGGTTTATAATTTGCAATACCGTTACAACTTATTTCGTACAGGTTGCTGTTTCAAGCAAATTGAATTTAGATTTACAGAAAATAATTATGGAATTTAGAAACGTCAGTATCAATAGAAGGATAAAACGTTCCTTAGAGTCAATTCCCATTTGTATTAGCATGTTATAACACACAATTAAATTAAATACAATTAAATATTATATACTTTGTAAAACCTTTTTTCCCACGTATTCACTTGCATGGTCTTACCACTCTTCTTTATCCCTGCTTCACCATGTTGTTCCCCAGGGTTGTGCCCTGTTTTTGCTGACTACAAGACCTCTCTAGTTTCGCTCAGTCTGCTCTACAACCTCTCATGTTATCTATGAGAATGGTTTACAGATCCGTTTCTCTTGCTATACCTCTACCTCTGGGCTCCATGACTTTGTGCCCACTTATATGTTGGACATTCGTTTTGGATGTCATAATACTTTCTTCACTTGTATCCTAATAAGATTCTAATTCTCTTTTCTTCTGCTTCTTCTTCTTATGCTTGTCTTCTGACAGCTTTTGCACTATTCCTCTTCCTCTCCCAGTCACCTACTCACAACCTTGGAGTGATTTTTTACTCATTCGTCTCATTTTCAGCTCAGGTTACAGCATTTGTCTGCACTTGCTCACTAATAATAAATGCTTCCATGCTCCTCTCTTGGACCTTCCTCAACAGTTTCCCCGACACGCAGACTTTTCAATAACAGTTGAGCCAAACTCATGTCTGATTTTACACATGAGCCCTTTTCAAAAAGGTTCGCCTTCAATAAAATGTGTTAGTCTACAACAACAAGGCCATACCTCGAAAATATCAATGTATTTAGGGGGCAGTTCCAGATTACCAAATAGGCAAAGTAGGCACCGGCCAATGGGCCCCAATCCTTTTAGGGCCCCGGAACAACGGATCAACCAGAGGCAACAGATTCACATCACAGTTTGTCTCTTAAAAGCTCATCTTCTGGCAGCTGTCAGTTTGTTAAAAAATAACTGGGGCATATCAACAACAACACGCGATAAGTATCGCTAAACGCGTTTAGCGCGTTTGTCATTATCGCCGTCTATCGCCGGATCACATCGCCGTGTTAGCGGCGTATTTGCAACACTTTGCTAACAGGCGATGTGAAATCCGGTGATAGACGGTGAGAATGAGCATTAGCGTGCGAAATCCCACGATAAGGGAACTGCGCTAATGAAAATGCAGATAATAGGGAGATGTGGACTTAACCTTGCGATCCACCTCCCATTATACAGATAGCTAAGTCGGAAAAAAAGGAGACGTTAGATACCAGCGATAACCACGGTTAGCGTGGCTTTTATTATCGCTTCGCTTGTCCGGGGCCGGCTTGCAAATACTGTGATGTCTGGTTAGTGAGTTTTTCCCTGTTGTTTCTGGGAAGCAACGCCTACTTCGCATCTCATTAGCGATGCGGGTGGTGGCGTTAATGTAACGGCTGCTAACATGCGCTAATGCATGTTAGCGGCGCTTTGATAATAATGAGTTAAAATAATCGCCGCTTTTCCGGCGCTATGTGCCGGAAAAGCGGCGTTATGTCTCTTGTTGATATGCCCCAACTGTGAATTAGGTATTGGGAGCTAATTTGCGAGGGGCCCCCGAAATTTTGACTGCCTAGGGACCTCCACAGGGTTTAATCCGGCACTATTTGGGGAGCCCCGTCAGATCTCCTTACAAATATCTTTCCTCTATAATCACCATCCTAATTCCCCCCACTGAGAGATTCCTTAATGTCAAAGTACTACATTGGGCTCCTTCTCCTGTCACAAGTGCCGCCTCAGAGACCGTTCTCTTTTAAAGAAGGAAGATGTTCTTTGCAACACCAGCCAATAGTATCTTCACATTATTTGCTGTCTCTCCAACTACTTGTCATAGTATTAAAAGTATGATACCAGGATCCAGGGTATTACACGGTCATCTATTCGAAGACCACTTATAATAGTAGTAGGCAGAATTCACTACTGTCTCTGAATGAAACTTGTTCCCCTGTGTATGTTTTCTGTATTACTTTCTTGTCAGTATGTCTTTCACAAGATATTGTATGAAATGTTTGCCTTTGATATCTTTGAAAGTCCCAACCACATATATGTATTCATTTAATATCATCTTTATTTTCGAGCATTGGTAAAGCTATTCACTTCAGTACTCTGTTGTCTTGGAAATTATATTAAAATAGCTTAGTAAATACCTCGGCGATGTGTTTAATATTTTTATTTACAATAAAATTAAGAACACTGAGTATTGTTTCAATCATCGTATTTCTTATTAAATACCTGTTTAGTTTACCGCCAAGGACATATTATACAAATGACATCACTGCAAAACATTCCTATATAGCGAAGTGTAAACTGAGTTAAATGGCCCTGGGAGGAGTTTCCACTATTTTCTACTTAACTTGACAATCTGTATAGAGGAAAAAGATATAACTTTCCTATAGACCACCAGCCTTAAAGAGATCGGGCAAGTACTAGTAACTGTTTTTTTCCTGTCTGAAAACCCTGGCTGTACTGGGCAGATAAAAAAAAGAACGAGCATTGTCTATGCAATAGATCTCGCATTACTGAAAGTTTAAGCTATTGACATTGCTAATAATAATGCACCGTCAATAGCTCAAACTTCCAGTAAGATAATAAGATAAGAGCAAGATTTAAAGGCCTGTTTACAGAAAGCTAGTTTGTGTAAGAATATATTAAACAAGGTTTGGGCAAGGGGAGGAACGAACTCGAGCTGGGCAGCCTAAAGCAAATAAAGGCAGAAGATATGAGTTACAAACTACAAAGCCAATGATAAGCAATGGTGAAATGCATTCCTAGGTCAATCGAATGTCCCCAAGATGTCTTTAGCAAAACAGACAGCTGTGCTGTCTGGTATGCTGCGACCTAAAAAGGCTGATGTAGAGGTGCACAAAACTATAGAAATTAATTCCACTTTTTTTTTAAAACTCTGCCAATGGCCGTTGATAAATCTACAAGAAAAGGTTGTGGTAAACCTGCCATACAGTTGGCAGAAAATCCACCTATATGATCGAAGATTTTTCTTAGGAATTTTCCAACTGCCAGAAACTTAGCAACAACTATTTCCACTCATTTTTTTGTTTAAATATCTTTATTGGTATTTTCTGATTTTATCATAACTGGCATTATATTTTTATACAGCATTTTCAGTCGTCCACCGCAAAATTACAGATCCCATGTGAATTACAATAGTACATGTGACAACAATAGGAAAATAATACTAACACAGCATTCCTGCTGACAGATACATACATTATGTTGGATACATATGAAGAAGTCCCAGTATGCTATTGCTCGCATGTGCTGCTACATCATGGTCTATGAATCTGAAACAAGGCCATATACAGCGTAATCAGGACATATCTTATCCGGGCCAGTACCACAATACCTGATATATATGTTATCCTAACACATAAAAATAGCCTGTCGTTCGGACTTGAACAACATTGTAAAGAGAATAATATAAATTGACAATGCGGGATAGGAGGTCACTTGTGGATACCAATAAGACCTGTTTTTCCAATAAACATATAATCAAAACTAAAACTTACAATACTACAAACTGCCATCTAAACTATGTAAGTCGGGTCGCTGTTTCATATCTGAGCATGATGATTTATTGTCTACTCACCATTATCTTATGGCTCGCCTAGTCAGGGGCTAAATAAAGGCGTGTACCTGCATACAACTATAAAAACAGCAGCGGACACCTTCCCTCCCGGAAGCGTGTGGGGCTCTGGTGATCACTAGTGATGTACCGGGGATCTTATGGATGTGTGATTGTCTGTACGTCAGGGTGCAACAGCATCACGTAATAACGCGACTGGGTACTATCATGTCTGTTGTAAGTCAGCGGACTGTGCATCCTCATCGTTCACTACGGCACCACCTTGAAGGGCAGTCAGTATAGTGTCCCAGCCCTGCGCTATAGGGTATTTGCGAAGCCCTGCCGTCTCCTCCCTGTGTAGTGCCGTGCTCTCCGCCTGTGCCCATGTTACAAGTGAGCGCTTCCAGCCAGCCACCTCTGGTGGATCCGCATGTTTCCATCTTTTAGTTATTAGTCTTTTCGCAGTGATTAAACCCAGATCCCGGAATCTCGAGGTGATCTTATTATTTTTTGATCTGGCATAGAGTCCTAGAAGGCAGATCTCCCATGACAGCAGTAAGAGCGTGTCTGTGCATGAGGCTAGTGTTGTGACTACCTCCCGCCAATATTGCTGCAGGAATGCGCAAGCCCAAAGCATGTGAAGCAGATCCGCATCTAGCTGCTGGCAGCGCGGGCATGTAGAGGTGGCAATGTGGAAATATCTATTTATCTTATCAGGCGAGAGATACGCCCTGGGTATGATAAACGTCTGTATAAGTTTGAATCTGGAGTTCCTTGGTATGTGTCTGGAGCTTACCAGCACAGCATTCCATTCCCCATCAGTCCATGGCCGGCCTCTATCTGTCTCCCAACTAACGTGGAGCCGTGACATCGGCTTGAGAGTGTGCGTGAGGAGCGCTTCCACTAACCAATGCACCACGTGGGAGCCCGCCCCCATCACATGCAGGTATTGAAGTAACAGGTGTGTCGGTGGTTCAACCGTCAAGTCCCCCCAGGCGGCCGATAGTGCTGTGAGAAGGGAGGTGTGTAAGAGGAATTGGCCTGTCGGCAACTCTGCGTCTTCAGCTAGTGTCGCAAACGGCAGTAGCGCACCGTCACTATAGAGATCACCCACCGTGGCCAATCCCGCGGCATGCCAGGTCACCAGAGCTGTTTCTGATGTATCCAGTCTGCCTCGTGGTGTACCGAGTAGCGGCAGGATAGGGGCATATGGGAGGGTCACACGGGTAAGATATAAGCTCCTCTTATAACATTGAATCGCCAAACCTAGATGTAGTTGTTTTGGCCTTGGAAGTTTCGTGACGGGGTTAAACAGATGACAGACCTGAGAGCAGGTCCAGGGCTGTGCCACGGTTGCCGTGTCCTCCAGACTCTGACCATCAAGCCATTTCGTTGCCCATTGGAGTTGAGCAGCCAAATAATACAGTTCCATATTAGGGATAGCCAGCCCGCCCTGATCAGTGGGAGCGTACAGTTTCCACAGAGCCACTCGTGGCCTCCCGTTATTCCATATGAAATCCCGGAATAGCCGTTCTAACTCTCAAAAGAGCTTGGGCGGAACTTAGATTTGAAAAATAATACAGCAGCTTAGGCAACACAATCATTTTCAACAGAGCGATACGGCTCATGACGTTTAGAGGAAGTGTCTTCCAGAATCGCATTTGAGCTCGGAGTGCCGAGATTGCTCTCGTCAGATTACCTTCAAATAGGTCGTCAGGCATCCGATATATAAAAATCCTGAGGTATCTAAATGTGGTGGGGTACCATGTGAGAGGTGAGCCATTGAGGACCACAGCTTCCTCTGCTATAGTAGTGCAGAAGGGATAAATCCCCGACTTGGCCCAGTTATCCCGGAGTCCAGATATTTCCTCAAAGGTTCTGAGTATATCTGCAATGGACGTCGGGATCGCGGTGACATCCCGAAGGTATATTAATAGGTCATCCGCGTACACGGAAATAGAGTGTAGCTCATCCCCTAACTGTATGCCCCACGCTTCCCTATCTCCCCGGAGCATCATCGCCAGCGGCTCCATTGCAAGAGAGAATAGCAACGGGGTCAAGGGACAGCCCTGACGCGTCCCACATCTCACCCTGATTGGGTCCGAGATCAACCTACCGGTACGGACTCGAACAGTGGGGCGCTGATACAATAGGCGAACCATATTTAAAAAGTGATCTCCCAGTTCAAATTTGCCTAAGACTGCCGCCAGATAAGGCCATTCCAGAGAGTCAAAGGCTTTCTCCAGGTCAAGAACCAAGCAGCCCGATCTAGGCCAACTATGTATTGCATATTGCTGTATTCTAAAAAATCTACGAATATTAAGAGAGGTGCACCGGGCTGGAACAAAACCGTTTTGGTTAGGGTGTACCAATGTTTTCACTACGGGAGAGAGACGCTTAGCCAATAGTGATGCAAATACTTTGTAGTCAGTGTTAAGGAGTGCTAATGGGCGATAGGAGCCCAGGAGGTCGGGGTTCTTATCAGGTTTAAGGAGGGATACTAGCAGGGCCTCGTTTTGTGTATTTGTAAGGGTAGAGTCATCTAGCGCAGTTTCATACACTTTCAGTAACTGCGGTATTAGAATCTAAGTGTATGCTTTGTAAAACTCAGTAGGGAGGCCATCAGGTCCTGGCGATTTCCCGTTGGACAATGAAAAAATGCTATCGCGGAGTTCCTCTGGTTGGAGAGGAGCGTTTAGTTCTTCGCATTGGGTGCTTGTCGGCTTTGGTAGATCTAGGTCTCCCAGGTAAGCTTGTAGCTCTAGGGAGTGGCCCGCACGCGCGACTTATATAAGCCTTGATAATGCATAATGAATGCATCATGGATGTCACATTGCGTATAAGCAACTCCCCCGCCTGCCGTCCTCACCGATACGATCGGCGCAGATGATTCGTTCTGGCGAATGAGCCACGTAAGTAGCTTGCCTGCTTTATCACCCATTTGGTGTGTCCGTGCTGAATGAGCAGCGTAGTTCAGACACTTTAACCGCTCCAATAAGCGTGCGTGTTCCACTCTGTGTGCATCTAGCCGTCATCTAGCCGTCGTTCATTAGTGGCCAGCTTCCGCTCTAACGTGGTAAGCTCCTTCTCCAATTGCGCGCGTATGCCTGCTTGCGTCCCCAAACAGTGCCCCCTGACGACCACCTTAAAGGCATCCCACTCCACCAGCGGAGAAGTGGCCGTGCCTGCATTTTCATCAAAATATTGTGCCACCGTAGTGGCCAGTAAATCACGGAAAGACGCGTCTAGGAGGACATCCGGCTGAAGGCGCCACACAGGGATTGGCGGTGTCCCAGTCTCCCATCGTAACTCAATCACATGTGGGTTGTGATCGGAATGTGTGCGTCCCAGGTATGAGGAGTCGGAAATACATGGGAGGAGGTCATTCGACACCATGAAGCGGTCTAAGCGCACATGGAGCTTGTGGGCTCCGGAATAGTAGGAGTATACCCTGTCCAGCGGATTCCTGAACCGCCACACATCAGTGAAGTGCCATTGCTCAGCCCAGTGTGTCAAGGCTTTCGCAGCTGCATGGGTGGCTGTGCCCGGCAAAGGAGGAAAGGAGCGGTCTAAGGAGCGATATCTGGTCTAGGTAGGCTGCCTGTTCAGTGTTGGGCGCATATAGTGAAGCCAATACTACTGGTCTGCCATCCAGTACACCCCTAACCATAACATATCTGCCCTCCCCGTCCACTATTGTGTCTGTCACCCGAAATGGAGTACCCAGTCTCACCCATATTAGGGCCCCACGTGCATAAGCAGAGTAGCCAGTCGCATACAATTGCCCCCTCCATCGTCTGTGAAGACGAGTGACTTCTACTTGGGATAGATGTGTCTCCTGAAGGAGTGCTATTTGTATGCGATGTCGCTTTAAATAGGAGTATATGAGGTAGCGACGCTCCGGACTGTGGATCCCTCTCACGTTCCATGTTCCTATCCTGATGGGTGCCATATCCTGTGCGTGTCAGCGGTATCAGCAGCCCCCTCTAGCTCGAGGACGGGGGGGGCCAGCAGTGGATATAGGAAACCCATGCTAATACACATCATCGTATGAGAATTGACTTTACAGCAATCGTATCCCCGCTCAATAGTGATTGCATAGGAAACATAAAAACAACTTGCAAAAAGAATACCATGAGAGCAATTCTACAACAGGCAGTTGCCCAAACTAACAATACAATAGCACACAACTAAAGTCTGGGGAAGACTATAGCGCACAGCAGTATGGAGGCTTACGGTGGCTAATCACAAATGAGTAAAAAGACCCTCCCTGACAGTTAGGCCCAACTCTGGCTAGCCACAGATATAAGCAGGGCAGCTATTCGTTTGATATATATAATATTCCCATATAAGGAGGGACCAATAAAGGGAGCTCATCGACAGGTCTAGTCCTGCCACAGAACAGCTACACCACCATGACCATCCCATACTAATAATACAGCGCAGAAGCAGGAAACATAACCTCTTATACTTGCGTGTCCAACAGGGCCTGGTATCAAGTGGCCGATGAAGAAAAGGAAACACAGGTTTTTAATTGATACATTCCTAAGCAATATCATCAGAAGTCTGTGGAGTAACATGCGGCAGCGCACAGGAGCCCTGGAAAACAGGAATATTGTCCGACAGTTCATCCTCACTGGGCGGCCCTTGCATGTCAGAGTCTGAATTGGTGTCTTCAGCCGGTGAGCCACTGATGTTTGCCACAGCTTGCACCGCTTCCAGCTGTCCACTTAGTACCAATTCAGGCGATGGGCCAGTTGCCAGCAAGGTCGGGGATTGCGATTTCCGTCGTCGTCTTCGGCGTCATCGCAGAGGGGCTTCCGCCATTGTCTCCTTCTGCCTCGTTTGTGATGAGCCACGAGCGTCTAACCACTCTTCCACACTCTCCGGGGTGGTGAAAAAGTGAGTTTTACCATTCGCGATGACTCTCAATTTCGCAGGGAACAACAACGAGTACTTTAGATCATTCTGTCGCAGGCGTCGCTTCACCGCAAGGTAAGAATGCCGCTGTTTCTGCTCTTGGAAAGTGTAGTCCGGAAAGATCATCACTTTGTGGTTATCTACTTGTATGTCTTGTAATTTCCGGGTCTCCTGGAGGACGGCATCTCTATCTCTGTAATTCAATAATCGAATTAGTAATGGCCTCGGATTCGAGCCCGGGGGCGGGGGTTTGGCAGGCACTCTGTGAGCTCTCTCGACAACAAAGTGCGGGGATAGGACCTCTCCTGGCAACAGTGTTTGGATCCAGTCTTCTGCATAAAGCACAGCGTTCCTCCCCTCCACTCCCTCCGGAAGGCCCACGACCCGTAAGTTATTGCGACGGGCCCTGCCTTCCGCATCCTCCGCTCTGTTTTCCAAGAATTCCACTCTGTTGAGTAGATCACGAATATGCGTCTCGGCCATGGACAGCCGTGGCGAGACCTCCGCAATGTCTCCTTCTGCTGCTGCAGTGCGGTCTGTGAGCTTTCGGTGATCGGCATGCAGCAGCGTGAGATCTAGCGCCACCTTATCTATTTTACCTTCCAGGGAGGTGCAGATTTGATTCATCGTCTCTCCCAGCTTCTCCACTGCCGCCAACACTGCATCAAGTTTGTGCGTCATGGGATCTGTCGCCTCTGAGCTCGCCATCTAGTCCGCTTGTGCTCGTGTCTGCGGGTGAGGGGCCGCTGCACCCCCGGTGCCAATCTTCGTACGGCCCCCGCAACATGGGGTAACAAGCGATAAAGGCCAAGCTGGACGTAATATCTCTTTGATGCTTCTGAAGTGTCTGCCGGGATCTGTCTCCGCCTACAGCGTCAATCCAGGCCCAGCACGAACCGGACTGGGCGGACGTGGCACACCCGCTCTATTTGCTTCTAACCCACAGTCTCCCAGGTGCAGGGTCAGCCGGACCAGTCCCGCAAGCCTCCGACTCAGCACCACAATCGCAAGGGGCCAGGCTTGGCAAGCGTACCCCACACCAGTGTGTAACCGTCTCAGGGCCGTATCCTGCCGGTCAGCAAGCTCCAGGACGAGGAGCACGGGATGCGGAGGTGTGCATCAGCCTGGAGCGCGCAGGTATGGAATATCACTGGCAGCCTGTTATATGGGACTTCAGGGCAGAGTCATCATGTTCCCCACACAGAGGATAGTGCTGTGAGACCCTCCAGGAGGCCCGGTTACCACTGCGCAGCCGGTCCCGGATAGAACATAAAAGTCTGGGCAGCACAGGCTTCACTAATCACAGCATAGGGATCTCATACATCCGCCTCATTGTACCCCAAATCGCTTGGGTGGTGCGATCGGGACGGGAAGGTGCAGACTGGGCCTTTGTGTGCGAGAGGCGAGCCCTTTACGTCGTCAGACAGGCCTCATTGTTTCACACCTCACCCCTCACACTGCGTTCATGTCGTCCCCTGCCAGATCGGATCCTCGCTACGGATCTTGGAGTCTCCGCAGAGGGCTGCAGCACAAATCAGCGCCTGGACGCCCGTCTGGGCCTAGAGGGCAGGGCAGATCCCCGGCCTTGCCTGCCGCTCCACAGGTGACGTCGCAGCCCCGCAGTCGACCGCTGCACGCTCGGCAAAGGCGTTCGGCACGCACAGCAGCGCCAGTTTCCCACCTCCTCACCGGTCCGGTCAGGCCTAAGTCGGGCCTCCCTCGATGGCCGGCCGCACATTCAGCGATGCAGATCCCTTGCGTATGAGGAGGCCTGAGGGGCGGAGCCAATCCCCGGTCTCGCGCACAGCGGCGCTCCCAGCGTCCTGGAGCCCCCGTTGGCCAAATTGCAAGCGGCAACGCCCGCCACCTCACCGGGGCACCATGGTCCCCTCCTGGATGGTATCAGCGAGCCGCTGCCTCTGCAGTTCAGCTATGCGCGGATATATGCAGCCAGAGATGGGAGCCGAGGACGGAGCTCTACAGCAGCACGTCCGGCTCCATTGCTGGCTAAGCCACGCCCCAACAACTATTTCCACTCATACAGCTTGTGTGTACATATGAATAAGTTTAGTGACAGAAATTGGGCTCAAATTTGTCGGCCTTGTTATTGTGCCACAGTAAATACTTGAGTATTTCTCTCTCACTGGCAATGGTGATACCAATGCCATTTCTTTGAGTTCTCTAAAATGCAGAAACACTTCAACACAAGATCCGCGGTAGGGGACCTCCAATGGTGACAGCACACCTAATAATTAGAAGTCCTAATGCTGCACAGGTTTGCAGAAATTCTATCAACGGAAAGTCAGCAAGTGGAATTGTCAGAGTGGCAGAAATGTCTAAATGTGGTGGATTGCCCTTTGCCAGTGAAAGGTGGCGTAACCAACATGATGTGAGCCCCCTGCAGAATGTGAGGAGGGACCCCATCATGATATTTATTGACCTTGGGATTCAATGGTGAGTCCCTTGTGCACTGAGGGGGCCTCTGAATGTTTAGGGTGCACCTGTACATCAGGGGCTTTAGGGGGCTGCATTAAACAGCTGCCAGTGACATGCAGGGACAGCATTCGTCATCACAACATCTGCCAGATGAACTCTCAGTCAGTTTTTATACATCGAGCGCCCCAGGCTGGAAAGACAAGCCATCTCTGCAGAAGAGAACTTATGTGCAACAGATTTTGGCGAATAAGTTATAGTGTAACTTAAAGTTGCTGGATCGCCCACCTAAGTAGAGAGTGGCGGAGGGTGAGTTGTAGATGCAGGTCATGCTCTCTGGGACATTGTGTTAATCTGAAGTATACACATATGCCAGCACCAGAAACATACATCTTACACATCAATGTTCTTTACTAACCTTCTAGCACTGCCCTCTGCTCCTTCCTTATTGAGCTTAAGCCATCATTTATTGCAAGAAGGAAGGAAGGCAGCTAGGAGCCCTGCACCGATAAGAGGCCCATTTGAGCTCATTGCAGGCACTTCCAGGCCCAACTCCCTCATTAGCATCCGAGCTGAAATGGCGCGCACTGTCTCCCTTAAGTGCTTTGCGTATCATCCCCACCTGTGCACTCCTTGTGTAGTATTGTGTTCCGTATGTGTCCTTGACTGCCTCCCACCCCCAGCTGCCAATTTTTAATGGATGCTTAGGCCTTTTTTTGTTGTCTTATAAAGGTAAACTGGTGGGTTGAGGACTTGGTGCAGAGATGTCTGTGTTCCTTGCAGAACCTAGCTTTAATTCAGAGCATCAACATAAGACTCTCTTTTTTAAAAATTAAAACATCTAAGTAGCGTTCTTGTAAAAATGTAACTTAAAAACTATAAGTACCATTGGGTTGGGGCATATTAAGTACAACTATTTAATCATTATTAGAACTCGGGATCAGGGCCTTTAACAACTGGTATAGCCTGAGGCAGAAGGGCTATAAGGCTATTAGAACATTCCACCCACTAAGGGTAGAATGTTCTAAATTAAAAATGGAGAAACAAAAAGACAAACATTGGAATGTTGGAGTGCTGGGCTTATACCAGCCATTATAAGCCCAGAGCTACTCCATTGTCTTCAATGGAGCTCCCAACGTTCCAATGTTCTAATAAATGGCTGATATCATTATTCGGTATTAAGCAAGTAAAGAAAACACAGTAAACAACCAAACTTGTGTTATCAGAGTCTATTGTCCAGTGTGAAAACTTTACTAGACATAACAAAAACATAACATGAAGTCAATAAAACACAACTAAACCTCAAAACTCCTCTTGAATAATCAAGACAAACGTCCACAATAAAAAGCAGATGCACCCATTGTTTGCAGCACATAGGGTTGATCGTTTGTTTATAATTTGTTTACAGTTCATTAAACAAATAAATTAAAAAGTGATAAATTAACTGAGAAAAAGTCTAATATCCCTGTATTTGCTGCGAGGCCAGTGTGGTTTTGCCTCCTCATACTCTCCCGCTCAGATCACATTCCCCAACTAACTACCCT
Organism: Calotriton arnoldi; assembly: GCA_963921515.1. Classification (NCBI taxonomy): domain Eukaryota; kingdom Metazoa; phylum Chordata; class Amphibia; order Caudata; family Salamandridae; genus Calotriton; species Calotriton arnoldi. The sequence continues at coordinate 318,484 of CAWUFW010014259.1, forward strand.
TAAAAATATGTAGGTGTGCAAGTTTGAGTCTCTGTTTTCATGTTTGAAAATACTGTGTCATCCTAGGCAATCATCTTCTCACTTATCTCGCACCTGTCAGAATATTATACCCCATGCTAACGCTTAGGGGTCGATTCCGATTCGGGCCGGAAATCTCTCCGACCGAGCCGGACCCGGAGAGATTTCCGACCGAATCGGACCCGTGCAGTCCGACCGAACGAGTCCGATGCATTCGTATGCCACCGGACACGAGTCGGTCGGACTCCCATTGAACTCAATGGGAGCCGGTCGTACAACGCGTACGCGGGCTCCCATTGCCTCAATGGGTGCGAGGCGGACAAGGGCGCCCCTACAGCGAGTACGCCGCGAGCGCTCGCGGCGTACACGCACAGGTAGGGGGGACCCATGGGTCCCCCTGTGTGCGCCTCGCACGGGTACGCGTACAGGGGGGTCCGACACGGACCCCAAAGTACGGCTCCGACAGCGAGTTCGAGTCGGACGGCGCGAGTCGGTCGGAGCGGTCAAGGTGCGCATCGTACTTACCCGGCCGGAAAACGTCTCCATTGCGCGGTGCGGATCGGGTCCGAGCGAGTCGGTCGGAGCGGTAAGATCCGGGTACGAGTCGGTCGGAGCGGTCGGGTCACCCGGACGAGTCGGTCGGCGAGTCGCATCGTACTCGCTCGGCCGGACCCGCGTACGGTTCGGTCGGGAAACAGGGCTCCGAATCGGATCCGGTAAAGCCGAATCCTATTCGGAGCCCTACCGGCCGAGATCGGAATCGGCCCCTTACTGTTGACTTATTACTTCATTGTTTTTTGTATTTTTTTCAGTTTTATATAGCACGAACTAGACCCTAAGGTATCATAGCGCTTTACATGAGCACCAGTTTCGTTACAGACGGACAAATTCATTTTCTTTTTGTTAGGCACGGGAAGATTAAGTGATTTGCACAGACTCACAGAATGTTGAGTGTCCCTGCTGAGACTCGAACCCGGTTCCCCAGCGTCAAGGTCGACCACTCTAGCCGTAAGGCCACAATAATGACCTTCAAACAGTGACAACAAACCGTCATCAAAAAAAAAAAATTATATTCGTTCCAATAAAATAAGCAACATCGAAGTTTACAATACATAATTTTTAATACAAAAATGGTTTGATTTTGCCTACCGGCGTTCCTTTTTCCTAACCCCACCCAGGCGTGAATTACAAGTGATGTTATTGTGGAAGATCCCTAAAGACTCCAAAAATGCACACACAGACCAATGAAGCATTCCGGAAGGCAGTAAAACACACCAGAATGCTTGTCTCTGGCTTGAAACACTGCAGGGAGATTCCAGGGTGGGATTGTGAGAGGTGTTCTCTGAGCTTTCTAGCCAAGAACATACATTGCTTGATGGCTTCGGGTATTTTGGGCAGCTGCAGTAACAAGCAACGGTGAAAGAAACGAGACGGCCTCTACATGACGTTAATGACGTTAATGACCTCATGCGTGTGGTCGTCGTCTTAAATTGGGGCAACTTACATTAAAAATTGTAAAGGTTACGATTTTCACTGAACATTGGCAGCGCGTAACTGGATGTAAATAGTTGTGGGCACAATTCTCTTCTCCGGCGGGAAGCAGAGACAGGCACCCTCAAAAACCAGCCTGTAACATTTCACCTCCTTCTTTGAATGCACAGCAAATGTAACCAGAGAAGAGCATGATTGATAGCCCTATTTACAGAAACGGACCTTAAGCAACTGAAAACATCCAGCGCTCGGGTCAAATGCTTCAGAGAAAGGGAAAAGTAGTCCTTAAACTTGTTACCATAGGACAAGTGGAAGGGTACAAGTACTAGGGCACAGCTATGTGGGAGTGTGCAACTGGCAAAAAGGAGGGACAAAGAGAAAGGATTGGCCCCTAGCAAGCAAGGTTTTTTTAAGGACACTGAAATAAACAAATGGAAAAGCAGAGAGCCCACAAAGAAGTATATACCAAAGTATATACAAGAGGTCTCGAATGCTTGACCTAAAAATAATCACCCTCGGAAAAAACTCCCATTTTGTGAGGGTAATGACTCCCTCCATCTTAGCGGATGGGCGGCTGCCTGCCAAACACTAAAGCAGGAACTAAATCTTTTGCGATATTTGCTGCTTTTAACATAGGTCTATGATATTTATAAACATATTACTTTATTTCCCTTGATCTGCTACCATGATAAGGAAGACTGCATCTCTCCTTTCTAAGCTCATTACTTCATAAATTGATATTCAACCTGTCATGCTTTATGAATGCCTGGTCAGATTAAAGAAAGGTTTAGTGAGATACCTGTTTTAACTGTCTACACCACCTTTGTCTTTACATGTAGGAATCAGCACATAGTCAGTGCTTAGATGCTTTCAGGTTTTGTATTAAAATAATAGGGTGCGTGAAAGTTAATTTCTAACTTCAATGTTTACCTACAGTTTGAGGAAATGGGAAATAGGTTTTATATATTCCTCTTGTATGTATGTAATTTCTTATCTTCGGCAACAATTTAATTTCTGTCTGTATTCTCTGATGTTTTTAAATACTCTTGATGGAATGGTAAAAACCTCTTGTTTTTCAGGCTATATGTGTATGCTTATTGTTAAACTCTCTATCAGATAGTGATACTCAAAGTACGGCCCGCAGGCCGCTTGTGGCCCTCCTGACCTTCACATGCGGCCTCTTGGTAACAGAAGCCCTGAGAGCAGAGAGCACTAACTTTCAGAAAGATGGTAAATAAACAGGCAGGCATTTATTTACAAGATAACCAAAGTTAAAGAACAGCAGCAAAAAAAGATATCCTGTACCTCTTAACTTTTGGAACACATTAATTTTTAAGACATCTTGCAACAAACGTGTATATTCAAAATGCTAAATGTTTTTTCATTAACATGCAAAAGTGTTTCAACTTAGTACAGAAGATTATATCAGTGCATTTAGAAATATCTTTTTAAACTGCTAGTTTTTAAAAATGTGCATAGTAACATTTATGCCTCCTCCCACCCTAACAACAATGCCAATAGCGAACTAAGAGGCAAGTCAGCTGTCCTGTCGAACCCTCTGGATGGATTGGGTTCTAATTATACATGGACAATATCATAATTTATTAAATCAAACACATTAAGAGGTTTTGTACCTGGTATATCCTGAACACAGATATTTCAAGGTGTTCTTACATGTGAAATTCAGAAAAAGGAGGCAAAGTGAAATAAAACAATTGCATAGGATCACAAAATTTGGTCAAGAGGGAAGCCAGAATTGATCATAGGTTTTTTTGGTTTCATATTGCACAATTCTATTTCATTCCAATGAAACAATGAAGTTACTTCTTTTTTTACACTTGACTGTTCTGAGGTAGTGATAGCAAGTAGAGAAGGCTGGGAAAGGCATATCGATTCAGAAACTGCTCAGTTATGCTCAATTTTGGCCCTTCTAGAGACTAGGGGATTAATTTAGAGGGCAGTTTGGAGTGAAACCCTCAAAATAACTCTATGACTCACGGACCACACTATGTACATGCTTTGCTTCCCCAACGTCCACCTTACACCTAGCCCACAAAGCCCCACTCACATCCCGCTGGCATCAATGCGGCCCCCGGGACACCAAAGACCATATTTTGTGGCCCCTGGGAAAATGTTTGTGAGTACCCATGCTCTATCTAAATAGGATCTTTTATATCAAGTAAACATAACGTATTGTGTTCAGATTTGCACTAACATGTTAACTTTCATGTCTCCTTTTACTCCAGAAAAACATTGCTCACAGGTCTGAATTTAAGTAGTCCTTTCCCCTGTTTCTAATATGCTGATAATTATCCCTTTGATTATCTGCATTTGGGGCAATTGCAGAGATGAATGCTATGAGGCTTTCTTAATGTTTTTTTTCAATCTAAGCAGGTTTCTGCCTTTTCTGTGAGACTTGGAGTACTATAGGTGCTGCCATGCAAAGAATTCAAAAGAAATAGCACTGCGTGTTACTGTAATTATGTGTTCAGCAAGTAATGTCGGTTTTCAAGAATGTAATTCGGAAAATAGCAGTACTCTTTGTTCTATGAAAGAGAGCAATTGTATGACTTTAGTTTTTATTATAGGCATGTCTATTATGTAATACACAAAGATTTGTTCCTGGTGTTGCTTTTTATGAAAAAAGGTAAATGGCTGGATACGTCTCTATATAGCATGCAATTTTTGCGACGAACTTTAAACTCCCTGTTAGATTTTACTCAATGAGAGTGCATGAGGATACCATATTTTGCCATTTATAGTAGAACTTGATGTTGCGGCCTGTAGTCACAATCAAAGCGTAATAACTGTTAGCGTTGCTCACTGTTATTGGTGCAGTAAATATGCTTATTGTCAGAAGACTGCGCCTGTGGCCCGGAGCATCAAGGGGCATATTAACAACGGCCAGCGATAATTATCGCTGGCCGTGCTTAGCGATAATTATATTATCGCAGGCTATCTCTGGTATTTATCGCCCTGGTAGCGCGTTATTAACAACGCGTTACTCCAGGGCGATAAAGATTCCAGAGATAGCGAGGTTATCGCCCTTTTGCAGGGAACATCGCTGGTTTTCCAGCGATGTTCCCCTCAAACGGCGATAACCTTGCTGATACGACCCTGTGGTCGTATCAGCACAATCCACCTCCTATGTCTAACATAGGTAAGTCAGGATTATAGCAGACGTTAGATTTTGGCGAAACGGCCGTTTTCGCCAAAATTTAACGTCTGCTATAATCCTGTGGGCTACCTTGTAAATATCGCGATGTGCACATCGGCGATATTTGCAACGTAGCCCATCCGGAGTACACCCAGTAACGCCCACTTTGCATCTCATTAGAGTTGCAAAGATGGGCGTTGAGGAAAAGGGCGATAGTGCAAGGATTCACGCGATAGCGTGACCTTGCTGATTAGGCGATAAGATTATCGCCGCTTTTCGTCCGAAAACGGACGCTAAAGCGGCGATAATTATTTATCGCCTCGTTGTTAATATGCCCCCAAATCTTTAATTGTAACGTCCCTAATTAGTACTTTTAAACTGCTTATTCGATAAGATAGTCCAACTGCCTTTTAGATTAAAGGACACATAACATTTAACGCGACTTTATTGTTGGATAACTTGTATTTCCACGTGTGCCTACTGAATATTTGAAGTAGTATTGGGACAGTTGTTTTAGGACAATCCTGACAATGAACATCATATTGTGATTCATTGAATTACGTAAAATATTTATTTTGAATATATACCCATTGAAGCAGTGTATTCAGACAAAGCTCAACAACAATCATATTATAGTTATGAGTTAATTTTATTGTTTTATTAATTAAAACCATAAACATTTATTGGAACATAATAAATAGACACTATCATAAAAGGACTATAGGCTGAAGTACAATGCAGTGCTTAATAAGAAGATGTATTCAGTGTTAAAAAAATTATTAAAGTGCTGTGGTGCGGATAGTGGTCCTGGGCTAGTTTATAAAAAAAGAAAAGGTTTTTTAAAATAGCATGTAGACCATTTGCCATGTGATTAAACTTTTCAAGGTTTCAAAATACAGTAGTCAGTTATGAGCCTTTGAGTGCAATTGATACGTTGAGAGTCATTAGTTCAGGGTAGGAGGTGAGCTCTATGTTCTTTGACGAATTTGCCACACCTTGATAAAGATATTTTCATCCAATTGAGGGAAGCATATCGAGGAGGCCTCCTAACAAGTGTGGGCCCCCTTCATCAAGAAGACTGGTTTCAGTAAAGACCTTCTAGCGGCATCAAGAGAGGGGGGGCAGCACAGGAGATATAGCCATGATTCTGGTTTAAAATTACATAGTCTCCATGCCCCCTCCTTTCCTGGGTTGACCCATGCTGGATTGAAGTCTGCTACTGGAAGACCAAGGAGTCGCAGGTACATAGTGTCTCTACACGCTCGGCTAGTAATGGCTTCTGAGAGGTATGGCTGGGATCTCCCTGCCAGATAGGAGATATTCAGAGGGACTAGAATGTCTGAGGACTTAAGGGAAGCAATGTCTTGCTGAAATGAGGCTAAGCATAGCTGCTTGTTAATTGCCTTCTTCGAGGTCGGGTAAGAGATGGTGTCGGACGTTAATGCAGGTGCTTTGATTTGGAAAGATGTAATTGCTTTCTGTAGTTGATGATGCCATGGATTTCCAGGTTTTAAGTGAGCTCACTGGCGCAATCATAATATAACATTAAGGGCCAGATGTAGGTACACAAATTGCGATCGCAAACGCAGAAATTCGCAGAATTTCCACGTTTGCGATCGCAAATGACCCATGTGAAATGTAGAGACAGAAAAACCTAATCGCAAAATAAAGAATCGCTAAAAATAAAGGAAAACAGTTAGCGATTCTTTATTTAGCGAATATGCCACACCGACTCCCTATTTTGCGATTCGTTAAATAAGAAATCGCAATACAAATTCGCAAACCAATGTACCAAAAATCGCAAATTGCGATTATTTGAAAAATCGCTATTTTGGAGTCGCAAATTAACACTGACTCAAAGCAGGTGGTAACCAGGTGCACTGCATATAAACAGCCCCAGAATGCATCTGTGTGAACACAATGGCCGCCCTCTATGTCATTGCAAGGCGGATGCAAGCAGCAGCACTGAGGATCTGAAGACGACAGGAACGCGTATACAGAGTGCGCATTACACTATTCCAACTCACAGAGGCAGAAATCCATGAGAGGTACAGGCTTCACCCCACCACCATCCTAGACTTGATACGTGACCTGCACCCAATCCTGGAGCACCAGACACCAAGGGCGCACGCAATACCACCACATGTTCAGGTCCTTTGTTGCCTGCACCTACTTGCATCAGGTAGTTACCAGGGGGTTATAGCTGTGGCTGGTGGTGTCTCACAAAGTTGCCTGTCACGCTTTTTCAACACATTCCTGGATGCCATGATGCAAAGAATGCACCACTATATCCGGTTCCCCAGCACACATACGGAACTGCATAAGACAAAGATGGATTTTTATCAGAAGGCCCAGTTCCCACATGTTATAGGGTGCATCGATGGGACACATATTCCAATCTCCCCCCCTCTGCTACTGAGTACATATATCGGAACCGTAAATCAACACATTCAATCAACGTGCAGGTCATTTGTGATGCGTCTCACATCATCACCGATATTGTAGCAAAATTTCCAGGGAGCACGCATGACTCCTACATTTTCAGGTACAGTGGGATCTATACACGTCTGGCTGGGGGTGAATTTGGAGAAAGATACCTGCTAGGTAAATCAATGTGACACACCCTGATGTATACCTTGGATGTATCTGTTGCTGACTGTGAATAATGTTTCTTCCTTTACCACTTAGGTGATAGCGCATATGCGGTGCAGGCATTTATCCTGACTCCATACCTCAACCCATCTACCCCAAGTGAGAGGAGATTTAATGTGGCCCATAAATCAACGCAGAATGTGGTGGAGCGTACATTTGGACTCCTGAAAAGCAGGTTCCGCTGCCTCCACAAAAGTGGTGGTGCACGGCAGTACCGCCATCTGATCTGCTGCAAAATAATAGCAACATGTGCCATTAAGAAGGGAAGGGAAGAAGGGAACACCCGTGGAACTCACTGAATCAGAGGATGAGGAATGTCCACAGCCACTGCACCGCGCAGCAGGTGTCGTAGCAGCGCCAGATGGGAGACACAGACGGGCTGAGATCACACGCAACTATTTCTGAGTAAGTAATGAGACAAAGCGAGTAATTGCAATTGTGTAACAGTGTTTTATTGACCTTACATCAGGCAATAGGAATGCACACCGCCGCACCATATTGGCCTCTCAGTGCCTCAACAATCCCAGCATGGCATTGATACACTGCATGCTCATTGTCATCCCTTATCATTTGGTTACATGGGTTACTTCACCCATCTCCCAATGTCAGCTGAAGCATGGTTTCATTTCCTGCGGCAACGCACAGCTCTGCTCCGCTCACTTTGCACACTGCCCTCCCTAGAGAACTGTCCTGCGGCTGGACCTTGCCTTGCACTGCGCCTCCTGGACTCTGCAATTGGTGGAGTGATGCTGCTGCGGCTTGTTACCTCCTCACTTTCACCACCATCCCCAGACCCTGTGGTAGCGATGTGTGTTGTCTGGAACACTTCTAACGCAGTGGTGACAGTAACCAACCCCCTAGCGACATCCTGGCTGCAGTGGGCCATTTCCAACTGCATGGCCACTGAGCGTCTGCTAAGGACAGAGGTGGCATTGCATAGGCGGTTTACCGCCTTTGTGTACCCTTCCATGCGCTGTTTTTCCCTGCACCTTGCCCCACGTTCAATGTCCATTTTGCTGCACAACAGCCTTACAGCCTCAGCCATGTCCCGCATGCCCTCTGCAATGGTGTAGTTCAGACCATTTATGCCCTCCTTCATGTCCCTCATGTGTTTATTCATGGCCACCATCTGACGTTGCATTGACCGCATTGTCTTCCCTTGCAGCCGCTGCACCTTCAACATGTTTCCCTCCAGACCTGCAAATACACTGGAATCTTCACCCTGTGCATCTGGACTGTGTGCCCTTGGTCTGCTTCGTCGAGCACTTGTGTGGCAATGCTCCATGGGTGACTGTGTCTCTGGAGTCTGTTCTGCCTCTTCCTGCATCGTCTGTGGGGCTCCTGTGCTCTCCTCCTCTGACCCCTCCATCTCCTGAAGGCTACCCACTGTGTACCTCCTGGGTCTCGGTGTTGGTGGTGGGACATCTGCGGGTGACAGGGTCTCTTCCTCCTGATTGTCGTGTCCCCTAGGTGCCTCTTCTGACTCCCTCGCAGCAGTCTGGGGTGTATGTTCGCCTGTGGGTACAGAATGTCAATTTACTGACTTACCTTGCAGCATTTGTGTTTCATTAAATTACATGAATGCCATTCAAACTAACAGTCCCCAGCTTGCTTATTTACTGATGTGGGTCACATGCACTTGGGTTCAGTGGACTCACTGGTATGCTATGTGTTAATTAGGACTACATCTCCCAAGATGCATTGCTGGTTGTTAGCAAATCATGGACTGGAGTGGGATTCATACTTGCTCATTGGGGATTGGGATTGGGGAGGGGGGGGCACACCATGCTGTGCATGCATCTTACCTTGTCTGTTGTTTCCTCTGGCTGAGCTGTCCACGTCTCCAATGCCAATGATGCTCTCAGGCTGGAGGGTGGACTCCACCAATTCTTCCAGGGGTGTTGTTTCTGGCACAGTGGATGTTCCGCCACCTGTCTGATTAGCTTGTTTGAGCCTGTCAGCCACCCTCTCCTTGGCACGTTTGCAGAGGTCATACCAGCGCTTCTTCAGATCGTCAATAGAGCGCTGGGTGACACCAATGGCATTAATTTTTCCTTGTATTTCTAGCCATATCTTACGTTTCTGCGATTCAGGAACAGGCAGAGATTTCTTCCCAAACAACTGGTCGTGAGTCTTTACCACCTCCTCAATTAAAACCTCCAACTCCTTCTCACTGAATTTGTGTTTCCTCTTCCTCTCTGCGGGCTCCTTTCCCTTCTCCTGTGTGTCCATACTTGTATTTGGTGTCTGCTTGGTGATTACTGTGCAGCTCCTGGGTGTGTGGTCCTGCTCCCTGCCTCTCCCACAGCTTCAGTCTCAGTGAAACAGCATGTGTCAGGCCACTTCCTGGTTGTGATGTCATTAGGGTGCACCGGAATGGCAGATTCGCTAATTTGCAATTTTTTAAAATTGCGATTTCGCAAATACCGATTCGGTAATGCGGATTCGGTATTGATTTAGCAATTATTACCGACTCGCTAACTTTCAGAGATTTTTTATGTACATCGGAGTTTGCGAGTTCTTAATAGCGATTCGGTAAAAATCGCTATTAATAACTCGCAATTTGGTTTTTACCTACATCTGGCCCTTAGTATAAAAAGTGAAAAAATCAATTTGCAAGTAATTGCTCCTACTGCCACCCAATGTAGCCAAATATTCCTTTACATATTTACCATAGAAGATATTGCATATAATAATAACTTGCTTTTAATAAAGTGTTTGATACAGCACTGCTACCATTTTTAAGGGCTGTAGATTACAGACGTAAATATCACTCAATTTATGGTACTGAATTCACTAACCTTTCGGAGGCAGGAAGGGTGAGATAGCCTTGCTGCAAATAAGACTGTGACATACCTCTCAGTTTGTTTCAGTGGCAAGTGTTCTATCACAGAATTATCCCTCGAGCTTTTACAGATCTTTTTTCCCTAACCGATCAGTTGTATTAGCTCAACAGTGCTCATTAGCAGATGAGAGGCAAATAACGGTCCTGTTGATATGAACAAGTTGTGCATGAGTTTGTGATGCATCACTGAATGAACCTTTCACTAGCTTAGAAAACGTTGGATTAAAAGAAATCAGAGTCCCCTGATGGAGCAAGAACTCACAATGAGACTTGCTCGTAAGCAATCCTCTCACAGTATTAATTTATTAAAACTTTGTAATGTCTCTATTAATAAATGCACACATAAACACTATCCTAGTGAAGCTTGCCTATGTGTTTAAACTAATAAGTAACGCTTGTCTAAATCCAAAATGGCCGCTAATGCGCGGGAATCTCATTGCGCATGTGTCAACCATATCACGTGGTATGACGTCTTTCTTTGCTTGGAGGGAAATCTTTGCTTCTGCGCAGTGTGTATTAAAATGGCTGCTTAATGTTGTCACGTGCTAAAGCTTGCACATACGCTGCAATTAAAACTGTGGTATTCTAATGCTATTAATGCGGGATAGATTTATAAATAAATGGGAATAGAGTAGGCAGAGTGGGTATACAGTGAAAACATTTATTTTGTGATTTTAATATTTTCTTCTTTGACTTTTATTAGTTTGTAAATGGGCCTGGGTTAGTTGAACTGCAGCTTGAGAGACATTGGTTCTGCGCATGCGCCCTGCAAGGCTGACCAGAGGAAGCGATGAAGTCAACTTGGAAGCCCTCCAAGGTCGCAAAGCCTGGTTCACAAGTTCATCTGAAATGTACCTGAAGTCGCAACAAATGTATACAAATTGTATTAAAGAATCAATGGGAAACGGGTGGGAAATAAAGCAAATGTATTAATTGTGAGGGGCGGTATTTTAAAACAATGGGCTTAAAGAAATTGAACTAAATTGACATGGTGTGAGGATCAACCCCCTGTCCCCGTCCAATCAGAAGTAGTGGGCCCATAATTTGGAAACATTAATGGGAGGTACCTGGGAGTAGAAGGGTATAATAGATATAGAATTAGTTAATTAGCTGGCTCAGAGAACAGGCATTGGCATTAGGGTGTTCTGGAGCTGAGAGAACAGATGAACAGATTCGGTAGCAAAGAACCCATGCTATTGCAGAATCGATTGCATACTGAATCGATGTCCAGAGAGGTCCTGAGGTGGGGGCGGCGGATTCCATAGAAAGAAGACGCGGAAGATATCGAGGAGGAGCGAAGTGACAGAGAAGGGAACGACGCAGGCGTCGTTGATAGAGAGGTCACCTGTCCCATTTGAACCTGGTCTGGAGGTCTTGATCTTCATCCTCTCTGGGACCCTTTTCCAACTCCTTGGCCAAGGGTTTTTGATTCTCACACTCTTAGGTAACTATAAGCGAAATCTTTAGCTGTACTGCTGTCTCTATCCTCTTCTCTCTGAAGCTGAAGAACCGTCATTGATTAATAAGTGATTATTTAGTATTACTTCATCCTTGATATACGATTAAGTATTATGTGGTTTTGTAATTTACTCTGCTAAATCTTTCGATAAACATTTTTAAACTTCCTGACTCTGTGGTTATTTCAGAGTTTATGAACTGTAATGAATGTCACTCATTTTAAACTTCCCAATTATCAAAGGGTCCATTAGTAAGTCATTACTCTTCAATCAGAAAAATAATTGGTAGCAGGGATATTGATAAAGAGTACAACTGATCCACACCAGCGGAAATTGCTAGCGTAGTATGAATGAATGGGCCCAGGTGAGTATTCGGTGTATGAATGCTTGTTGCTAGTAACCCGCTGGATCACCGCCCCCCAGCTAAACCAAGCATGCCTTGCACAATGACTCCATTGAGTCAATGGGCGACTGACCCGTGGGCAGTTATGCAGGCTTCAAGCACTTTTGGATCTCAGGCATGGGATCTGGGATGTGCAGGTTGAAAAAGAGGGCGATGGTTCACCGCAGCGGTTAGTCCGATCCTGCGGACAGAAGAGAATGACAGAGTGGGAAAGTTCAGTGGTGCAGCAAAACACGAGATGAACTAAGGGCTTAAAAGTCAGTAATGTTGGGTAGTGCTCTGCTAAACAATAGTAGGTCAAATAATACAGAGGAAAGTATAAGACAATCTTTATGCAACTGGATCACTGAATAAGGCAGGGCAGCAAGGGAAAGTCGCAGAGAAATTATTCAGGGGAATTGAGCCACTTAACATAATAGAAACATAAATAAAAGTGCCATAGAAATTATTTTATAACCCTTTGAGCTCCTGTCACCTGGGCCCACAGGGAAACTGGAGATAGAGGTACTATACACAACCAATTTTAAAAAGGAACATTTCTTATGATTAATTTACTGAAGGAACTACAACATACATCCCCAAACACAAAAATGAATGTGACAAAACGGAGAGCAAGTAACAAATGATGCAAGCCATATTGAAGAACTCTGTAAATAAGATACAAGGAATATTGAAAAAAGTTTGCCGCTTAAAAAGCTGTTAAAGCACACAGAAGAATTTTCAAAATTGTGCAAAATATTTTCAATTCTTATTCATCAAAAGTGAATGCATGTGATTAAATTAAGTGCACATTCTTTTCATATTGTTCTGTTTTTGTGATATGATAAACTTACATTAATATATTTGTGGTATTTAATCATTGTAGTTAAGCATTTCATGGTTAATCATTATTATGAAATTATAGTGTTTCTAGAAGGTTGATAATTGCATGTTACGTTTTTTTGTCTTTTCTAAAGAACACTTCATTATACAGTGAAAATAGTTGAGAGCATTACGTCAATCATTGTTGAATGTTTATTCTAAAAGCCTTCAACAAAGCTTGGAATAATTTTATAAAACTGATCCTAGATTGCTAGGCATAAGACAGGATATTCACACAAGGTGACCGAAGGACAGGATAGTTGGGCACCCATTTTAACTGAAGTTGGGAGACAGTCAGCCTTCGGTAGCTGTCTGGAAGGTCATTTTGTGGGCTGTGCTTATAACACACACAGCTGCCTTTGTGAGATTAAAATAGAACTTTATTGTTCTGGAATCAGGTATGGGCGTGTGAATCATCTTTGAAACTCAGAAGAGGCTTCTATTTACTATTATGCCACTAGAATTAGTATAGGGCTTAGAAGTAACAATTGAGGGTACTAGTGGTATAAAACACATCACACGAATGTTGGAGCATTTTCTGTTGTTTAAACTACTCCTAAACTTCCTTGCCACCTTAATATTTATCGTGATTGTGGTAATAACTCATTCTGTGCTCACTTGACTGGGGTAATAGTTTTAAAACAAACATTTTAATAAACATCAAATGAACATGCGTATTTCATTTTGTAGTGATCCTTGAGTGTGCTATTCATTTATGAAAGAGGCTTTGATGTTCCACTAGCTCACCCTGCCATATCTCATGGGACTAAACATAACCTGAAGCACATCTTGCACAAACATTGCTCAGTGGGTTGTGTATGGGTTGTAGTCCAATTGTTTTTCTGATCTAGGTTTGTACATGGACCGAGTCCTTAATGGTAGGGGGTCAAGAAAGCTGAACCCTATGACTCTACAAAATCTAGAGAATGTAGTAGGGCCTTAAAGATTAAACTATGGGGTACCATCATAGCAAACATGGTTAAAGCAAGAGACAGAAAGATGGCACTATTTGCTTCTGGCTAAAAAAAGGATGTCATGCACTCACGCAAAATATTAGTGTGGTGAAATGAGAAATGGGAATGCAGTAGAGCCATGCTCCCTTTAGCCTGTCAACGGTTCAGGGTAGACTACCTAAAACCCGTTTCCCAAAGTAAACTGCATAAATGCACGAGAACCCAAAACATGGTAAGGGGTGATTGTTTTCCATACCTGTTGGCTCACCCACTTCTGCTATGAAGTAATTTGGGAGATTGGACACATAATGCATGTGTCAGGTCAGTGACTACATTTGTGCACCACTGTGCCATACACCAGATGGAAACATAATATGAACACATTTGTAGAATCACAATTCGAGTTACACTGAACACTTGTTCAGCATCTGTGACATGACACATGCCTTGCAATTTGGCACTGATGAACAGCAAATACATAGTTCTATAAGGACAAGAGGTTCACAAATGCAAAGTGCAAAGCAATCCCATGCTAGCACAGGAAACAAATCACCTTCTTGTAGAGAAATAGCCCTTATCAGTTTTTCTCTTCTCAGAATTTTGCCGGACCCTGTGTACATCCGTGTCCTCCGCAGGTGGAGAATGTCTGTGGCTGTTGATAAAATAGAGCCAGCACAGTCTTGCTATGGTCCATGTGTTCTACAGTTCAGATGGAAAATAAAATTGTTGTAACCATATAAGCAACTTTTGCAGGATTCACCTTAGATGTGTACAAATAAGCCTTGGATTCTATGGAGGTAGAGAAAATGTGTTCAATTGAGTTTCAAACTGGTTGCACATGATAGTCACATTATTACATGTTAGACTTAACATCTTTGGCGTGGTATTTCCCTGCATGTTTTGCCTTCACTCATCTGTTTTTGTGTTGTTGCTGAATTCGTTGTTTTTGGCATTAGAACTCTGTGCACTTTACCCCTACTAACCAGCGGTAAAGTCGTTGTGCTCTCTCCCTAAAACATGGTAAAGTTTGTATACACCTAATTGGCACATTTAATTTACTTATAAGTACTACATGCGGTAAGTCCCCAGTAAATGGTCCTACATGTACCCAGAGCATGTAAATTAAATGCTGCTATTGGGCAGCAGCACCCATTGCGCCGCCCATTAATGTAGCATTGCAAAACATTGCAAAACATGTCTCAGGCCTGCCATTGCAGCCTGTAGTGCAGTTTTAAACTGCCATTTTGACCTGGCAAACTAAACCTTTTGCCAGGCCAACACCTTTCTTTTCAGTACCCATTAGCCACCCCTAAGGTAGGCCATAACCACCCCTAGAGAAAGGTGCAATGTATTTAAAAAGTAGAACATGTAGGTTTAACATTTTCATTCCTGGCAGAGAAAAACTCCTAAAGTTGTTTTTCACTGCTGTAAGGCTGTCTCTACCATAGACTAACACTTGATTACCTCATTACCCTTAATAATTGATAACTTTAGTTTGGGGCAAGATACAGAAATGCTCTTTCCACTCAAATGAATTGTAATTTCAAATCTCTTTAATGGAAAAGCCAGATTTTAAGTTACTATTCTAAAAATCCCGATTTTAGAAAGTTGGTATTTTTCTGCCTAAACCAAATGTGCCTTTCTGCCAGTGTCCAGGGTCACCTGACAGTGAATGGCTCTCCTGTGATGTTTTGTGTATTCCTTTCAAACATGGGGATAAAAGAGCCTTGGGTGTGGGACAGGGTGTTCACCTCATGAGCAGGATATCCTGATGAGTTGTACTCAGCCTTACTGAGCTTAAAAGGGTAGCCCTAGGGCTTGCCCACCTCCTTCCTGACTGCCACTGACAAATGCAGCTCACACCTAGGCCCACCTGCCCTTTGTTACCCTTGACAGTTTGGAGCCAAACCCAGGAAAGGGGGATGATTAGACAAGAAGGGCATCCCTCCACCCATAGCCTGGCACTGAGGATAAATGTGGCACCTTTAGAACCTGTCATCAGAACACTCCTGGACCTGTAGAAGATTCATAAGAAGGACTGCCCTGCTATCTGAAGAAGGAAGATTGGACCTGCTTGCCGTAAACTTAGGCTACCCAGAAGTGTCTCCAAGTGTCAGTTAGCTGGCCTCCTGTGTGAGCTATGGGCGTTGTTGGAAGGTGGTTTATTAGTAGTTGCAGGTAAGTACGTACAGGTAGTAATAACATCATATTCACAAATAAGGTCCAGTCAAGTCTCAATAAATTAATCCTTGCTCAACCCTTGGCAGCTTGGCTGACAAATAGTGAGGCATAACTTAGGAGACAGGTGTATAAAGCATTTACGATCATCAAAACAGTAAATAAGTAAGACATAACACACAATAAAAATGTAACACCAATTTATAAAAATAGAAAATATTTGTATCTTTAAAATGACACCAAAATGACTTCCAATGTAGGCAATCGGAGATATAAATTTTTAAAGTTTAAATAAATAAATGTGCTTTCTAGTGCCTAAAAGTGAAAAGCGTCAACCGCGGCTATCTGGTCGTGCTGGACTGGGGCAAAGTTTCAGGCCGATCGTGATGGACAGTGGGTCAGCTACGATGAATTGTAGGGCCCGGTCAAACTTTTACCTTCTGGTAAAAAGTCACTTTTTTAGAGTGGTCGTCTCTGGAAATCCGTCGAACAGTTCGATGACATCGGCCTGCTACTGTGAGATGCCTCTGTAAGTCCTGGAGGTCTTTGTCTTCGTCCTCAATGTCAAAGAGCTCCGGAGCTTTCAGTGGGACAAACCTGCAAGTTGGGGCAGTTTGTCGTCGCCGGCTTGACTCTTGTTGCCTGGGTGAGTGGACTTATGGAGCTTTTTCCCAAAAGTTGTCTGAAAGTTTCTAAACTTCGAGAAATTCTTCTGGTAGGTCTCTTGAGGGTCTTTGAGGGTCCACAACATCAGCCCAGGGTCCAGAAGCTCTGGGGGGTTTGGGACTACAATTGTCACAATGCACCTGGTTAATCCAAGTGAAGCTGGTCAGCTGGGCTTGTCCTTGTTGTAGATGATGCAGGGGACTTCTTTCAGCACTTTTTCCTGTTGCTGATCGGGGCTTCCATTCCTTGATCTTTTAAGACAGGCAAAGTCCTCTTTTGTGAAGCCTTAAGAGTGCAGCAGCTGCAGTCCTCATGAGTGCAGTCCTTTCTTTGTGCAGTTGAAGGATCCAGCAGGGCAGCCTTTCTTTTCCAGATGTTTCTAAGCAGGGACATGAGATGCAGTGCAGCTCTCCCACATTTATTCCAGATTCTAGGCTGGCAAGAGGGGGGGGCACCCCCAACCAATGGGGTTCAAGGTGCCACTCTCAGTTATGACCACTTCCTGGGAAGTGTGGCATATTTCTGTCCCAGAATGCACATCTTCACAAAAATCAAAATGGATAAAATCTCTCCTTGGAGTTCAGGTCTGGTTAGCCCAACCCACAGGTGTAGCTACATTTTCCCTACACTCCCCATCTAGCCCATTTCCTAATCTAATTAGAGGGGCTCCCATCTGGCTAGGGGTGTAGGAAGGGAGGGTGGTCCTGGTTCCTGTGCTATCTGTGCTTCTTCCTTTGAAGACCAGTTTGGCTACCCAGTGCCCTTCCTGTCCTGACATCTGCAGGAAGCAGATCTCCTCCCACCAGACCATCTATTGTTTCAGCCCCAGGCCTCTTGACACCTAATCAAGGAGCAGCTCGGCTCAGGCTGTGAAAGGCTGCTCAATCAGGAGAGGCTGCTAAAGGGCTGCTTATGGTAACTTCAGGAAAGCAAGTTCTAGAACTACTTTCCTGTAATAGTTATAATAAAGCCAACCTTGGCAAGTGGCTGGATTTATTGTACCTAATATTTTGAAACTTTGCATTGTGTTGCTAGCTCACTCCTGTCAAAGGTTAGACTTTATGAAAGTTTAATAAAAGCCTTCCCATGTTAGTCTACTGAGCTAGCAGCACCACAATGGGGAAAACGAAATTGCAGGTTTTTCACTCACCAGGGCATAAAAAACATATTTTATTATGTCCCTGCTTTCAATTACAAGGCATCCTACTCTTGGGGCACCTAGGGCAGACCTTAGGGATGGCTCGTATATAATAAAAAGCTAGTTTTGGACTTTGGAAGTATGAATTTGAACATATCTTTATTTCATAACCAGCATGCAAGGCAGGACCGGCTTTAATATGACATCAAGCACCACAGCAGTGCACACTTAAGTGCATTAAATCCACTAGGGTCTCTAAACCTGAGTGACCTACCACATACTAATTACCATATAACTTTTAAACAAGGAAACTGGCTCTGGGCAAGATTAGCACAGTCCAGGGCACATTCAGAGTCAGTAACCACTTGTGTCCGTCAAAAAATAGGGGTGATCAGGGCAAAAGGGATGACATACTCACAGGGACATAAGCTTCCAGAGGCCCCCCTGCAACCACCCAGCTGAATGCACCAACTGGACCTGCCTAAATCTGCCTGAGCCCAGCTGCTGGCATTTGCTGTAGTGAGTCCTTATTCCCAGGAGGTGCCCTCTAGTTCCTGGATCCTTGGCTGGCTTAGAATGTACTCATCCTGAGCGCAAAGTGGAGATACAGAGGTTTGGAGCTCCTCACAACTTTGAAGTGACCTCTTCAGGTCGAAAAGTGACCATTGGTGTCAACCCCCTACACAAAGCTCCAATGAAGACTTGAACTTCGCTGCAACAGCGACAGTCTGGGACCGCCACCAGCACAAAGCTTTAGCAGTGAATTGCTCTTTACGCCAATATAGGGGCTGTCTGTGATGCCCGTCCTCCTTGCGTTCCCTGCCAATACGAATTGAAGTTCGGCAGCTCCTCGCACAGACTTGAGATGGTAACTCTTCAGCAAACCTGGTCCCTGTATCCAACTCGTGCTCCATTGCGGTTGGTGTGAACTTGTCACCTTTCCCCAGTCCAATGCAACCCAATGACTGCTTTGTGCTTTTTGGTTGTTTCTACCGGTTGGATTTTTGTCATTTTGGTGTCATTGTATTTATTAAATTTGGCTCTATCATCCTAGGTTAGGTTGCAAGTTCTCTTGCATTTTGTTTTCACTTTATTACTGTTTGAGTGCTGTATAAATTCTTCACACATTGCCCCCAAGTTCACCCTGACTGCTTTTGTTCCAAGCTACCCGAGGGTGAAGCACAGGTTTATTTAGTGACATTTGTGGTTCATCCAGGCAAGGATTGTGTTTATTATGTGAGTGTAGCTTCCACCCCTATCCTCTAATAACCTCATTTCTTACAATATATATTACTTTCATACCTTGCTTCCAGGAACCTTATTGTAAAAGCAGGTATTATGAAGATAGGTATAGACCTTTGAGTGTAAAAACCAACAGGACAGAAACATAAGAAGGCATCAGACCATATGAAGTCATGGTATTGTGCCACATTCAGCCTGTCACCCCTTCAGTGTCATCTGTGTAATCCCCGCTTCCCACATTTGGAAACTTAAAGGTAGTAGAAATCCACACATGGAAATGAGCTACTGATATTTCCCATATTTGTCACCTCACACCCTGTCACTATGCCAGCACATCCATACACCATTTTCTGCTGTATATTATAAAATAAACTGTGGCAGTGCCGCAACACTCTGATTTGGGAGGTGAGAAAGGGGTAGTCCCCCCAGGAGCATACAATATAGCACTGATTTTGAGTTTAGGTGTTACTTATTGGCCCTGATAAATAACAATACCATGTGTTAGACTTGGAGTCCTTGGCAAGGTTTCCCCTGACCTTTTGCCTCTACCTCTTGCATTTTTGACTGTGTGCTGGATTTCATTTTTGCTGGCTTAGATGCTTTGGGCACACTGCCGCTGCTGATCAGTGTCAAAGTGCAAGTGCTTCCTGTGTAAATTGTGATTGTGCTTCGTTATCCCTGATTGGCATATTTGACTTACTGGTAAGTCTCTAGTATAGTGCACTATGTGTGCCCAGGGCCTGTAGGTCAAATGCTACTAGTCGGCCTGCAGCACTGATTGTGCCACCCACACAAGTAGCCTTTTAAATGTGACTCAGACCTGCCACTGCAGTGTCTGCGGGCAGTTTAACTGCCATGTCGACCTGGCAAATGCACCCACTTGCCAGGCCCTAACCTTACATTTTCTTCCATTAATATCACCCCTAAGGTAGACCCAAGGTACCCCCATGGGCAGGGTGCAGTGTATGTTAAAGGTGTGGCATGCACTGGTGTGTGTTACATGTCCTGATAGTGAAATACTGTGCATTTCGTTTTTCACTATTGCAAGGATTAGCTCTACAATAGGCTATCATTGCAGCTGCACTGTAACATTTCACATGTGTAACTTTCAATTGGGAAAAGCTAGAGATATGGAGTCTAAGCTCTCTGAACTTATAATTTAATAACACACCTTTTAGTAAAGGTGTTTTTTAAATCATGGGTTTGAAAATGCCACTTTTAGACAATGGACAATTTCTTGTTTAGCCATTTTGTGTGCCGCTGGCTGTTTGTGTATTCACCCTCTGGTTTTGGAGTGACAGGAGCTGGGGATATGCACTCACTATAGACAGTTTCAAGGGGGTCAGGATGTCCTGGCTTTTTTGGGAGACTCATAGCCAGGCTGAATAGACCTTTCTGCATTTAGAGTGGTGGGAGGAGTTTTCACTAGCAACTGAATAGGCTGCGTCTGCTCTGCACAATGCTGTCTCCACCTCCTGTAGTGAAGCTGGACCAGGGAGGACAGAACTGGTTTTCACTGAGCTCAGAGACTCTTGAAACAAAGACTTCAAAGAGAAATTGGGTTATAAGTAGTGGACCTAAAACCCCAGAACTTTAGATTACTTCTGGACTAAGAGGACTCTACCAAGAAGAAGAGCTGAAGAGCTGTCAGGAGGAGTACTGCCCCCTTTGCTGTGTGTTGCTTTGCTGGGTTAGCCTGCAGTTGCTGCTTCTGTCTGTGGGCTGTGGAAAGGACTCAACATTTGCCTTGCTGCGGAATCATGTGGTTTGTGCTGCAACCCAAGAAAAACAACACTGACCCACTCAATGATGCTGCCAGGGCTGCCGCAACCTGCACCAAGGCCCTGGGCACCGCTCGCAAAGTCCACGACACACCGCCCCACCTGCACCTCAGCTCCGATGCCTGCAAGTTATCGATGTGGGTGACTTCTCAAACTGATCGACACTGCACCGCTGAATGGAACCAATGCCTTGCAGCCGCCTCACCTCACCTGCCAGCCTGATCTCGGCGCCTCGCCTCCTGCAGTAAGGAGCCGACCTCGCCTTGACCCACCAATGCCTCACCTACATGATACTGTGCATCGTCTTTTGACTTCATTTCGAAGGTAATGTTGCTCGAGGGTCCATATGACTCCGTGGCCAGACCACACACCTCGCAGTCAGCGCCGTACTTTGGATTTGTGCCTGTCACAACATTGTAATAGCCCCACTTGGAGCTATTTGGTGCTACAAGTGTTATTATTGCAATAATAATTCTAAAAGTGATATCTTTATATATGTATGCATGATTTTTGTAATTGTGGTCTTGTTTGGTTTAGATAAAGATACTTTATTTTTCTAAACTGGTGTGGTGTCCATTTGCAGTGTTTGCACTGTGTTACTGTGCGTTTGGGTGCAAATACTTTGCACATTGCCTTTGGGATAAGCCTGTCTGCTCGTGCCAATGTAACACGAGTGTGAGTAAGGGTTATCTAAAGTGTGTAATTCCCTTACCCTGACTAGAAGGAAGGGTCCCTACATGAATATGGTGCATACATCTGCAAACTAGAGACCCCCATTTCTAATACCATGGGATATGTTATTTATTAGGTGCGATAAATAACACCTATTGCGAGTTTATGGGGAATAACAAGCAGATTTTGGAGTTTAAAGCATCAAAATATGCATGATACAGTAAATACAGTATGTTTTTCTCTGCTAAATTTCAGCTGGTGTACCTGCCAAAATTGACTGAAGGTTGGGCTATTTAATGCAGACAATAAATATCGGATGTTTTAAATACCTTCAAGCTCGTAATTCCGACCCATGCGTAAACAGGGGTTATCTCATGGTTTGAAACCTTATGAGCAACTGGTCGTAGAAGTCAGAGCAATCAGAGACATTAAGCTAGCGTAGCAGGGTGACAC
This sequence comes from Calotriton arnoldi, assembly GCA_963921515.1. Taxonomy (NCBI): domain Eukaryota; kingdom Metazoa; phylum Chordata; class Amphibia; order Caudata; family Salamandridae; genus Calotriton; species Calotriton arnoldi. The sequence continues at coordinate 340,451 of CAWUFW010014259.1, forward strand.
GCATTGGTTGCAGGGCACTTTCCCTAAATGCTACAGAAAGCAACCCCTGTTCACTACTAGCAGACACAATATTACAGGGATGCATTATTTGGCTGAGAGCCTATACATAATCCATTAAACTTAATATTTATTTTTTATGTTACAGGCTTCCCTCCTTCAATTGAAATACCAAAGTTAACATACATTCTGAAAACCCATTCATTTTTATTTTCATTGACTAACAAAAGAATAACAAACTCTACTGTGTTCATAAACGGATTTAAAATTATTTGAACGTAGGTAGTTTTACAGTTTTGCGCCCATTGCAAGGTATTCTCTCCATTCCCAAATATTGACTTGCCAATTATATAAAGTATGTGTGGGTCTGCCGACATGTATGGCTTCTTGGGCTGCAAATGCCCCAGGCAAAGCTCAGTTTTAATGAATAGATACATTATAATTTATTACAAAATCCGATCTCACAGATGACATTTTCTTGGAGGGAGTGCATTTTGGACTGTGTAACATATGCTCCGCTGCAAAATATTAAAATGTAACACATGGTATGATTATGAATAAGAATCAACGAAAGAAAGGTCGCATACAAACACAATTATGCCACCACAATCAAATTATTCAGCAGAATATACATAAGGCTCAAAAATAAAGGTGGAAAGGAGGTGCGGGTTTAATGTAGTAGTATCAAGTTCTATGAAATATTTCTAGACATTTTTTCACGGGATAATATTTTTATTGCAGTATTTTGTAGACCCCGACACTTTACCTATGTGTTTTCACAGCAATGTTAATTATTTTGAAAGGAGCATTAATATCCCAGCACGTCTTATTGTTGGGCTTAAATATGTGTAGATGGACACTCCATACGTTACTTTGCATCAGATTGTGTAGATGTGCTAGAAATATATATTTTTGAATTTGTTCTTGTGAGTATTTTTAAAGTATGGACGTACTGTTGAAGGGCAGGACAATGATAGTTTCAGCAAATGCTTTAGATTGACAACCTTGGAAAAATCTTTTTTGTATCAAAAGGGAATAATGTATAGTTTTGCAGACATTTGGAAGACTAGCTTTGTTCCTCTTCTGTCTCTTTGTGTTTAAATTACTTTTAAAAATGTAGAATGGGAGTGTTTGCTTAGGTGAGAACTCTACTAAAACCTTGTTTTAATGCATAATGATTCTGTGGTATATGCTTACGCTGCCTGAGGCATTGTATGTGGTATGTGGTCTCCTGACATTAAGGTATTGCATATTTTGCCTAACGGCGCCATTCTTTTAAAACACCATTAAAAAATATTCTTGCTTCATTTCAAACAAGATGGGTAATGTTTTACACATGTCTTCTCAAATCAAGTACCTTTTTGTTAAAGTCAATGTCTAGGGACAAGTTAGGATACATCTCAAGGGATGAATATGTACCCCTTTAAATGATGCAACAAAGACAAGGTTGTCTTAAAGAGTTATGGGCCAGATGTATCAACATTGCCTTTTGCGATTCCATAATAGCGAATTTTACCGATTCGCTAATATGGAATCGCAAAAGGCAATGTCTGTAGGTTTAGCTAAAAAAATTGCGATTCCTACATATTCCTTAATAGCGAATCGCAAATTGTGATTCGCTATTAAGGAATCCCTTCCCATTCATTCCTATAGGCCTATAGGCCCATAGGAATGAATGAGAAGACATTCGCAATTTGCGATTACCAAATTGGTAATCGCAAATTGCGAATGCAATTTCAAGGGTGATAAGGGGCCAAAAGGCCACCCTGCTGCACACTCAAAAAAGGTAAATGTGCACATATGGCGCACATACATGCCCTCAGGGCATGTGTGTGTGCCACATGGCACTTAGAAAAATGCAAAAATTTGCATTTTTCCAAGGATTTGCAAATTACCATCAACTTGAAGTTGGTGGTAATTTGCGATTCCTTAAAGCAGGATTGCAATTTCTAACTGCTTCCTGCATTGCATTTAGGGAATCGCAAATTGCGATTCCCTCAATGCATTCGCAAAATAGGGAATCGCAAAGATTGCGATTCCCTATTTTGCGATTACCTTTTGGGATGATACATCCCAAAAGGCTTTTTACCGTTCGCAAACGGGCCGATTCTGCGAATCGGCCCATTTGCAGGCGGTAAAAAGCTTGATACATCTGGCCCTATGTGTTGTATGATTAGGGGAGAATCGCTAAATCAACTAATTTGAAAAGAACTGTTCATAAGAATCCCAGTCCCTCATGTATGTGAATTCTATAAGAAGTTCAAAAAGGCATGAGAAAACCGTCACCTTTAACAACTGGGACTTGATAGAAGAAAATGTTAAAAAGGCAAAAACTAGAAGCTTTTGAAAAAATGTCAGGACTGGCTCCTCCAAAGACTGCTTAAGCTCACTCCCGGTATCAGTAATGCATCATAAGTTGGGGCTGAGGAAGAAAAACCGTACCCTGCAAAGTCAGGAGCTGTCAGGAAATTTCACCTTTTGTGAAGAAGTGCAAAGTTCTCTGACTTCACCCAAGGAGTAGATTTACTAACGACCCCATTCCATGCAGCAAGATGTTCAGCTCAATGTGGACGGGACATCAGACTGCAACAAATATGTTTTCACAGCTCTGAATAACAGTGGGAGATGTGTTAGCTGTCAAACTGCAGCACATCATCATCTTTACCTGGAACTTATAGCAGTCGCAAAAGTATATCTGCATGTTCCCATTAACAGTGCCTAGACAATCAAAATATTGTTAATAAATATAGACTCAATCAGTGCTATATTCTTTGTCGAGCCGGACAGATTTTTTAATATACAATAAATGTATGACATAAAATAAGAAAAGAATCCAAGTGGGACACAACCTGTGTCCTAATGACAATAACAAACAAACAACATTTAGGGAGGGGTTCAGGCAAGGAGGACGTGTCTGCATAAAAGTTGGAGAATAAATCAGACCTAATAACGTAAAAACACCATTACATACTTGGCATCACAGTTTAGTATATGCATATGGTGTACATTACGTCGACGGCGTTTCGATTCCTTAAATAAATAGTGGGATCATCATCAGGACATTTCGAGTTGTCATGCCTGTGTACATATTGCAGTTATTACTGTAATTGCGCAAACCATGAAGGTAATAAAAATTAGGAAGAAGGAAAAGAAAAAGAAAAAGGGACATGAGGTTACAGAGGGCATTTGCTAATCCATACAGTTAATGTAAAGGTTGATACTGTAAGTGTAGTGAGAACATGCGAACGGCCGAGTGAATAATTTGGCCGTGTCAAGAATTAGAATTCGGAAGGAGGAATTTGATGGGGACAGAGAAGAGCCAAGAAGCAAGTAGTTTGCTGTGGCAAGGATAGGTTAAAAAGTGAATAAAAAGTGAATAAAAAAGAGAGAAAAGAATTGGCCGTGCTGCATCCATTACGAACGATGAAACTGTTGGTGTAGCCAGGTTCTATCTATATTGACCGAAAAGAGAAGCTGGCTTACCCGATTTGAGCCCAAAAATTAAGGCGCAGATCGTTCTTTTGTCAATGACAAAAGTGCGTGAAGACGGATATGGCGGTCAACCCGAGTTAACTTGAAAAACTCCAAGGAATCCAGACGAAGTTACTCGTACATTGGGCAAGCTCAATTTGGACGGGACATCAGACTGCAACAAATATGTTTGCACAGCTCTGAATAACAGTGGGAGATGTGTTAGCTGTCAAACTGCAGCACGTCATCATCTTTACCTGGAACTTATAGCAGTCCCAAAAGTATATCTGCATGTTCCCATTAACAGTGCGGCACAGCAGTGTGAACACTCCATATGCAGTTCAAGGACCTTTTTGCCCCTAATTATTCTTTGAAATCTTCACCAGCTTTGTAGTTCACAAAGTTGGCATTGTTAAATAAAAAAAGTATAATATGTGAGGACCAGGACTTCGCAAACTTGCACACCTCTTTCAAAGAGTGGCCTATCTTCATAACCTCACTTCGCTTTGCTGCATGTAGTTAGTCAAAAGTTGGGTAGTGATGCTTTTTATTAAGAGAAACCCTAATCACAAGTGCCGAAAATTTTGAGGACCCTGTGGTAAACTTCAAATTACGTTTCAGTGTGGTGGCCCATGGCTTTGTGTATTTCATCTGCTCAAAGCCATTGGGGTTTTCATTTTAGTATCTGAATAGTGGAAAAGTAATGCACTGGCTTAATATTTGACAAGCATTGGCAAAGCCAGTAGGTCTGGTGTTAGCTGGTAGCTTTTTGACAATCGTGGCCGGTACAGGTAAGAGTGGTGGGGCAGGGGCAGGGTGGGACGGTGAGTACACAGACAATGACGAGGGAAAATAAAATTAAGAAAAAGAAACCACTTACCTTGCGCTCGAGCACAAGGTAAGTGGTTTTCCTTTTTTTTCTTTTATTTTCCCTTGTCATCGTCTGACGACTCACCCTGCTGCCCCGCCCCACCACCATACTGGTCTTACCTGCACAGGTCGCAACTGCTTTTTGACAATTCTTGTTTTGTTTTGACATGGTTTTTAAAATGCTTTATTGTTCGGGAAGCTGCCAGGCACTCATCAAAACTAAAAAAAACATTGGCTACAGGCAAAAATGTTTTTTTGGTCTCCAAAATGAACACATTACTAAGGTAATACCTGGCACTGAAAGGAACTACTTTGTGTGTGGATATGCTCCTTTTGAAAGGGCAGCATGCTGTAAATCTTAGTGAAGTGGGCTGCTGCATTGCCCCTGGATCTATGCTGAAGTGGATGGAAAGAAAAATGTGAATGACACAATTACAGACTAATGGGCAAAGTGTGGATGAAAACCCCTACAAGTAACTATGTTGTTTTATTTTATTTTTATTTTTATTTAAAGAGTTTTATATAGCGCTGGCTAGACCCGAAGGTATCAGAGCGCTTTACATAAGGTTCCACATAGTTGCAAACATACATCAGTTACAAGTTACCAAAGATACCAGTAAAAACTTTTAAGGAGCATGGAAGAAAAGGAAAATGGAGTGAGGAAGGGAAAGGGGGTAGGGGAAAAAGGGGTAGGGTATAGATACGACGGAGAGACGAAGGGAAGGTCTGCCCAAGGTCCGGCTGGGTAGGTGACGGCCGGGAGGGAAATCCGCAGCCCATCTCCTCTTCAGCTATCAGGTAGCTCCACCGGGCATCGGTCAAATAGCTAGGTCTCAACAGAAAAACATAAAAGGGATAGAAGACGAGAGGAAAGGAGCGTAGAGGGGGAAGGGGGTAGGGTGAATGGGAAGGAGGGGGATACGACAGAGAGACGAAGAAAAGTCTGCCCAAAGTCCGGCTGGGTAGGTGACGGCCGAGGGGAATCCACAGCCCATCTCCTCTTCAGCTAACAGGTAGCTCCACCGGGCCTCGGTCAAATAGCAGGGTCTCCACGGTCGAGGTAAAGTTCAAAGAGAACATGTCCTGGAGGGAGAGCAGGATCAAGGTCAGGTGAGGGATGTGATCAAGTACAGGTCGATGACCAGTTCGATTGTCCAGGAGTGGTCAAGCATCGTGGAGAGACCAACTGAGGCGGCCATCTTGAGGACAGGCAAGGGGTTATGACCTTGGTGTTAAGTTCAGTCGGTCCCCCAAAGTTTTCAATGACTCAAAAGCATATGGGGTGTAATCTATGCAGTGATGCGGCGGGAGGACAGGGCCAGTGTCCGCATGTCTTCAGAGGGGGTGAGTGATGGTGAGAAAAACCGCCAGTGGGAGAGGTAACCGCCATTAGCAGGTCAGGCGAGGCCTCTCCAGAGTCATTCTCACATAATCAGGGAGCAAATCTGGGTCATCCCTATAGATCAGTGTGTGAACCCCTCCAGCGGCAACCGTCGGTTAAGTGGAAATCCATAGCCTACCTTCTCGTGGCCGCTGAGGTGTTCCGGTTGTTAGTCTCCTTCCCGCTCTCCAGCTGCATCGATCCCGCAGCTCTCAGGTGCAATTTTGGAGTCAGGCAGCCCCTGAAGCCGAAGTATGTTGTAATACTTCAAGTGAAATCAAAAAGTCTTGGCTAACATAGACCTAAAAAAAGCCAGCCCATCTGGTTTTGGCTGCCAGCCTCTTGTCTTTGACAAAGAAGACAAAAAAGAAGGGAAGGATGGAAGGCCAAAAGAAATGATGGAAGGCAAAAAGAAAGAAGGAAAGAAGACAAAACAGAAACACCAAAATTAAGACGGGAAAAAAAAAGAAAGAAAAAAATTAAGCAAGGCAAGAAAGAAAGAGAAGGAAAGAAAGAACAAAAGAAAAAAGGCAAGAAAAAAAGGGAAAAGAAGGCAAACATGGAAGAAGGATGGAAAGGAAAAAAGAAAAGAATGCAAAAAAGAAAATAGCAAAGAAAGAAGGGAAAAAGAAAGAATGAATGAAAGAATGAAAATGAATGAAAGAAAGAATGAAAGAAGACAACGAAGGACAGAAGTAAACTTATTACAAAAGATATTAAAAACAATAAAATCAATAAAATCAATAAAATAGCATCACTGATTAAAACGTTCAGTGAATACAATTGCCATTTACCCACTGACCTAAAACAAAAATCTTTAAAACTGGGTTACAGCCCCAGAGATTACATACTAAATTCAATCTGCAGAGGGTTGCTTAACAGAGCATCCTAGCATTGCACCTTAATCATGTCAAGTTTGTATAATAGTTAAGCTCTACACAGTGAAATGACCAGCTCTACAAAAGCCTGAATACTATGAACTTAATTGCCGGACTTGTATTTAATTTCAGTTGGACTGTTACGGTCATTTATCCAGAGGGCCTACTTTAACTCTGCATCAGTTAACGTCAACGGAGACCCTGACTAGTCCAGAGAGTCACTTGCACTTTTGAACTGGATTTTGTTCCAGCGTATAGGTGGAGGAATAGATCATCAGGTATGATATAGTCTGGTCGGTGATTTACTAGGATCTACTTATTACCATTCAGTTAGTCAGATCTGTGCCCCCAGACTTCAAATTGGTTGACATTCAATCTGAAGCCTCCTCCAGCATCTTAACTGCATGTTGTATAAATTTCACGAATCTAGCAGCAAGCTGCGGTGATTGCGGGGATAAACAGGCACAAATTGCTTCCTGGCATGATCTTACATGTAACAGCAGAAAGACTGGACATAGCCAGAAGTGTCTCTGGACCAATAATGGCTCGCAGTTACAGGTTATGTGCAATAGAGACTCCTCTGTAGACCCGCAGATGATCCAGTCAGCCAGCCGAAGGGGTACTCTTTAAGGCGAATTCTGCCAAACCTTAACGTAGTAATTCTTTTTTGCTGTGGAGGTCAGCAGATTGTCTAGGAGGCTTGAGATTCATTGTAAAGAAGAGGGGGTGAACAAATAAAGGCAAACCTGTTTACAGCTTTAATGTCAATATCTCTCGATATTAATTTTGCCCGCTTCAGAAATATTACACTTAAAGCTTTAGGGGGAATGGAGGCTTCCCAGAGATCCTTAGCCTTCAGAGAATCAATCGAGGCTCTCAAATATTTTTGGAATCCTAGTCTTTCATACATAAGGATTTGCCAGATTATGGGGCCGATTCCGATCTTGGCCGGTAGGGCTCCGAATCGGATTCGTCTTTACCGGATCCGATTCGGAGCCCTATTTCCCGACCGAATCGTACGTGCGTCCGGGCGAGCGAGTACGATGCGTGCGCTCGCGGAATCTCCGACCGACTCGTTCGCAGGACCCGACCGCTCCGACCGACTCGCACGGGGACGACTCGCACCGCGCAATGAAGACGTTCCCCGGCCGGGTAGGTACGATGCGCACCTCGACCGCTCCGACCGACTCGCGCAGTCCGGCTCCAAGGAGCTGTCGGAGCTGCACTTTGGGGGTCCGTGTCGGACCCCCCTGGAAGCGTAGGCACGCGAGTCGCACACAGGGGGGACCCGTGGGTCCCCCCTACACGTGCATGTACGGCGTGACCCGCATCAACGCAAACACGCTGTAGGGGGCGCCCTTGTTCGCGTCGTGCCCATTGAGTCAATGGGAGCCCGTGTACGCGTCGTACGACTGGCTCCCATTGACTTCAATGGGAGTCCGACCGAATCGAGACCGATGGCATACGTGCGCATCGTACTCGTTCGGTCGGGCTGCTAGGGTCCGATTCGGTCGGAAATCTCTCCGGGTCCGGCTCGGTCGGGGAGATTTCCGGCCTGAATTGGAATCGGCCCCTATGTGTTACAGGGAGCCATTTACTTTTAAACCACATGCCAGAAAGAGCACTTTTAGAATCAGGTTTTGCCTAGGTAGATTACATTCCAAACGCAAGCACGCCACTGAAGCAGAGTTTAGAAGGGCAAATACTGAGCAATAGCATTTGTTTTGAGCTTGATCCAGCCATGACTCCAGGCATTCTCTAAATGTAACCGATTGATAAATCAAAGATGGCATTAGTTTAGTATTGATGACCTTATAGACTGCCGACAAGTTAGGGCCATTCATTTTTTGTCGCAACTTGCAGAAAGTCAAAGTCAGTGCTGCACAGGCATTCTTCTGAGAGGTTAGGTGGGCAGAAGGACTGCCCCATTCGGTGAAACAGAAACCCAAGTATTTAATTGACTTTACTCTCCCCAGTTTCCTATTCAACAAATACCAGGCCCCTTTGGTGTGAACTTTCCTGCTTAGTACTAGGACCTTACTTTTAGACAGCAGCGGCCGGTGCAGGGAAGGGCGGTGGGGCGGGGTGAGGGGATGTTGAAAGACGACAGAATAGGGCAGACTAAATAAATAAATAACTCCTATTCTGTCTACATCCCCCTGCAGCGCCCCGCCCCACCACGCTTACCTGCACCGGCCGCTGCTGCTTTTAGCACTGTTTATTTGAATCTTATTTAGTTTGCTGTAGAGCTCCAATGTAGTCAGCGAGCACTGAAAATCAATCTAAGCATGTTCACATATGATAGCATCATTAGTGTATTGGATAAGTTGTATTTTCAGACCTGAAATTCCCAGTGGAAAAGCTCTTACCTTTTCTAAATGGTCATTAATGTCAGCCAAGTACAGGTTGAAGAGGAGGGGGCCAGAATGCAACCTTTCACACCCTCTGATGTTGCAATTTTACCTGTCATGACCCAGTTAGATGTTACTTCGTATCTGCACCCAAGTTTGTGAGTAGAGACTAAATATGGCATTATGCAATGGCATTGGAAGCCCACCAATTTTGAAGCTTAGTCCATAGAAAGCCTCTGTTCACTCGATCAAGGGGGTGGAAAAGTCTCTGAATGCTGTGAACAGAGGGGGAGTGCCTTCATTCATTGCTGCTTCCGACAGGAACGCCACTGTTATCAGATTGTCCTCAGACCCACATTCTTTTTGGAAGCCCGTCAGGGTACACTGAATTAGCTCACTGACCGTTGCCCAGTGTTCCGACTTTGTAAGAAGTACTCCTGCAAATGCTTTGCCATCCATGTCCAGCAAGGAGATTAGCCCATGGTTTTCCACTTGGTCTCTAGAGCCCTTCTTATTGATGAGTCTCAATATGGAACCTCTCCAACTTTCTGGCAAGGTGTTTAAAAGCAGACAATTCTTAAATAATGGAAACAGAACATCTGCCCACTCACAACTAGCTGTTCTAAAAATAATCACTGGCAGGCCATTCGGGCCCAGAGCTCATGCAGCACACACTGACTTGATTTCTGTTAAAGATGTTTCATACTTTAGAATTAACTCCTGGTCCTGGTCAGGGAAACTGCTCTCCCCTCACGCAGCTCCGTTGTTGCGCTGCTGCCCCCAGCACCTCTCTGGTTCCAGGTAGGTGTTCGAGGCCCTCCTCCACCCACAGGCTCCTGCCTGCGCCTCATCCCTGGTAGTCCAGTAAGATAACCTTGCTCTTCTGCTGGTCCACTCTGCCAGCCTTTCTGTAGTTTTCTGCCTTGTCTGTCTGCCTTTTGTCTTTTTGCCTTCGTCTTTCTGTGCCCTTTTTTGTGCCTCGTTTGTGCAGTTTCTACCTTTTTGTGCCTTTTTGCCTATTTGTCTCTTTGTGTCTTTTTGTCTATCTTTCTCTTTGTGCCTTTTTGTCTATTTGTCTCTTTGTGCCTTTTTTCACTCTTTTTCCCTGTTTGCCGGTTTTAGCTCCCTTTCCCGCCACTGCTGCCCCCGTGGACCCTCCCCCCTGCCTGTTCCCGCCTCCCACCTGCTCTCCCTCCACCCGACCCCTACTTAATGGCGGCCGCTGCGCGACAGGGTGAGCAAGACCTCTGACCTCCTGGTGAAGGAAACTGCTCTCCCCTCACACAGCTCTGTTGTTGCGCCGCTGCCCCCAGCACCTCTCTGGTTCCAGGTAGGTGTTTGAGGCCCTCCTCCACCCACAGGCTCCTGCCTGCGCCTCATCCCTGGTGGTCCAGTGGAAGAGCCTTGCTGGTCTGCTCTGCCAGCCTTTCTGTAGTTTTCTGCCTTGTCTGTCTGTGCCCTTTGTTGTACCTCGTTTGTGCAGTTTCTGCCTTTTTTGTGCCTTTTTGTCTATTTGTCTCTTTGTGCCTTTTTTGTCTATTTGTCTCTTTGTGCCTTTTATTACTCTTCTTCCCTGTTTGTCGTTTTTGCTCCCTATCCCACCACTGCTGCCCCTGTTGCCCCTCCCCGGCCTGTTCCCGCTCCCGCCTCACAGCTGCTCTCCCTCCCCCGCCCCTTAATTAATGGCGGCCCTTGCATGGCCGCGCCAAAAGGCGCGCCATAGGTGCGCCACAGGCAAGCCCATCTGCACCCATCCGCGACCCGACTGTGACCAGCACCAAGGACCCTGGTCCTACGACCACCGATCATTACGACTCAGCAATACTCCACGCACTCAACCCCGGAAGAAACAGAAACTGCCATCTGTCGACGCCAAACACCACCTAAGGCCAGTTCTCCTGGAGACACTGCCGCCGCACCTTCACCCACCTCCGGACCCCTACAGCTACTGCCAACGCACCGGACACCAGCACACCCAAACGCCTGAGCTGCATCCTCCTCAACATACGCTTCCTACACAGACACGCAGTAGACAACTGGGACCTCCTCAACACCCTCTCGCCCGACGTCGCCTTCCTCACAGAAACCTGGATCAACGGCAGCTCCGCACTCGACTTCGCAACTGCCATCCCTGATGGGTACAAGATCTAAAGGAAAGACCGCCCCAACCACCCTGGAGGTGACCTCGCCATCGTACACAAAAACTCCCTCCGACTCACAGCCGCCATCTTGAATGACTCCTCGCCCCCATGGAACACCTCCACTTCCAGATCCAGATCATTCCCAGAACAATTATATGCAGAACTCTCCCCTACAGACCTCCCACACCCCGCACCCTCGCCTCCACAGACTACCAACACCATCGCAGACCTCATCCCGTACCACGCCCTCACCTTCACAGACTACGCACTGCTCGGAGACCTGAATTTCCGCCTTAACAACCCCAGCGACCCCAACTCCACCACCCTCCTGGACAACCTCATCACCATCAGACTGAACCAGCTCGTCACCACCCCCACCCACAAGGCAGGGCACACCCTCGACCCTATCTTCGCTGGAGGAAACAACATCTGCTTCAGTCACAGCACGCAGCCCCTCTGGATGGACCACCACTGGGTCTACTTCTCCTTCTCAAAACCCACTGCACACAAGCCTACACCACGCCAACCACGCAGAAACTGGAGCTAGATCACCAAAGAGCACCTCAACTCTGCCCTCAGCAGCACTCCTCCACCCACCATGACCGACGCCAACTCTGCAGCCAACAAACTCCACAGATGGATCATCGACTGCGCAAACACGCTCACCCCCCTCCAGAACGCCGACAGACAACGCACCACGAAAGCTACCTGGTTCACCACGGACCTCCGAGAATCCAATCGCACATGCCGATGACTCGAGAAAGCATGGAGGAACAGCAAAACCTCGGAAGTATGCAACGCCTACAGGACTGCCATGACAGAACACAACCAACTCATCAGATCCACAAAGAGGAACTTCATCCAGGACAGAATCCTCTCCAACCCCCGCAACTCAAAGGAAGTCTTCAACATCATACAGGGATTCAAAAAGCACCCCGGTGAAGCCTCTGATGTCCCTCCCTCCCAGGACCTCTGCAACAAACTCGGCTCCTTCTTCCATCACAAGATAAGGACTTTCTATGACAATTTCGACAAACAGAACCAAGGCGCCGACACAACACCGGCCACCAGCAACCCCACCCAGCCGACCACCACCACCTGGACCCCTGTCACCATGCTTAACACCACCAAGGCCTTGAGGAGCATACACTCCGGAGCTCCCACCAACCCCTGCCCACCGCACATCTTCCACATGGCCACATCCACCATAGCACCTGTACTACGGTGCACAATCAACTGCACCCTCGAAACAGGCACATTCCCCGACGACTGGAAACGCGCAGAAGTCAAATCCCTCCTCAAGAAGCCCTCCGCAGACCCGACGGACCTCAAGAACTACAGACCCATCTCTCTCCTCCCCTTCACTGCCAAAGTCACCGAGAAGATCGTCAACAACCAGCTCACTAACTTCATAGAATAGAACTTGATCCTCAACACTTCTCAATCCGGATTTCACAGCAACCACAGCACCAAGACCGCCCTCCTAGCTGCCTTGCATGACATCAGCACTCTCCTCAACAGAGGCCACACAGCAGCCCTCATCCTACGAGTCCTCTCAGCAGCCTTCGACACCATCTCCCACCGCACACTGACAGCCAGAATCCATGTCGCGGGCATATATGGAACTGCCCTAGACTGGATCTGCTCCTTCCTCGCCGGCTGAATTCAAAGGATCAGACTCTCAGCCTTCCTCTCTGAACCTACAGAGATCAGATGTGGAGTATCCCAAGGATCCCCCCTCAACCCCACACTCTTCAACATCTACATGGCCCCACTTGCAACCATCGTCAGAAAACATGAACTGAGCATGGCATCCTATGCCGACGACACCCAGTTCATCCTCTCCATCACCAAGGAACCTGACATCACCAGACACAGGGGCAGATTTACAAGCCCCTTGCGCCACTTTTGCGTCACTTTTAACATGGGAAAAGTGACACAAAAGTGGCGCAAGGGGCTTGTAAATCTGCCCCACAGTTTCCAGAAGGAATGAAGGACGTCACATCCTGGATGAGCAGCAGCTGCCTGAAGCTCAAATCTGAGAAAATGGAAGTCCTCATCCTCGGACCCACCCCCTTCACTTGCGACCACACCTGGTGGCCCCCCACCCTTGGCAACCCTCCCACTCCCTCGGACCACACCCGCAACCTCGGTATCATACTCCACATGCTTCAACACCCTCTGCATACTCTGCAAGACCTTTAAATGGACCCCTCCCGAATCCAGCAAGACCATCACCCACGCACTCGTAACCAGCAGACTGGATTACAGGAATGCCCTCTACGGTGGAATTAACAAATCTCTACTCCACAAACCCCAGACCATCCAGACCGCCGCAGCCAGACTTGGCCTCAACATCCCACGACAAGACCACATCACACAGCACCTACGAGACATCCACTGGTTCCCCATCAAAAAAAGAGTGACTTTCAAGCTGCTCACACATGCCTACAAAGCCCTCCACAACACCGGACCCCAATACCTCAATGAAAGAATCTTCTTCTAAGCCCCCAAGAGGAACCTCCGCTTTGCCATCTTTGCCCTGGCTGAAATCCCACGCATCCGCAGAACCAGAACGAGAGTAAGATCCTTCTCCTACATCACGGCCAAGATCTGGAACGAACTCCCCCTCAGCATCAGGTGAACCCCCACACTGCAAGCATTCAGGAACAGCCTCAAGACCTGGCTCTTCGGATGAGCCGGAGCTGCCCGAAACCCCCCCAGCGCCTTGAGACCCTCACGGGTGAGTAGTGCGCTTTACAAATCCCTGATTGATTGATTGATTGAACTCATTGTGCATGGTGGTACGAATGTCCTCTGTTTCATTGGCTCTATGCTCCACTTAAGCTACTTCCTCATCCGCCGCATACAGGGAAGAAATGTTTCTGGATCATAATGCAACTGAGATGTTACTCTGCGGTGGATGTTTATTTGGCCTCAGTAGTCAATGGACAAGGAGCCAACATGCACTCAGATTTAGTGATCTTGCTTCCTCAAACAGTTTTAACTATTGTTCCTTTTGCCACTTTTTCTCCTGCTCCCAAGGTTTTCTCCTATAATGCTTCCAAATTTGAAGGAGGGTAAATCTCAAATGTTTATTGGTACCATCTCCAGTTATCTTACTGTGGCATTCATCTTTTTCCAGGTGTCTTGTTTTATCACTCATTTGGGAGCAATTGCGAAGAAACTTTTTTGTGTCTGATCAAGCTCACGACAATTGAAGATAGCCCTGAATAGACCTTATGGCTATGTGCCAAGAGTCTGCTGTGCCTTTAAACTCAGATTCAGTCCTCCAAAGACACCATTTAAGTTGTTCACACCTCTCGTCCTGGTGCTATACTTTCCATTTCATTTTCTTAAATGGAGTCACTTCCTCCTGAGATCATATTAAACTGGGTGTTTTTTTTGAGTAACCTGTATGTGCAAACTGACTCGTTAGAATCATGTGATTGTTAATCCCTGTATGAAGTACTAAGGACAAATTCATTTTTGAGAAGTGCTGACCTGAAGCCCGAATGTAGTCCAGGATTGACTTCCGGTTACCGGAAATTCAGGTGAATGAGGCTGGTTGGTTTGGAGGAATTCTTCCACTGATACAGCGAAGGCCAAATCATTCATTAAAGTTGCCACTGCTATGCCAGCCTTGTCGGATTTGCCAATAGTCTTCTTTATAGGGGAGATTCTCCATTCTGCATCATCTATTTTTTGTCAAATTGGTGTACTAACCTTATCCAGTAGGTTTGAGTTGAAATCGCCTGCCAAAATCCACATAGCTTCTGGTAGTCTTGTCCACTGATCGCTCACTATGGCAACTATGGGCCTAATTACGATGTCGGGCGTCCGACCGACACCATTGCAGAATGGAACCATCTGACCATAGGTCGGCGGTTCCACCCACTGTATTTGGATGCGACCACTGTATGGGCGGTTGGAAACATCTATTTTTCAATTGCAGCATGTACTGCATGCTGGAAAGTGCGGCAGCACAAGCTATAATTGAAAAATGGATGTTTACAAACATCCCTGCACCATGTGCAAGAATGTTTATGGGTGCACCCAGGACCCATAGCAGAGAGCCTGAGGGAAGTGGGCCCCGCTAAGGGCCCCAAAAGTCACTTTCCGTCTGCCATTTCATCGCAGGCGACTACCATGAAAGGACAGAAGGAAAGCAACACTGTGATCCCAACGGCAGAGCTGAGGCTGGCTCCGCTGCCATTATGGGATTATCATTCTACCCGCCACACTGACGGGCTCTGTGAGCCCGTCGGAAGCGGGGCAGAATCCCGCCGCGGGTTTCCCTCCAACCGCCTGTATTGTAATATGGCAGTTGGAGGAAAACCATTGATGTTGGGCGGAAAGCCTCCGACTAGCTGTTGGATGGCTTTCCACTCGACATCGTAATTGGGCCCTATGTTTTTGAGTTGGCATTTCTTCTTTGCCAATAGTGGATTGATTTATGCATTAGCTCTGATCACTATTACCTTGGGATACATTGGTGAAGATTAAAATCCAGTTTAGCTAGAACAAGATCACCCCCACCTATTTGGAGGGTGGATATATTGGCCTCCAAGCATTTGTTCACGTGTAAAGCCACTCCACCGGAAGGGTGGCCTCCTTTAATGATGGTTGGGTTGGATAAATTATTTAGTAAATGTCTTGCCAGCCAATACCTATTATCTGCCAGGTCTCCTTAAATCAAACTTTGTCATTTTGATATAGGGACCTTGTAGGAAAGTAGGATCTGCTTCTTATGGTTACCCCCACTTTTTGCTTGATGTTACACTGTTTTTGACTAGTATGACTGGGATCCTGCTAATCAGGACCCCAGTCTATCTGCTTTCTCCCTAAAATATTATGACACGGACTTAGGTACACTCCAGATTGGATACTGGGGTACCCTTATCAGTCCCTAGTATATGTTACCCATGTACCCAGGGCATAGGTACCCCATAGGGTATAGAGTCATAATATCGATGTTTAAATATCGATATGCCATAATATCGATGTTTAAATATCGATGTGACACAATATCGACCTTCAAGAATATCGTTGACCAGAATATCGACATGCAGGTAAGAAATATAGTTTTTGTTAATATCGAAGTTAGTAATATCGTTAGTCAAAATATCGTTGTTAATGATATCGAAATTTGTTTTAGTGTTCTGTATTTTAGTATATGTGTTAAAAGTATAGCTTATTTTTGTAATGTATGTTTGAAATTTTTAGAAGTAATTAATTTTATGTTAAGTAATTTTTGCGTATTTTAGTTCCGTAGCGGGTTGTGGGTTTATAGGGGAATAGGGTGGGAAGTAATTTAATTATAATATATTTATTAATACATTTTTAGAAATTATTAATTTTGTAAGAGATTAAATATTGCGTTTTAGTTCCGTAGCGGGTTGTGGGTTTATAGGGGAATAGGGTGGGAAGTAATTTAATTAAAATTAATTAATTAATAATTTTAATTAATTAACATTTTTGCATTTAATACTTTATATTGTTAATTGTGTTAATTAATTTGTTATTAATTAGTTATTAATTGGTTATTAATTATTAATAATTAATTGGTAAATATGTTAATTGTGTTATTTTTTTAGGAGCAAGTTGTGTGTTTATAGGGGAATAGGGTGGGAAGTAATTTAATTATAATATATTTATACATACATTTTTAGAAATTATAAATTTTTTAAGAAATTAAATATTGCGTTTTAGTTCCATAGCGGGTTGGGAGTTTACAGGGGAATAGGGTGGGAAGTAATTTAATTAAAATTAATTAATTAATAATTGTAATTAATTACTATTTTTGTATTTAATAATTTATATTGTTAATTGTGTTCATTAATTTGTTATTAATTGGTTATTAATTATTAATAATAATTGGTAAATATGTTAATTGTGTCATTTTTTAGGAGCGGGTTGTGGGTTTATAGGGGAGTAGGGTGGGAAGTAATTTAATTATAATTAATTAATTAATAATTTTATTAATTAATATTTATGTATTTAATATTTTATATTGTTAATTGTGTTAACATTTTGTTATTAATTAGTTATTAATTGGATATTAATAATTAATAATTAATTGGTAAATATCTTAATTGTGTTAATTTTTTAAGAGCGGGTTGTGGGTTTATAGGGGAGTAGGGTGGGAAGTAATTTAATTATAATTCATTAATTAATAATTTTTATTAATTAGTATTTGTGTATTTAATATTTATATTGTTAATTGTGTTAAATATTTTTTATTTATTAATTATTAATTGGTTATTAATTAATAATAATTAATTGGTGAATATGTAAATTGTGTTTATTTTTTATGAGCGAGTTGTGTATTTAGAGGGGAGTAGTGTTGCAAATAATTAAAAATTAATATAATTTTAAATTTTTTATATAATATTTAATTATTGTATTTTATAGTCTTAGTGAGCAGTCTTTGGCATCACATAACAGAGCAAAATCAAATTTTTAGAAAATTGATTTAAAGTGCAGAATTGCTCTTGCTGCGACGCTTGTAGAGAGTAGCATAAGTCACATCTAGGAGGAACAATGACAATTATGAGTAAAATCACCTTTAGTGCCACATCAAGAAAATGTGGTGACAACTTTAGGTACAGTAACATATATAGGAGGAGAAGCACATGTAGGTGCAAAATCACTCTTGTGCAAAGTCAGCAGGAGTATTTTGTCATTTTGTGAAATGTGGTAGTAAACTATCTCAGTAGGTATAAAATGGGTGTGCATCTGTGTGACACCACATTTGGTTGACTGCACGTTGAGGTGCAACATCACCATTTATGTGGTAAAGAGACGTTATTCTATTGCATTTAGATGCAAAATCATGTGTAGGTATAAATTACCCTTCATCTTTTAAGAACAGTTGTATTAAATCACTTATAGAGGCAGACATGGCCTCTATTGCAGTGCATAGGTACTTTTGGTTCGGTTACTCTGTAGCCAGCCAGGTAGCAATCTAGTAGCCAATACTTAACAGTGAGACTGAAATAATCCTCAGACCTGATCCAGAATATGAATGCCATTTTGTTTAAACAACGACTGAAAGAAGCTGACTTAAAAGACCTCTCTTTGTACATTTTAAGTTATGATAACATGATGTCTAGCAAATAACTCGAGCTGTCTTTAGAGAGACCTTTTAATATTTGGAAATATTGGCTGATAAATTTCGTTATTTTATTCAGAGTCTGCCCAGACACCATCCAATGCTTGTAGTTTTAATCACACACAAAAACTTTGTGCAGAAAATACACTTCAAAACATGTTGTACATTACACACTCTCCGATTCTTTTACAGCGGTCCACGCAAACAGCATGAAGAGCAGGCAGCTATAATTCAGGATAAACTCCCCCTCAGTTAACTTGTTTTTCTTTGCTTTCCGGGGCTGCCTTTTGTAGTTTGAATATTACACAATATAAGTAGACAGACAGCTTTACAGAAAAAGCAGGGTCAATGTAACAAACAAAGCAATTTCGAAAAGACATTGAGATCTGAGTTGTAGTTTCTCCAAGTGCACCAGGAGATAAATGCAGGATGGTAAGATCTGATGACGTTATTCATCAGTCTAAACAACCACAGGATACATTGAAACTACTACTCACAGGGGCATATTATCAAGGCGGCGTTAATGAATTATCGCCGCTTTAGCGTATGTTTTCGGACGAAAAGCGGCGATAGTTTTATCGCCTAATTAACAAGGACACGCTAGCGCGTGATTCCTGCATTAGCGTCCGTTTTCTGCACGCCTCCCATCGCATCGCTAATGAGATGCAAAGGAGGCGTGCCTGTGAAAACAACATGAGGAAATATCGCTAACCCAGGTATCGCCATATCAACAACGTAAGTTAGCGATATTTTCAATCGCGTTAAGTATGCCTTAACGCAGGAATTTAACGTCTGCTAAATTCCTGACTAAGGCATACCTAACATGGGGGGTGGATTGTGTGGCTAAGACCACAGGCCCTATCACCAAGGATATCGCCGTTTTCCATGGGACATCGCTGGAAAACCAGCAATGTTCCATGGAAAACATCGCTATCACTGGAAAATTATCGCCTTTGCGCTAAGCGTTGTTAACACAGCGCTAGCATGGCGATAATTTCCAGCGATAGCCGGCGATAGGATTCCTCGCGCTAACAGCGGCCAGCGATAATTATCGCTGCCGCTTGATAATATGCCCCACACTCTTTTAGGTTTTGCCACATCCAAAGCGAGAGATCTCCAGATAAATACCAGACAGACTAGAATAGATCAGTGATTGGCCACAAAATAACAGTTGTAAAACTAGGAAACTGGGAATGGGGACATAAGGGAAGCATAATGATGTACCACAATATGAGTAGCACTAAACAGCTAGTTCCGGGACTATTTGGGTTTGGTTTTTTACATATGCATTTGCATTTGGAGATTTGGTATCAAGCAAAAAATCACTGGTGATTACAGCGTAACTGACTGTTGAGTCTTTAGCAATGCATTGCTAAGGTCTTCTGGTCTCTTGTAAACTTCCTTGGTGAAGTGAGTTTAGCTGAGTGTGCCTTGTGTAGTGCATGGCCATTTCTCTCACTTACAGGGTTTCATTCCCTTTTACACTTTGTAAGCAAATGGTCTCTGTCTCTTTTTTAAATACTGACTCGTTCACCACATGTCAATGCTTGTAAAGCCTTTTATTTGAGGAGAAATAGCTTGTGGTTCAAACTATCATCAAAACTGGGTATTTAGGGACTTGGGAATTGGGAACATGTGATTAAATGCACAAAAGAACACTATATGACACCTGGAAAAAGGGATGTTTGTTGTCTTTCAATCTTCATCTCTGTGTTATAGAGGTGACATAAATTGGAGAAAGAGTATGTTAGATATGTTAACAATTTTTGGCATCAAATAAGTGATTGAACAGAATAGCAGTTCAAACATTAAGGGGCCCATTAGGATGCCGGGCGGTAGCACCACCGCCGTGCTGTCGGATGTAAAAACCACCAGTTACCGTCCGCCCGCCGCGGCCCACACGCCCGCCCAATTAGGATGTGAAAAGTCAGCCAAACACCGCCCGTAAGCCAGCGACGGTGTCCGCCATCAAAGTGCGCCCGTTCACGTAGCGGCGCGGCCCTATGGACACACATCGTCCGACGAAATCACGTACCGCCCGGCGTACAAATTACGATGCCGCAAACAAACAGCTCCCACGGCTAAGAGACAACGCACGAGAAACCAAGGCGGAAACTCGATCGCTGAGTACGGACACCAAAGAGGCGGACCCCCCGAGCATGAATCCAGCACTGCAGGCCCTCCCCATGCTCTACTTGATGCAGAACCTAGGAGTCAACGCACCGCGGAGACGCAGGTAGGCAGACACACAACAAGGGCACGCAAACACCGCACAAGGTGCAAGGGCGGAAGAACTGTACATGGCCCCCCCGACACCCCTGCGTGTACACGACACATCCACCACTGCAACCACAAATGTCACACCGGGCAAATTGAAACAACTCGTAACAACCGGGCACACACTACCTGGGACCAGGAACTAACGTCCCCGTCACGGCCCCGCAGCGCAGCGGCGAAGACGCAGCCACACATGCGCATAACGCAGAGCCCAACGACAGCGCCATGTATGCGCCGCACACAAACAACACAGGGCACAACAAACACCACACACCAGCCCCACCCTGAACGCACATGTCACGTGACAGACCTGCCACAGTCATGTCCCCAACCGGTAATTCACTGTTGCCAACCTGACGGCACACAACTGACCCGAACATGTCAGTGATGTCACGCCAAATTAGGACACACCCCTGTGTGCAAAACATGGCAAAGCACACAGCGGCGGAAATATCACCCAGCAGAATATGGACCCCGTCGGCAAAAGGTACGCCAGTACCACACAGAAACACCGATACCACCCTGCACCCAATACCAAGACATGCAATATGTAACATCAAAGATTCCGGGGACCGACAACAGGTGGCTCCAATTATAACACCCACACACAAGGCCCAACGTATAGCGGAAACGCAGCGTGCCGCCCACACACGGGAGAGGAGATAGCACTGAATGGCCTTCCATACCCACACCGAAACCACAGCTCAACCATTTAAGCAGGACAATACAGTCATTATCCCCAAAAAAGCCCAACACAGGCATGCAGAGGGAACCGTCCACTGGGCAGATAGCGCATAACACGAAAGAACATTTCGAACGGAAAAAAGAAATAATAACACTCCCCATGTGGTTCACATGCAAGTTATCTGGAAGGAGTCAGACACCACTGACCTTGACCATTCATAGAAGCATGTGGGATGAGGGCCCGTGTCCTCCGCACAAGCTACTATAACCCAAGTCCTGCCTCCCTACGACCATTACAGAATTCCCAGCAACGTCGGAGGTTGCACTCTGCAGACTGCACAGACAGCCGGAGCACGCCATCACATCGCCCTGCAGCAAAATGGCACTTGCACCACACCTACCCAACTACGCTGGACAGATGAAGGTGTACAAACATAACCTGATACAGATATTGGGATGTGAAAATCTGGCTCTGCTGAACGTAACTTACCGACTAACTTACCGCATCGCATTGTTCAGCTGCGTCATCCCCGTCTTCTACTGTCGGAGGTGTCCCTTCCACTGTCCTGTGGATTGTTGTCTCTCCAACCCGGCATGTCCAATGGCGGACCTGGTACAACTGTTCAACCCCCTGGACGTCAACGACAGGATCTGTTCAGCCTATGGGGGCATGGCGTATGTGGCTGCAATCGGACCCACACTGCAATGGGACCACTGTGCCTCCACACGACGTATTCTGGATCACAGTTTCATCGAATGTCATCCAACATGTCCCATCAGGCTCCTACAAGGGACAACTTACGACCAACACCTTGACAGCCACCATCCGCTTCATTGGATGGCGTCCATGTATACCACCAATGCCATGGAAGCCCTGCTGGAAGGTATCGCATACCTGACAACCTGTCAATTCGTCGGACCCCGACGCAATACCCCCAATTGAACAATGATGTCCTACACCGTACCTATGCTTGGCTCCGCACGGACTTAGCAGTTACCAGTACAACAACTATACCATACAACCTGCAACTAACACCACACCATTAACAACACTGCCATGATATCGGATAATTTCGGGACATGTACTCTGTTCCTCATCACATCCAGTAACTCTGCATGAACAGGGGGAGGCAGAGGCATGGGATTTGTGAATGGCAACCACATGGACAACACTGCACGTACAACTATGCCATAATATGTATCCTGCGCCCATGAACATATGCACCGGTCAGTGGACAGTAATCGGTCGGCTGTAGTATGTGAGAGCTGTCACCTCACCTCCCTCTGAACTTCCGAGCCAGGACTTTTGCATGGACAACAAGTGCATCCCCCTACAACATGACCCCAGTGACTGTGTCATGTCCAGTAGCCACCACATTGCAACAACAAGTGGGACGCCGTTGCACGCACGTAGGCCCATGGCCTGATGACACCCCTCACGCACGTGTGTATGAGTAACTATAGCAGCAAACCTGTAACATGGAACTGAGATGTACTGTGCCCATGATGTCAAGCGGTCTGGTAGGCAAAATGTACTCTGTCTGTGTCAAAGTCAGCAGCCCCACAGTAATTAGCAAATGCACATTAGCACAGCAACGGCTAAGCAGTTGTAACTCTGAAGCCCACATCCCACAGTCAACAACTAATCACATGTACCCCTACACCCTATGCTATGTGTAATCATGCTGAGTATATCCTCCACATGCATTACGCTGCCAGTAGTGTCCACTATACTGCATCACAGAGGACATAAGTCCTAATACATGGCTTGAAGTAAATATGTGTCTCTGCTTATTCATTCCACGAGTACGAATGAGAGAGGATGAGAGTGTGTGAAGTACACAGCAGTCGTGAGATGACCATGTAGTCCACTGTCATTGGATGTCAACGCAAATGAGTAGCACAACTGTGGAAGACACACGTGTCATGTGAAGCGGGAGTTACGCTTGGCTCAGGTGGGTGGGTGTGACGGGTAGGTGCGCACATGCAATGTTGAAACACGCTGTGTTGGGAGGATTCCGGAGCAGTACATCACCGCTCTCCTGGGAATTTGTAAAGAACACCTGTCTGGGGATGAATGTGAACTCGTGTGTGCACAACAGGCGGGCACACGATCAATGCTGCATCTGGTGTAGATGTCAGCCCACCCTCTGTGGACATGCTGGATACTGCTGTGCGTCCGCCAGGCCCTTGCCAAGGCACTCACATCCCCTGTCGACCAGGTGTATCCCCAACATTGTCCACCTGCACAGGCAATCTAGGGCACGGGATGGCAGTGGAGCATGGTGGGTGAGAGGTCATGGCGCGCTCCTCCTGGTCACATCACGCAGGCAACACATCCTCAATATGTAGTATGGCACAAGTCAAATGGAAGTAGTGGGGTGATGCACACATCACGAGCAGGAGTGACGTCACGGAAGGTGGCTCGCACCATCTCACTCATTGCCTATATTCCCACACACGTTACATGCCATTGCAACAGAGAAGC
Source organism: Calotriton arnoldi (assembly GCA_963921515.1). NCBI lineage: Eukaryota > Metazoa > Chordata > Amphibia > Caudata > Salamandridae > Calotriton > Calotriton arnoldi. The sequence continues at coordinate 364,103 of CAWUFW010014259.1, forward strand.
CAGCGCGTGCACAAGCATCTCCAAGCTCGCCCCAGAGAGGCCAAAGAGTGAATGTGTGGGTCCATGAGCTCCAGTTGGACGCGGCCTGGGCCGCTAGGGCAGCTACAGCCTCTGTGTGTTGCAGGTGGTGTATCCGGACTGCGGAGCCTGTCATGCATTGTCAATGTTGCCCGGGTCTCGACTCGGGGCACCATGCAGGTGTACGGCGTCCCGCCACTTATTATACCGCGAGACAGACCACTTGTTCAACTGGCCCCACACATACACTCCTTGGCCTCTCTGGGGCGAGCTTGGAGCTGCTTGTGCATGCGCTGGCTTCTCAGGTGCAAACGCATATTTGGGTGAGCGAGGGGAGGCCATGAGTACAGGGTAACATATGACTGTCTGACTTCCAGTTAGTTTAAGGAATGACCCTGATGTGGTCATAAAAAGACGTGTCTCGTGTGTATTGCAACTAGTAGATAAGCCGATGAACTTCCCATGTCTTGCATGTAGCCCCGCACCTAGACCCGCACACTCGACACATATAAATGAGTACCAGCACCACATCCTTCCCATTCGTAGCACTGACTGGGTGTGACAACCATCGGACAGTCTTGTGTAGTCCACCCACGCGTACATGTGGGCCCTCCATGATACATGTCACCTGCGGCAAAGTGATGTCATGGGCAATGACGGAAGTGAGGAGAGCTGTCTGCCCCACGCACAGATGGCGCATCAGCTCAACAGACCCAGCACTGAGGGCAGCAGGGGTCACATGTGCAGGGGCAGCTGTGCCTGGTGTGAAGGCACATGCATATAGACAGCACATCGTGCAATGTGTAGTCTGCCCACATCTACTGTCCATTGTCAGGCGGACCTAGCAAAATATCACAAGACAACACATCTGTGTGGGTGTACCCACTGTGAACAACACTGCGCAACAATCAACGTACTCGCCCTGTGCATGCCCCACCCCGCAACGGAGGTCACATTCAGTGCCACTAACTCACACACATCCCTATCACGAGGCATGGTGTGTCCAATCGACAGGGCTGAGTTTGCGCTTATCCAGAGGGTCCTGAACAGGAGACACATGTAACCCACTAGGCAGTCTGTGATGTCACCTACTGGCATTGTGCAGTCAATGTGCAGGCCAGGCCTGCTGGGACTGAGAAGGGCAGCATGGCCCCAGACTGACATTCACACGAGCAAAAGTGCACTGAGACCTGCATTGCCAATTGTCTGTGTCACTGGATGTCTGACATGAAGTTGCCATGTACCACCACTCGGGAGGGACAGACATGTCAAAGCGCCCGAGAGCTCACATACCCCTGCCACCTGCAGTCAGCATGGTGAGCAGTGCATGTTTGAACCCCACAGGCTCTAACTCATAGTGCTGCGGATCAACGACATGTGTCCCCCCCACATGCACTCCCACACACACTGCAGTTGTCTCTCACACACAACTTTTGCAAGGAATAGCCATGTGCAGTGTGCGTGGAGCTCGGAATCCAGGATCTCCAGCTCCTCGCTGGTGAGTGGACCTGGACATACCCTCAGCGTCATCGACGTGAAGGTGGACAGGTGGCAGCAGCAGGTGTTGTTGAGGGATGCCAGGCTGCAATCCCAGGTAGCTGTGGTAATGCCGGTCACACTCCCACACTCATATAGCCCCCTGGGGCAGGTTCAGTGGGTCCAAGCTGCTGCAATGTGTGTACCATGTCTGCCAGCTTCAATTTCAGACGATGGCCTGCTCCCAGCTGGCCCGGGATGCTTACCTCCATAGTGGAACACGCAGGGTGCAACCGCGAGGGTCATTGGAGTTGGCCGCAAGGGCCTGGCCCATGGCGGGTACAGTCCGCTGATGCCATGTGCACCACACAGTATAATGTACGCAATGCATCTGCAGGTGTGGCCATGATTTGTGTGTGGGAGCAGGTCCACAATGGACAGGGCCACAACATGCTGTGTGCATAGGCAGTGACGGCCAGTGCCCAGCCTCCACATGTCTGTTAGCATATCATCCTGTACACATTGGCATGGGAGCATGGGATATGCATATGCACACACATGCCATCTTTCACAATGTACATCTGCCACCTGGCACGTGCAACGTTACGTATCACTTGTGATGTGTATTGGCAATCACACAGCCGTGTTGGCATGGAGCTGTCAATGTGTACACCTGTCAATGTTTCTGGAGGTGTGATCCGTACAGTGCTGTACATAGGGTGCAGTAGGGACATCAATGACTGTCTCATATCCCCTCGTGCTACAGGTCCCACTTGTTTTGGCCGCTCAGCCTGTGTCCATAGCGTTGTTGGTGTGTGCCATACTCACCCAGCCTCGGAAGCAGTGTCATGCACAGCAGCCAGTTAGGTTGCCGTGGTATTGCCGCTTGCCAAATATGCAGTCTGATACCATAAGCATGCCTTACAAGTTATTAAGGCCTAAATCCCCATGTGCAAGCTCATAGCAATGGTGTGTGTCACTGCCCATTGCAATTGGCAGGGGACCTGTGCAAGTGTATTGTGGCTGTGCTGTCCCTACTTGTCAGCTGTTCTGTGATTCTATTGCTTGGTCAGTCATTTGTGTTTTGTGTATGTGGAAATGCCCTGTGGCGTGTTGCTTTCACATGTGTCCACTTCCATCTTTCCTAGGAGGATACCAAACATACATCGCCCCTACCAATTGCTGTCAGACATGGAGGATGTGGAGGTAATCCGGAAATTCCGTCTGGACCGACCCACCCTGCATCGCCTATGTGCCTTGTTGGAACCCCACCTCCGTCCTCGCAGGGTGTATCCAACTGCATTTGCCCCCACGGCTAAGGTGATGGCTGCACTGCATTTCTTCGCCACTGGGTCATTCCAACACACAGTGGGCAGTGGAAGTGGGATGTCCCAGCCCATGTTCAGCATGGTGCTTCGTGATGTACTGTCAGCTATGATGCTGTACAGGAACAGGTACATCAGATTCCCCAGGGCACGTGAATTGGCGGCAGTGAAGGGTGATTTCTATGCACTTGGACGGATCCCCCACGTTGTTGGTGCAATCGATTGCACCCATATTGGCCTTGTAGCACCACAGGCCATGGAGCACATTTATCGGAATAGGAAGCACACCCACTCCCTGAATGTGCAAGTGGTGTGCCTTGCGGACATGGTCATTTCACACCTGTGTGCGAAGTTTCCAGGATCGGCCCATGACTCGCACATCATGCGCAACAGCATCCTACCACGTCTGATGACCAATCTGCAACCGGACCGTGCTTGGATTGTTGGTGAGTATGTGTACTCGTGTAGCGCGGCTGTTGTGCGATGCTGTCTTGGGGAAAGTTGGAATTGCAACTAATCTCGGTATTCCTCACACCCAGGGGACTCTGCTTATCCGAATGGGCCTTGGCTGCTCAGCCCATTACGTAATCCTCGGACCCCAGCTGATGACCGCTACAATGAGGCACATGGGAGGACCAGACGTGTGGTGGAGCGGACCTTTGGCCTCCTCAAGTCCAGGTTCAGATGCCTGGACCGCACCGGGGCGCACTGGCGTACTCCCACAGAAGGTGTGCCAGATAGTAGTGGCTTGCTGCATGCTGCACAATCTGGCTATTCGCAAGCAGATCCCCCTAATAGTGGATGACGGTGATCATCCAGGGCCCCAGCCTGCAGACCAGGACGGGTCCAGTGACGAGGACAGTGGAGATGAGGAAGCTGTGAATGTGCGTCAGCAGCTCATCGCCCGCTACTTCACTTGACGGTGAGTGTCCATTTACGACGGCTGAAGTAGCTGTAGTTGTGCAGGTGTATGTATGCTCTGTCACGAAGGCCTTTTGTTCACTGAGTGCTGTGTGTCAATGGTCCATGTCCAGGTTAGTATGCCACTGACAGTGGCTGTTGCATTGTGCCCTGTTGCTCTGTGAGATGTGTGTACATTGCTTGTAGTTGGTGACAAGTACTGTGTGATGAGTGTGTGACACACTCATTGAATGTACTCTTGTTCTGTTTTTCACCCCTAGGTCCCTACAGCCTCTCCTGTCCCATCGACATACCACGCAGCAGATGCATTTCTGCTCATGGTGGCGGTTGCACATCGTTGAATAAACACAGGGCACAAACAGCAGATTGTGATCAAGGTGTATTTATTTACAGCTGTGACATGTTATTGTGTGCAAGGTGTTGACAAAAGTGGTGCGTGCAGTGACTATGAGTTGACGGTCATGGCTGCGGGATGCTCAAGGTGTACCCATTTAGTCCTATGTCCACAGTCCAACAGACACATGCCATTCACATGGCAGTGTGGGGTAGGATCGTATTACAAGTCAATGCAGTAGGTGGTCAAGGTGGCTGGCTGACTCACTGGCGTTTGGTGCGGGCGAAGTCCTCTCTGGACACCTGTTTCCTCTTCGGACGGCCCCTTCCATGTTTTGAAGGGGGGGGTGTGTTGGTGGGCTGCTGGTGGTGGCTGAGGAGTGCTCACTCGCTGTGGACGCAGGGGAACGCGATGCTGCACGACCCTGCGCCACAGCAGGTGGTGGCGGAGGTGGTGTTGCTGGCCTTGCTTGTGCCCTCGACACCACCACCAGCTGGCCCATGAGGGCCACCATTTGGCCCATATGGGCGTTCATGGCCCTCAACACCCCAAGGACCTCCCGCGTGTCGCTAGCCAACCTGGCCTATTCTCCTTGGGCCTCTTCATAGGCCCCAAGGACTCTGTCGATTTGCGGCTGGCCTTGGCTCCCAGGCACAGATGGCGTTGGCCTGACCCTGCTCCTCCTACCAGTACTGCTGCCACCGACCTGCCCACTAGCCACATTGCTCACCACGGTCCTCGTTCTGGCTCCCAGGGTGGACCCCGACGGACAGGCCACCCCTTGCGCTGGGGCTGTGGCCAGGGATGACGTGGTGGTGGTGGTTGCGGCGGTGGTGGTGGTTGCGGCGGTGGTGGTGGGTGCGGCGGTGGTGGTGGCCGCAACGACCGTGGCAGCAGGGGTCTGTGACTGATCAGCAGCCCTGGGCGATGGGTTGGTGGGTAGGAGGGGCCCTGGGGAGCGGTTGTGCCCTGCCACACCAGATGGGCCTGCTGGGTGGTCCACGACCGAGGAGGTGTCCAGCTCCTCTACATCCGTGAGTCCGGGTCGGGGGCTTGCGGACTGGCTGTGCTGGCTGCTGTCTCCCTCTCCAGCGTCCAGCAGTTCGGCACCTGTGGGGAGAATGAGATAGGTTAATGTGTTGCACCTAGCAAAGTATGTATTGGTTGTCTGACATTCACAGTTCGTGCACTGTCGTGCACAGGTTTCCCAGAGGCGTGTGTGTGGATCTACGATGTGTGTATGCGTGGGCAAGGCAATGGAACTGTGTGATGTGAACATGTGGCATGGGACGGATTAGCAATGCCGATGGGTGTGTGTTGCTATACTTCTACATTTTGTGGTTCGGGTGTATGCGGGCTCTAGACCCATCGACGATGTTGAGGTGAAATATGCTTTTGTGGTTCAAATGGAACGCTTAGAAGCGCAGATGGGAAAAGGGGTACAGCCCCTCAACGCTTTTGAGGTGAAATATGGTTTTGGGGTTCAAATGGAACGCTTAGAAACGCAGATGGGAAAAGGGGTACAGCCCCCTCAACGCTTTTGAGGTGAAATATGGTTTTGGGGTTCAAATGGAACGCTTAGAAACGCAGATGGGAAAAGGGGTACAGCCCCTCAACGCTTTTGAGGTGAAATATGGTTTTGGGGTTCAAATGGAACGCTTAGAAACGCAGATGGGAAAAGGGGTACAGCCCCTCAACGCTTTTGAGGTGAAATATGGTTTTGGGGTTCAAATGGAACGCTTAGTAACGCAGGTGGGAAAAGGGGGTACAGCCCCCTCAATGCTTTTGAGGTGAAATATGGTTTTGGGGTACATACTGTGACATATGGGTGCAGAACGGGACATGTGTTTTGGCTACATGACAGTGCAGAGACAAAGGTGTGTGTATGTCTGACATCCCCAGCATATCTGCTCACTGTTATCATTTATGGACATCACACTGCAAGCATTGTAGTGAGTGAGTGATGGTTGTGTGCCACACGACGTATTGCAGATGGGCCAATTCCTTGGTGTGCGTGCTACACTCGGCCATGTGCAGCAATGCAGTGCTCTTGGGGTGTTGACTATATTATGTATGTTGTTGATCACAGTGTGACGTGCGCTTCAGTCACTGCAGGCACATTATTTGTCATGGGCAGGTATCTTTGCATAACTACTGTATGAGGGCCAGCTGTTCGGATGACATACCTTTCATGACACAGGGGCTGACAGATGAGAATGATGATATGTTGAATGTGCATTGTGTGCCTGTGTGTTTCATGGGTCCAGTGGTGTGTATGTGCATTATTGTGGTCCCACGCTGTTACTTCTAGGCAGGTTGGACTTACATGGGCGTTGTTGTACGATGTGTGGGTAACAGGCAGTAAGGACTACATGGTCAAGACTTCGATGGTGTTGCTGATGTGTGTGATGAGTGGCACAGTGCCCACCGTGTGGGTCTGTGCTCCAGTGGGACTTGTGCATGCAGACGTGGCTCCTTAGGTGTTGCTGTGTTTGTGATGGGTCATGTGGGGTATGACTCTGTAATACATGTCCGTGTGCACATTGGTGACATGATTGTGACAGGGAGCAGTGCTGCGTGTTCCCCTGCTACGTGACATGTCCCATGTGTTAGTCGTAATACAGTCCTCATGCCTACAGACACCCCGCCCTGTACAGTTTTCCACCTACAGGTTGTTTTTGAGTGCGCAATGCTATGGATGCCACATGGTTATGGGAGGGAGGGGTGCTCCATGTTGCTGGTCTGTGGGAGTGGGGGCAGTGTTGTGAGTTGTGGTGCTGGCTTACCACCCACAGAAACCCCTCCATGTAGGGTGAGATATCTACCTGTCGGCTGAAGGTGTGCACTGCAGTGGCTGACACATGGGTGTGGGGTGTGCTCCACCTTGCTGCGCTGTCGGACTGGGGCCTGGTGTGTGTTGTACTTCAGCTGTCCCCCTCCCACCCACTGACTTTGTGTTCCGGCTACTTACCTGTTACTTGTCGGTTACTGCAGCTATGGCTGACACATGGGTGTGGGTGTGGTGAGTGCTCCTTCTGGCACTTTTGGAGTACAAGGGGACCTGGTGGGAGTTGCGGTGCTGGCTGACTGTACACATGCCTCCATGGTTTTGTTAGTTGGTCGGTTTGGGCTGAGTGTGTGGTAGTGCCTGTTGCATGTGTGAGTGATGTCTTGTGTATTGTGTACTGGACATGGGGGTGTTTGTCCCTCGGAGCTATGGCATAGTGGTAGTGCATGTGAGTACATAGCGGTGTGCTGGTATACATTTGTTTGTACTTACCAGCCTCCACTCCCCTGGTATTCCGGTGAGACTCTCCGGATGTATGATGCCTCGCACCTTCTCCTCCCACGCCTTGAAGCTCTTGAAAAGCGCGGGATTACCTCCGCCAGTCCTGTCAGCCAGCTGCCGATTCTTGGCCTCCTTCTTCTTGACCTCCCTTTTCATATTGTGCCACCTCTTGGTGATTTCGCCTCGGTTGCGTGGCACGTTCCCTACTGCATTGACCTGGACTACGATCCTGCTCCACATCCGATTTCTGGTGGCTACTGTTGTCTGTTGGACCTGGTTGCCAAAGATTTGTGGGTGCACCTTGATGATCTCGTCGACCATGACCGTCAGCTCAGTTGAAGTGAACTTTGGCATTCTGTGTGCTGCCATGGTGTGTGGTTTGGTGTTTGTGGTGCTGGTGCGGTGTGTGTGTGTGGTGTGTGATGTGCAGGTCGTTTGTGGTGCTGGTGTTTGGTGGTGCTGGTGCTGGTGGTGGTGGGTGTGATGAGTGCGTATCTGTGGTGTGCTGCTGTCCTTGCTGTGTCGTTGTGTTCTCTCCTCTCTTCTTGGCTTTGTAGTGTTGCAAGGGATTGTGGTCTGTGAAGGGGCTGCTTTTGTGCTTACCTATGTGGGTGTGTCATGATGGTCTGTTGTTTCCAGGTGTGTTGTGGCTGGTGTTCTGGGATTAGTAGTTTATTTGTTTGTCCAGGGGGGGGTGTTTTCGGGATGTGTACTGTGTTTGTGCGTGGCTTGCTGTGTGGACTTGTTGGCCATGTTGTGTGTGTTTGTTTGGGTCCACGGATGGTTTCTGTGCAGGGACGTGGCCGCCAGGGCTTCCGCCGTGTCCATTTCCATCTCTGTTGTTTACGATGGCGGGCGGTGTATTTGCGTAATTACCGCGCTCATGTCGGAGCGATCCTAATTTCACGGGCGGTGTCTAGATCGTCAGGGCGGGCGGTTTTTGGTTGTCGTGCGTATTTGCGTCCGTGGCGGACGGGTGGACTTAGAATCGGACATGGGTTTTTTTCCGCCGCGGGCGGTGTTCGCTTCACGGCATCGTAATTGCTCGGTCGGTATTTAGACGGTGTAGGCGGGCGTATTTTTACCGCTATGGTGGATGGCGGATTTTTTACCGCCCGGTATCGTAATGGACACCTAAGTGTGGGGCACTTGGCCCAAGTCTAATAAGACCAAACATGGCTGAGGAATTATTCAGATCAGTACATCAGACAGGCATCCTATGTCTTTTTCATCCTTCCAAGATTTTTGTTGTCACAGGAGGAGTAAGATGCCAGATGGCTCTATGAGTTCTACACATTCAGGCCACTTTCGAATTTCTCCCCATTGCTCATCTAACATCAAGATGCATCTGCTTCTTCAGCTTCTAATCAACACTATATGCAACAAGTTACAGCAGCATGATTCATATGCCTTTGCACATTCAGTCTCTCCACTGGTGTGCTGGCAGTAGCTGGAATGTGGTGTCCTCATTACCCAGTAAGATTCATGATTCATGACTGACTGTAGGGGGCCCAAGGTCAGGACAAGAAAATGAAAAGTGGCAAGGGAACCAAACTATATGCAGAAATTGGCCTCACATGACTACCCATCCAGAAGCTGTTCGAATACAACACTTTAATATGCTGCACTGACAACAGAAGGAAAAACACACAGGACAAATGGCTAGGGCAAAGTAGCCAAGGCTTAAGAGAAATTGGGATTGATCAGTGAGAGCTAAATGTACCTACTGAGGCCGTAAGTATCGACAATCCATTCGGGGCAGTAATGTGAGTTGCTAATCTCGTCACCCGATGATCCAAGTCTCACCTGGTGACTTGGGGCCTGATTTGGGGTGCATCAGATGTAGTAAAGGCAGAAACTTTAAGTCTTCCGCTCAGCTTGTACTCCACCCACCAGCTGGCCCTGCTGACATATCTGTTTATTGTCTGAAATCATCATCATGGCATTTCCTGTCAATGGGGAAAAGTTTGAAGGGCGGCTCCATCAAACATGATGGCAGCCCATCAAACATTTCCAAAGTTTATTATTTTTAAAAACAGGCTCCTAAAGTGGGAGTTTTTTTTTAAATAAAAACTTATGACCCCCCACACCATGTAAGTTTTCTCCTGTGGTATGGGGGTAATTTTTCTTTCTTTACTGTCTCTCTCTGCCAGAGTATACCTGGTGGTAAGGAACAGTGGGAAAAAAAAGTCTTCCGGCCACCCACTTTCAATATGGCAGATAGTCATATGGCAGAGTAAACCTGGCAGTCTGCCCACCTGGAAATTGGGCTGGTAGACCAAGAGGTTTGCAGAGAGGGTACTCTGTCATTGTTGTGGCAGAGTACCCTCTCTGCCAAACTCTAAATCACCCCCCAGTCTGCTGAAAACACCTGTAATCTCGAAATGAAACACCTGGATGAAATGATGAATTATCTGCAGAATTGGCACAATATTCTTGATTCTTCTGGTAACTCCTTGTTTGTCAGTCAAACCTCATGGTTCCAAATTGAAATCCTAGCATCTCCACTACTCTGAAGTTACCAGTACCCCTGATTAAAGTAACTCTGGTGGTGGATAAACTTGGTGAAGTACGGAACATGTAGAATGTATTTGTGGTAGCTGTGTCACCTTCAACTGGAACACCGTGATGGGAAATCTTCTCAAGGGAATGTTATCATTTGATTTACTGAGCAAAAAACCCGAAGTATCGGGTAAAGGGCCTAGCCATTAGACAGGGAATTGAGTTCCTAATCAATTAGATCCGGAAAAAACAACAAGAAAGAGGAATTTCCTTCTTGAGTCCCCTCACTCACCAGGGTTTCCCCATGGTGACATGCTTCATCATTGGGGCCATCTCCGCTCTCTACGAGCCGAGGCGTGCTACGACTTGCGATAATTACGTAGGAGCACTAAAGTAGAAGACTATGTGTAATGTAAAAGTGTAGTGGAGTGGACTGAAGTGAGTTAAAAATACCTTGCTAGTGGGCGGAATACTTTATTCTTGCTCCTAGTTTGGTATGTCTAAAAACGGGGTATGATACAAGTAGACCTAACTATAATAGGTTAGAAATCCCTAGTATACATCAACATGTTTCGAGCTTCCCCCAGCTCTTCGTCAGGTCCACACAGGGACCAGCCCTGTGTTTGCCACTCCTAATCAACCAAAATAAGGTAATCTAAATAATGAAATAAACGCTGCAACCCTAAAGCATGCGTTAATCTATACATACGCTCAAGACTTTATCACGTAGTATCTGTATGATAGAAAAAACAATCAAAGTTAGGGAAACAAAGGCCCCCCTCTCTTTTGAGTAGGTGGGTATACAACATTGTTCAATGCGCTTCCACAATCAATAATGCTCCTTAATGGTGCGTGCGATAATCCAGTACTGCGCGTGGTCTTTAGCCTGTGTAGGATAAAAGGCATGCTGGAAAACTGTGCAGCTAGTGAATAACCTAGGTTTAAAAACATGAATATTGACATCTAACACACACACCTCGTGAATTTCACCAATCACACACATAAGATAATATAATAATGTTGGTACTGCGGTCGTAATTACATACTTCAAAAAAAGCATGACTATGCCTCATGGACCGCCGGGATTGAGGGATCTCTTGGTCCTAAATCTGAGGAGTGAAAATGAAGAAAACGGGGAGAAAAGGCCTCGTTAGTTTTAAAATATACCCCAGATATATTGATTCGGGTCTGAAGCCAGCTTATCCACGGCCAGCCTAAATGGAAGAACTTACTTAGTATGAGAACGCCTCAAAGGGAAATACCTAGTCTGCTCCCCGTCGGACCGCATATTGGCGTGTCAGGGGACGGGGATCGACTATATACTTCCTGTATCCGCCCAGTCATTGTAGAGAATGACTAGACCGTGTACAGTTCAACAAAATGGCCGTGCCTATTGGCTAACAATTTCGGCCATCATGGGGGAATATTCATTGTATCACTGTAGTCACCTTCCAGTTTGAAAAAGTGATTACCTACTCCTGGTGGGGAAAAACTGTAAACGTAAAGAAAGTGTTATTATCTTTCTCTGAAATGTGGAGAGCGATGTTTAAAGACAGTCGCTGCTTTTGGCTCGTCATTTCGGTCATTATGAGAAAAACTGTTGGTGATCTCTGAATAACCTATATAGACTTGAAAAAAACTTGAGAAAAATGGCTATGGAAAAATGGGAATGGAAAAGGAAATGATGATCTTGGTCTCAGAGATCATTCGATTCAAGGTTATTTATACCTCTTCTAATTCTCCTAGCAATGGTGTATTATCACATAATGTGATGAAATCGTCGATCTTCAGATCTTGTTGCGAAGGCGGTATTGCCTCCTTCTGTTGCGTGATATAAAAATCAGAGGGCTTTTTTATATACAAATTTTATCGATCTTTTATACAGTGTTTTAGCAAAACTGTCCCCACGGAATATCATCATTAAGGCCCTGATTGTCTGAACGTAATTTGAACACCCAACGTTGTTCTTTTTCATGTAGCTTTCTTTCTAAGTTCTCATGGCACTTAATGTGTTCTAGTACTACCCATCTCATATCATTGGGGGTGTTGTTTTTCTAGGAAGTGGGTGGTCTTTCTTGTGTTTGTTCGTTTACATCTTATGTTACTCCGGTGTTCCACTATCCTAGTGCTCACTTTTCTGGTTGTCATCCCCACATAGTGGAGATTGCATGTACAGGTGATTAAGTATACAACACCTGTAGTGTTGCAGTTAGTAAAACTGCGCAGTTCCCATTTGAGGTTGTTGTTAAATTTCACTTCTTTGGTTGCCATAGTCAAATGACAGACACTGCAGTTACTGCAAGGATAGTGTCCCTATGGGAGTGGGTGTAGTCTACGTAATGCCCCTTCCGTTATAGATGTACTTGTAGGGCGTGTATGTACCAGGAGTTTTTTTAGGTTTTTCCCTTTTCTATGACTGAACATGGGTAGTGGTATTTTCAGGCCCCCACTGTTCAGGGTACGCCAGTGTTTCTTAATTATCTTGGTTATTTTGTCTGATGCAATATTGAATGTAGTGATGCAAATAGGTCTCTTGTTTTTCGTATCAGTCTCTTTTGGATGGTGTTCTAAAAGTGCTTCTCTATGGTTATTAGAGGCTCTCTTTTTTGCTTGTGACACCAGATGTTTGGGGTATTTTCGCCATATTAGTTTCTTTGTTAGGTCTTTTGCTTGGGAGTTGTAATCTTCTTTGTCTGTACAATTCCTTCTCAGGCGTAAGAATTGTCCAAAGGGGAGATTTTCTTTTAGATGTCTCGGATGGAAACTGTCATAGATCAAAAGACAGTTCCGAGCCGTGGGTTTAAAGTGGGTTGTAGTTGATAGGTTTCCATTCTTTTCAAAAATGTTGAGATCCAGGAATACCAGGTGTGTTCGACTCATTGTGAAAGTGAATTTAAGATAGGGATCCTGTTGATTCAACCACTCTACAAAATTATTTGCTTCAGATTCATTCCCTTCCCAAATTAATAGCACATCGTCTATGTACCTTTTCCACAGTTGGACATGTTTCATGTATGGATTGCTGTTGTTCAGTATTTTGTTTTTTTCAAGATGGTGAACGTAGAGGCCCGCTACACTCGGCGCAAAAGTGCTTCCCATGCTAGTACCATGCTGTTGGCAATATAAGGTATCCTCAAATCTAAAGAAATTTTCTGTTAATGCCAATCTGCAACATTCCAGGACTACATGTCTAGGTGTGTGGTAAATCCATTCATTTTCAAAAAGTACTTCCTCCAAGATTTCAAGTGTTTCTTTATGTGGGAGGCTTGTGTATAGGCTTTCCACGTCTAAACTTATTAGGATGCTGGACATGGGATTGTATTGGAGATCTTGTAATAGACACAGTACTGCTTTAGTGTCTTGCAAGTACGTATCTGTATTTTGAATGATGGGACGTAAGAATGCATCAGCAAACTTAGAGAGGGGCTCAAGGATTGAACCTATTCCTGACACTATAGGTCTCCCCGGGGGATTCTCCAGTGATTTGTGAATTTTGGGGATAGTGTAGAAATAGGGAGTGATGGGGTTGGTGTTCTCCAAGAATCTTGCTTCTTTTTTGCTTATCCAGTCGTTTACCATGGACTCTTCAACAAGGTTAGCGATCTCAATTCGTAATCGTTCCGTTGGGTCTTCAGTAATTATAGCGTAATTTCTCTCATCTGCTAATAATCGTAGACATTCTTCTCGGTATGTTGTGGTATTAAGCAGCACGATGGCTCCTCCTTTATCAGCAGGTTTGATGGTTATCAACTGGTCTTTAGACAGTTGGTGTAATGCCTCTTGTTCCTTTTTGCTGATGTTGTGGAAGACATTAATGGTCTTGGGGTTAATTTCTGCCACTTCCTTCATCACTGCTTTTTCAAAGGCTAGAAGTTCCACTGGAAGACTAGTGGCTGGTGGTGTAAAGTTGGATTTCTTCTGTAATCCTGTGTCGCTCCTTGTCATTATGTTCGGTGATTTATCTTTAAAGAAAACTTCAAGTTTCACTTTGCGGATGAATTCCTTGAGTTCACAACACAGTTTAAATGTATCCATCGTGGGTGTCGGTACAAAGCCCAGTCCTTTCTCCAGGACGGTCTGTTGAACAGATGTTAATGTGGTTTGTGATAAATTCACCACTAGACTGGTTGGTTGCTCGTTGATGGGTTGCTCGTCGATGGGTTGTTCGGCGGGCCCATGCTCCGTGTATGACTCCTCGATGATTCCAGGGGTTGTGCCCATTGGACTTGTGGTCCTCCTCTGTTTTTTCCTCTTGGGAAACTCTTGCCCCGTCCTAAAAAAGGCTGATTATGTTGTTCCTGTGGGTGTTCCCAGTGATGATATGCTCGTTGAGGGTAGGGTGGTTGGTGAAAAGGTGGTGGTCCGTAGAAGAATGGTGGTGGTGCCCCATAAATTGGGGCTCCTGGATATGGGGACCATCCGAAGTTTTGTCCTTTCTGGTTTCTCATGCGCCCTGCACGTGGTCTTCTGTTCCTGTTGGTATTATTGCGATTGTAGTTGTAGCTGGAATCTGAATCGTCTGAGCCTGTCTCAGATCCATCACTGTCAGTATTGTATCCTGGGTTTCTTCCTGATGGCATATAGTCCTCCCTGATATAGGGATACACTTTCTCATGTGTAAAAGACTTCTGATCCTTTTTGAATTTCACATACTTAGTGTCTTTAAGACTGATTTCAAATTCAGTCATTGTTTTGTTTAACTCATCAAGGCGTTTTTTAACTCAGTGGTACTTTGATATGTTTTCAATTTAATTTCTAGTGTGTGTATCTCCACCTTCATTTCATCTGAGAGGCGTGCCGCAGTTTTTATAATCAGCACGAGCCAGTCTCTGGTACAGTGCCATGAGATTAATGACCAGTCCTTTTTAAAGATTTTGTCCTGTTGAAAAATAAAAGGTTCATTTCTCACAATGAGACCTTTTGGGGCGATATTGGCTCTTAAATATTCAGTCATCATAATTCCGTGGACTAATGTCTTTATCTGGTTTCGTTTTAGTTCCGTTAGTTCATCCCAAACCTGGCTTGTTTCATTAGTGTCTCGGTTGGGTGTTCCTGCCAAAGGTAACATGGATGCAATGATTCTGTCAACCTCCTCCTCTGTGAAGGTCAAACCTGTTACTTCCGTCATATTTGCAAAGAATGTTATTATATGTGCGTGTATAGTGTGTGAAATCACAGTGGTTGTGTAGTGAACAATAAGGGGTTTCTCCCACAGCTATGCTGCTGTATAGATTATAAACAAAAAATTGGGGGGAGGTAGAGGTATTTTTGAGCTAGGTCCACCCTCCTTTATCAATACTGAGCAAAAAACCCGAAGTATCGGGTAAAGGGCCTAGCCATTAGACAGGGAATTGAGTTCCTAATCAATTAGATCCGGAAAAAACAACAAGAAAGAAGAATTTCCTTCTTGAGTCCCCTCACTCACCAGGGTTTCCCCTTGGTGACATGCTTCATCATTGGGGCCATCTCCGCTCTCTACGAGCCGAGGCGTGCTACGACTTGCGATAATTACGTAGGAGCACTAAAGTAGAAGACTATGTGTAATGTAAAAGTGTAGTGGAGTGGACTGAAGTGAGTTAAAAATACCTCTACCTCCCCCCAATTTTTTGTTTATAATCATTTGATTTACAACTGGAGCCTGGGCAGAAGAGGATGGCTGGGATGATTCTCCTGTAACCTGTAATTTAATAAACCTTCATTTAACCACTTACCATGCCTGCCACTCTCCCATGAGTGGAATATTCAGCTTTAACAGTAGTCTAGAGTGTAAAAAAAGGCTTTGAAATCACAATGTTTAAAGCATTGTTTGTCCACTAACCTATTAAAGTAGTACTGTCCTTCATATCGACGGATCACTGACAAAATATCGATCGCACAAATATCGAGCAGACAAAATATCGTGGACAAAATATCGACTGTCAAAATATCGACTCCCTATCTCCAAACAGGTAAGTACAAAAATATTGAATCCAAAATATCGTCGTTAAAAATATAGGGGCCCATTAGGATGGCGGGCGGAAGCACCACCGCCGTGCTGGCGGATGCAAAAAGCACCAGTTACCGTCCGCCCGCCACAGCACACACGCCCGCCCAATTAAGATGCGAAAAGACAGCCAAACACCGCCCGTAAGCCAGCTACGCCCTCCACCATCAAAGTGCGCCCGTCCACGGAGCGGCGCGGCCTAATGGAGACACAACGCTCGACGAAATCACGTACCGCCCGGCGTACAAATTACGATGCCAGAACCAAACAGTTCCCCCGGCTAAGAGACACCGCACGTGAAAGCAAGGCGGAAAACCGAACGCACAGTACGGATAGCAAAGAGGCGGACCCCCGAGCATGAATCCAGCACTGCAGGCCCTCCCCATGCTCTACCTGATGCAGCACCCAGGAGTCAACGCACCGCGGCGACGCAGGTAGGCAGACACACAACAGGGGCACGCAAACAGCGCACACAGTGCAAGGGTGGGAAAACTGTATATGGCCCCCCGACAACCCTGCGTGGACACGACACATCCACCACTGCACCCACACATGCGCACAACGCAGAGGCCAACGGCAGCGCAATGCATGCGCCGCACACAAACAACACAGGGTCACAACAAAACACCACACACACCAGCACCACCCAGAACTCACATGTCACGTGACAGCCCTGCCACAGTCATGTCCCCAACCGGCAATTCACTGTTGCCAACCTGACGTCACACAAGTGACCCGAACATGTCAGGTACGTCACGCCACATTAGGACACACCCCTGTGTGCAAAACACGGCGAAGCACACAGCGGAGGCAACATCACCCAGCAGAATATGGACCCCGTCGGGAAAAGGTACGCCAGTACCACACAGAAACACCGATGCCACCCTGCACCCAATAACAAGACATGCAATACGTAACATCAAAGATACCGGGGACAGACAACAGGTGGGACCAATTATAACACAAGGCCCAACGTATAGCGGAAACGCAGCCTGCTGCCCACACACGGGAGAGGAGACAGCACCGAATGACCTTCCATTCCCACTGTGAAACCACATCCCGACTAAACAAGCCGGAGACAACAGTCATTGCACCAAACAAAGCCCAACACAGGCATGCAGAGGGAAGCGGCCACAGGGCAGATAGCGCATAACACCAAAGAACATTCACAATGGAAAGAAGAAATGATAACACTCCCCCATGTGGTTCACATGCAAGTTATCTGGAAGGAGTCAGACACCACTGACCTTGACCATTCAGAGAAGCATGTGGGATGAGGGCCCGTGTCCTCCGCACAAGCCAACATAACACAAGTCCTGCCTCCCTACGACCATTACAGAATTCCCAGCAACGTCGGAGGTTGCACACTGCAGACTGCACAGACAGCCGGAGCACGCCACCACAGCGCCCTGCAGCAAAATGGCACTTGCACCACACCTACCCAACTACGCCGGACAGATCAAGCTGTACAAACATAACCTGATACAGATATTGGGATGTGACAATCTGGCCTTGCTGAACGTAAGTTACCGACTAACTTACCGCATCGCATTGTTCAGCTGCGTCATCCCCGTCTTCTACTGTCGGAGGTGTCCCTTCTACTATCCTGTGGAGTTATGTCTCTCCAACCCGGCATGTCCAAGGGCGGACCTGCTACAACTATTCAACCCCTGGACGCCCACGACAGGGTCTGTTCAGCCTATGGGGGCATGGCGTATGTGGCGACTATCGGACCCACACTGCAATGGGACCACTGTGCATCCACACGACGGATAATGGATTACAGTTACATCGAATGCCATCCAACATGTCCCATCATGCTCCTACAAGGGACAACTCACGACCAACACCTTGACAGCCACCATCCGCTACATTGGATGGCAACCATGTCCACCACCAATGCCATGGAAGCCCTGCTGGAAGGTATTGCATTCCTGACAACCTGTCAATTCGTCGGGCCCCGCCGCCATACCCCCAATTGAGCAATGATGTCCCACACCGTACCCATGCTTGGCTTCCGCACAGACTAGGCAGTTACCAGTACAACAACTATACCATGCAACCTGCAACTGACACCACATCAACAACTACACTGCCATGACATCTGATATTTTCGAGACATGCACTCTGTTCCTCATCACATCCAGTAACTCTGCATGAACAGGGGGAGGCAGAGGCATGGGATTCGTGTATGGCAACCACATGGACAGAACTGCACGTACAACCATGCCATGATATGGATCCTGCGCCCATGAACATATGAACCGGTCAGTGGACAGTAATCGTCCTGCTGTAGTATGTGAGAGCTGTCACCTCTCCTCCCTCTGAACGTCCGTGCCAGGACCTTTGCATGGACACCAAGTGCATCCACCAACAACATGAGCCCAGTGACTGTGACATGGCCAGTACCCACCACATCGCAACAACAAGTGGGACGCCGTTGCATGCACGTAAGCCCATGCCCTGATGTCACCTCCACGCACATGTGTATGAGTAACTATAGCAGCAAACCTGTAACATGGAACTGAGATGCACTGTGCCCATGATGACAAGCGGACTGGTAGGCTAAATGTATACTGTCTGTGTCAAAGTCAGCAGCACCACAGTAATTAGCAAATGTACATTAGCACACCAACGGCTAAGCAGTTGTAACTCTGAAGCCCACATCCCACAGTCAACAACTAATCACTGTACCCCTACACCCTATGCTATGTGTAATCATGCTGAGTATATCCTCCACATGCATTCCGCTGCCAGTAGTGTTCACTATACTGCATCACAGAGGACATAAGTCCCAATACATGGCTTGAAGCAAAAATGTGTCTCTGCTGATTCATTTCACAAGTACGAATGAGAGAGGATGAGAGTGTGTGAAGTACACGGCAGTCGTGAGATGACCATGTAGTCCACTGTCATTGGATGTCAACGCAAATGAGTAGCACAACTGTGGGAGACACACATGTGTCATGTGAAGCGGGAGTTACGCATGGCTCAGGTGGGTGGGTGTGACGGGTAGGTGCGCACATGCAATGTTGAAACACGCTGTGTTGGGAGGACTCAGGAACAGTACATTGGCGCACTCCTGGGAATCTGTAAAGACCACCTGTCTGGTGATGAATGTGAACTCGTGTGTGCACAACAGGCGGGCACATGATCAATGCCGCATCAAGTGTAGACGTCAGCCCACCCTCCGTGGACATGCCGGATACTGCTGCGTGTCCGCCAGGCCCTTGCCAAGGCACTCCCATCCCCTGTCGACCTGGTGTATCCCCAACATTGTCCACTTGCACAGGCAATCCAGGGCACGGGATGGCAGTAGAGCATGGTGGGTGAGAGGTCATGGCGCGCACATCCTGGTCACATCACGCAGGCAACACATCCACAATGTGTAGTATGGCACAAGTCAAATGGAAGTAGTGGGGGGACGCACACATCACAAGCAGGAGTGACGTCACGGAAGGTGGCTCGCACCATCCCACCCATTGACAATACACCCACACACGTTACATGCCATTGCAACAGAGAAGCCAGCGCGTGCACAAGCAGCTCCAAGCTCGCCCCAGAGAGGCCAAAGAGTGAATGAGTGGGGCCATGAGCTCCAGTTGGACGCGGCCTGGCCCGCTAGGGCAGCTACAGCCTCTGTGTGTTGCAGGTGGTGTATCCGGACTGCGGAGCCTGTCATGCATTGTCAATGTTGCCCGGGTCTCGAGTCGGGGCACCACGCATGTGGACGGCGACCCGCCACTTATTATACCGTGAGACAGACCACTTGTTCAACTGGACCCACACATACACTCCTTGGCCTCTCTGGGGCGAGCTTGGAGCTGCCTGTGCATGCGCTAGCTGCTCAGGTGCAAACGGATATTGGGGCAAGCAAGGGGAGGCCATGAGGACAGTGCAAAAGTTGACTGTTTGATTTTCAGCCTGTTTAAGGAATGACCCTGATGTGGTCGGAAAAAGACGTGTCTCGTGTGTATTGCAACTAGTAGATCAGCCGATGAACTACCCATGTCTTGCATGTAGCCCCGCACCCAGCCCCGCCCACTCGACACATTAAAATGAGTACCAGCACCACATACTACCCATTCGAAGCACTGACTGGGGGTGACAACCATTGGACAGTCTTGTGTAGTCCACCCACGCGTACATGTGGGCCCTCCATGATCCATGTCACCTGCGGCAAAGTGATGTCATGGGCAATGACGGAAGTGAGCAGAGCTGTCTGCCCCACGCACAGATGGTGCATCAGCTCAACAGACCCAGCACTGAGTGCAGCATGGGTCACATGTGCAGGGGCAGTTGTGCCTGGTGTGAAGGCACATGCATATAGACAGCACATCGAGCAATGTGTAGCCTGCCCACATCTACTGTCCATTGTCAGGCTGACCGAGAAAAAGATCACAAGGCAACACATCTGTGTGGGTGTACCCACTGTGACCAACACTGCGCAACCATCAGCGTACTCGCCCTGTGCATGGCCCACCCCGCAACGAAGGTCACATTTAGTGCCACTATCTCTCACACACATCCCTATCACGAGTCATGGTGTGTCCAATCGACAGTGCAGAGTAAGCGCTCATCCGGGGGGTCCTGAACAGGAGACACATGTAACCCACTAGGCAGTCTGTGTCGGCACCTACTGGCATTGTGCAGTCAATGTGCAGGCCAGGCCTGCTGGGACTGAGAAGGGACTTCCACACGACCAACAAGTGCACTGAGACCTGCATTGCCAATTGTCTGTGTCACTGGATGTCTGACATGAAGTTGCCATGTACCACCACTCGGGAGGGACAGACAGGTCAAAGCGCCCGAGAGCTCACATACCCATGCCACCTGCAGCCAGCATGGTGAGCAGTGCATGTTTGTACACCACAGGCTCTGACTCATGGTGCTGCGGAGCAACGACATGTGTCCCCCCCACATGCACACCCACACACACTGCAGTTGTCTCTCACACACAACTTTCGCAAGGAATAGCCATGTGCAGTGTGCGTGGAGCACGGAATCCAGGTTCTCCAGCTCCTCGCTGGTGAGTGGACCTGGACATGTCCTCAGCGTCATCCACGTGTAGGTGGAGTGGTGGCAGCAGCAGGTGTTGTCGAGGGTGCCAGGCTGCAGTGCCAGGTAGCTGTGGTTATGCCTGTCCCACTCACACACACATATTACCCCCTGGGGCAGTTTCAGTGGGTACAAGCTGCTGCAATTCGTGTACCATGTCTGGCAGCTTCAATTGCAGACGTTGGCCTGCTCCCAGCTGGCCATGGACGCCTACCTCCACAGTGGAACCCGCAGGGTGCAACCGCGAGGGTCATTGGAGTTGGCCGTAAGGGCCTGGCCCATGGCGGGTACAGTCCGCTGATGCCATGTGCACCACACAGTATAATGTGCGCAATGCATCTGCAGGTGTGGCCATGATTTGCGTGTGGGTGCAGGTCCACAATGGACAGGGCCACAACATGCTGTGTGCATAGGCAGGGACGGCCAGTGCTCAGCCTCCACATGTCTGTAGGCACATCATCATGTACACATTGGCATGGGAGCATGGGATATGCATATGCACACAAATGCCATCTTTCACTATGTACATCTGCCACTTGGCACGTGCAATGTTACGTGTCACTTGTGATGTGTAGTTGCAAGCACACAGCTGTGTTGGCATGGGGCTGTCAATGTGTACACCTGTCAATGTTTCTGGAGGTGTGATCCGTACAGTGCTGTACATAGGGTGCAGTAGGGACATCAATGACTGTCTCATATCCCCTCGTGCCACAGGTCCCACTTGTTTTGGCCGCTCAGCCTGTGTCCATAGCGTTGTTGGTGTGTGCCCTACACACCCAGCCTCGGAAACAGTGTGATGCACAGCAGCTAGTCATGTTGCCGTGGTGTTGCAGCTTACCGAATATGCGGTCTGTTACCATCAGCATGCCTTACAAGTTGTTAAGGCCTAACTCCCCATGTGCATGCTCATAGCAATGGTGTGTGTCACTGCCCATTGCTATTGGTAGGGGACCTGTGTAAGTGTATTGTGGCTGTGCTGTCCCTACTTGTCAGCCGTTCTGTCATTCAATTGCCTGCTCAGTCATTTATGTTTTGTGTATGTGAATATGCCATGTGGCGTGTTGCTTTGACATGTGTCCACTTCCATCTTTCCTAGGCGGAGACCAAACATTCATCGCCCCTACCAATTGCTGTCAGACATGGTGGATGTGGAGGTCATCCGCAAATATCGTCTGGACCGACCCACCCTGCATCGTCTATGTGCCTTGTTGGAACCCCACCTCCGTCCTCGCAGGGTGTATCCAACAGCATTCACCCCCACGGCTAAGGTGATGGCTGCACTGCATTTCTTCGCCACTGGGTCATTCCAGCACACAGTGGGCAGTGGAGGTGGGATGTCCCAACCCATGTTCAGCATGGCGCTCAGGGATGTACTGTCAGCCATGATGCTGTACAGGAACAGATACATCCGCTTCCCCAGGGCTCGTGAATTGGCGGCAGTGAAGGGTGCATTCTTGCTCTTGGACGAATCCCCCACGTCGATGGTGCAATAGACTGCACCCATGTTGGCCTTGTTGCACCACAGGCCACTGAGCACCTCTACCGCAACCGGAAGCACACGCACTCCCTGAATGTGCAAGTGGTGTGCCTTGCGGACATGGTGATTACACACGTGTGTGCGAAATTCCCAGGATCGGCCCATGACGCGCACATCATGCGCAACAGCATCCTACCACGACTGATGACCAATCTGCAACATGACCGTGGCTGGATTGTTGGTGAGTATGTGGAGTAGTGTAGCGTGCTGGCTGTGCGATGCTGTCTTGTGTACAGTTGGAATTGCAACGGTTCTCTGTGTCCCTCACACCCAGGTGACTCTGCTTACCCGAATGGGCCCTGGCTGCTCAGCCCATTGCGACATCCTGGGAGCCCAGCTGATGTCCGCTACAATGAGGCACATGGGAGGACCAGGCATGTGGTTGAGCGGACCTTTGGCCTCCTCAAGTCCAGGTTCAGATGCCTGGACCGCACCGGCGGCGCACTGGCATACTCCCCACAGAAGGTGTGCCAGATAATTGTGGCTTGCTGCATGCTGCACAATCTGGCGATCCACAAGCAGATCCCCCTAATTGTGGATGACGGAGATCAACCAGGGCCACAGCCTGCAGACCAGGACAGCTCTAGGGGAGAGGACAGTCGAGAGGATGAAGTTGTGAATGTGTGTCAGCAGCTCATCGCCCGCTACTTCACTTGACGGTGAGTGACCATGTACGACGGCTGATGTAGCTGTAGTTGTGCAGGTGTATGTGTGCTCTGTCACGGGGGCCTTTTGTTCACTGAGTGCTGTGTGTCAATGGTCCATGTCCAGGTTGGTATGCCACTGACAGTGGCTGTAGCATTGTGCCCTGTTGCTCTGTGAGATGTGTGTGCATTGCTTGTAGTTGGTGACAAGTACTGTGTGATGAGTGTGTGACACACTCATTGAATGTACTCTTGTTCTGTTTTTCACCCCTATGTCCCTGCAGCCTCTCCTGTCCCATCGACATGCCACACAGCAGATGCATTTCTGCTCATGGTGGCGATTGCACATCGTGGAATAAACCCAGGACACATTAAGCCGATTGTGATCAAGGTGTATTTATTAACAGCGGTGACATGTGATTGTGTGCAAGGTGATGACAAATGTGGTGCATGCTGTGACAATGAGTTGACGGTCATGGCTGCGTGATGGTCAAGGTGTACCCATGGAGTTCTATGTCCACAGTCCAACAGACACATGCCATTCACATGGCAGTGTGGGGTAGGATCGTATTACAAGTCAATGCAGTAGGTGGTCAAGGTGGCTGGCTGACTCACTGGCATTTGGTGCGTGCGAAGTCCTCTCTGGACACCTGTTTCCTCTTCGGACGGCCCCTTCCACATTTGGTAGGGGGGGTGAGGAGTGCTCACTCGCTGTGGACGCAGGGGAACGCGATGCTGCATGAGCCTGCGCCACAGCAGGTGGTGGCGGAGGTGGTGTTGCTGGCCTTGCTTGTGCCCTCCCCCCACCACCAGCTGGCCCATGAGGGCCGCGATTTGGGCCATATGGGCGTCCATGGACCTCAACACCGCAAGGACCTCCCACGTGTCGCTTGCCGACCTGGCCCATTCGCCTTGGGCCTCTTCATAGGCCCCAAGGACTCTGTCGATTGGCGGCAGGGCTTGGCTCCCAGGCACAGTTGGCGTTGGCCTGGCCCTGCTCCTCCTACCAGTACTGCTGCCACCGACCTGCCCACTAGCCACATTGCTCACCACGGTCCTCGCTCTGGCTCCCAGGGTGGAGCCCGACGGCCGTGCCGACCCTTGCGCAGGGGCTGTGGCGAGGGATGGCGTGGTGGTGGTGGTTGCGGCGGTGGTGGTGGTTGCGGCGGTGGTGGGGGCCGCAACGGCTGTGGCAGCAGGGGTCTGTGACTGGTCAGCAGCCCTGGGTGATGGGTTGGTGGGCAGGAGGGGCCCTGGGGAGCGGTTGTGCCCTGCCACTCCAGATGGGCCTGCTGGGTGGTCCGTGTCCGGAGAGGTGTCCAGCTCCTCTACATCCGTGAGTCTGGGTCGGGGGCTTGCGGACTGGCTGTGCTGGCTGCTGTCACCCTCTCCAGCATCCAGCAGTTCGGCACCTGTGGGGAGGATGAGATGGGTCATTGTGTTGCATGTATTGGTTGTCTGACATTCACAGTTCGTGCACTGTCATGCACAGGTTTCCCAGTGGCGTGTGTGTGGATGTACGATGTGTGTATGCGTGGGCTAGGCAATGGGTCTGTGTGATGTGGACATGTGGCATGGGACGGATTAGCAATGCCGATGGGTGTGTGTTGCTATGCTCCTACATTTTGTGGCTCGTGTGTATGCGTGCTCCAGGACCATCGACGATGTTGGGTTGAACGATGGTTTAGGGGAAGGATGGAACGCTTAGGTACGCTGATGCCAAAAGGGGTACAGCCCCTAAACGCTCTTGGGTTGAAATATGCTTTTGGGGTACATACTGTGGGTAATGGGTGCAGAACGTGACATGTGTTCTGGCAACGTGACAGTGCATAGACAAAGGTGTGTGTCTGTCTCACATGGCCGGAATATCTGCTGACTGTTATCATTCATGGACATCACATTGGTAGCAATGTTGTGAGTTCGTGCTTGTTGTGTGCCACACGACGTATTGCAGATGGGCCAATTCCTTTGTGTGCGTGCTGCCCTGGTACATGTGCATCAGTGCTGTGCTCTTGGGGTGTTGACTATATTATGTGTGTTGTTTCTCGCAGTGTGACGTGCGCTTCAGTCACTGCAGGCACTTGATTTGTCATGGGCAGGTATCTTTGCATGACTACTGTATGAGGGCCAGCTGTTCGGATGTCATACCTTTCATGACACTGTGGCTGAGAGATGAGATGGATGATATGTTGAATGTGCATTGTGTGCCTGTGTGTTTCATGGGTCCAGTTGTCTTTGTGTGCAATATTGTGGTTCCAAGCTGTTACTTCTAGTACGGTCTGTCTTACGTGGGCGTTGTTGTACGATGTGTGGGTGACAGGCAGTGAGGACTACATGGACAGGACTTCGATGGTGTTGCTGATGTGTGTGATGGGTGGCACAGTGCCTTCCGTGTGGGTCTGTGCTCCAGTGGGACTTGTACATGCAGACGTGGCTCCTTAGGTGTTGCTGTATCTGTGATGGGTCATGTGGGGTTTGACTCTGTTGAACATGTCCGTGTGCACATTGGTCTCATGATTGTGACTGGGAGCAGTGCTGCGTGTTCCTCTGCTATGTGACATGTCCCATGTGTCAGTCGTAGTACAGTCCTCATGCCTACAGACGCCCCGCCCTGTACATTTTTCCACCTACAGGTTGTTTCTGAGTGCGCAATGCAATGGATGCCACATGGTACTGGGAGGGAGGGGTGCTCCACCTTGCTGGTCTGTGGGAGTGGGGGCCTGGTGGGTGTTTTACTTCAGCTGTCCCCCCTCCGACCCACTGTCTTTGTGTTCCGGCTACTTACCTGTTACTTGTCGGTCAGTGCAGCTATGGCGGACACATGGATGTGGGGTGTGCTCCACCTTGCTGGTCTGTGGGAGTGGGGGCCTGGTGGGTGTTTTACTTCAGCTGTTTCCCCTCCGACCCACTGTCTTTGTGTTCCGGCTACTTACCTGTTACTTGTCGGTCAGTGCAGCTATGGCGGACACATGGATGTGGGGTGTGCTCTACCTTGCTGGTCTGTGGGAGTGGGGGCCTGGTGGGTGTTTTACTTCAGCTGTCCCCCCTCCGACCCACTGTCTTTGTGTTCCGGCTACTTACCTGTTACTTGTCGGTCAGTGCAGCTATGGCGGACACATGGATGTGGGGTGTGCTCCACCTTGCTGGTCTGTGGGAGTGGGGGCCTGGTGGGTGTTTTACTTCAGCTGTCCCCCTCCGACCCACTGTCTTTGTGTTCCGGCTACTTACCTGTTACTTGTCGGTCAGTGCAGCTATGGCGGACACATGGATGTGGGTGTGGGGAGTGCTCATTCTGGCGCATCTGGAGTACAAGGGGACCTGGTGGGAGTTGCGGTGCTGGCTGACTGTGCACATGCCCCCATGGTTTTGTTAGTTGGTAGCTTTGGGCTGAGTGTGTGTGAGTGTCTGTTGCATGTGTGGGTGATGTCTTGTGTATTGTGTACTGGACATGGGGGTGTTTGTCCCTAGGAGCTATGGCATGGTGGTAGTGCATGTGATTACATAGCGGTGTGCTGGTATACGTTTGTTTGTACTTACCAGCCTCCACTCCCCTGGTAATCCGGTGAGGATCTCCGGATATATGATGACTCGCACCTTCTCCTCCCACGCCTTGAAGGTCTTGAATAGCGCGGGATTCCCTCCGCCAGTCCTGGCAGCCAGCTCTCGATTTTTGGTCTCCTTCTTCTTGACCACGCTTTTGAGGTCGTTCCACCTTTTGTTAATTTCTCCTCTGTTGCGTGGAACGTTCCCGACTGCATTGACCTGGTCTACGATCCTGCTCCACAACCGGTTTCTGGTGGATAGTGGTGTCTGTTGGACCTGGTTGCCATAGATTTGTGGGTGCACCTTGACGATCTCGTCGACCATGACCGTCAACTCGGTGGAAGTGAACTTGGGCATTCTGTGTGGTGCCATGGTGTGTGTTTTGGTGTTTGTGGTGCTGGTGCGGTGTGTGGTGTGTGATGTGCAGGGGTTTGTGTTGCCGGTGTTTGGTGGTGCTGGTGATGGGTGTGATAGGTGCGTGTCTGTGGTGTGCTGCTGTCCTTTCTGTCTCGCTGTGTTGTGTGCTTTCGTCCTCAGTTTGTAATGTTGCAGGGGGTTGTGGTCTGTGAAGGGGCTGGTTTTGTACTTACCTATGTGGGTGTGTCATGATGGTCTGTTGTTTTCAGGTGTGTTGTGGCTGGTGTTCTGGGATTTGTAGTTGATTTGTTTGTCCAGGGGGAGGGGGGTTTCAGGGATGTGTACTGTGTTTGGGTTTTTGTGCGTGGGTTGCTGTGTGGACTTGTTGGCCATGTTGTGTGTGTTTGTTTTCGTCAGCGGATGGTTTCTGTGCATGGACGTGGCCGCCAGGGCTTCCGCCGTGTCCATTTTCGTCACTGTTGTTTGCGCTGGCGGGCGGTGTATTTGTGGATTTCCCACGCTCATGTCGGTACGATCCTAATTTAACGGGCGGTGTCTCGGTCGTCAGGGCGGGCGGTTTTGGCTTGTCGTGCGTCTTTCCGTCCGTGGCGGGCGGATGGACTTGGACTCGGACATGGGCGGGCGGTTTTTTCTGTTTATTTTCCGCCTCCGGCGGTTTTCGGTTCGCGGCATCGTAATTGCTCGGTCGGTATTCAGACGGTGTAGGCGGGCGGATTTTTGCCACTGTGGTTGATGGCGGATTTTTCTCCGCCCGACATCGTAATGGACACCATAGTTAGTCAAAATATCGAATTTTATAAATCTGTTAAAAATAATGTAAAATTAATGAAATAATAAATAAAATAAAGTAAAACATACTTAAAATTAGTTAAATTACTTTAAAATGAATAAATAATTATTTTAAGTAAAAAAAAATCTACATACATTTTTATTTTTTAATACATACATATATTAACATAATAATATAAAATAATAATCACTACTTTTAGCGTAGGATAGCGGGAGGGTAAGATTTACTATTCCCACTCCAAAGAGTGCGACAGTAGGGAAAGCGTTGGATAGCGTAGAGGTAAAAATTACTATTCCCACTCCAGAGAGTGCAACAGTAGGGAATGCGTTGGATAGCGGGAGGGTAAAAATTACTATTCCCACTCCAGTGAGTGCAACAGTAGGGAAAGCGTTGGATAGCATAGGGGTAAAGTTTACTATTCCCACTCCAGTGAGTGCAACAGTAGGGAAACCGTTGGATAGCGTAGGGGTATAAATTAATATTCCCACTCCAGAGAGTGTAACAGTAGGGAAAGCTTTGGATAGCGGGAGGGTAAAAATTACTATTCCCACTCCAGTGAGTGCAACCGTAGGGAAAACATTGGATAGCATAGGGGTAAAATTTACTATTCCCACTCCAGTGAGTGCAACAGTAGGGAAACCATTGGATAGCGTAGGGGTAAAAATTAGTATTCCCTCTCCAGAGAGTGTAACAGTAGGGAAAGCGTTGGATAGGGTAGGGGTAAAAATTACTATTCCCACTCCAGTGAGTGCAACATTAGGGAAAGCGTTGGATAGCGTAGGGGTAAAAATTACTATTCCCACTCCAGAGAGTGCAACAGTAGGGAAAGCGTTGGATAGCGTAGGGGTAAAAATTACTATTCCCACTCCAGAGAGTGCAACAGTAGGGAAAGTGTTGGATAGCAAGAGGGTAAAAATTACTATTCCCACTCCAGTTAGTGCAACAGTAGGGAAAGCGTTGGATAGCGTAGGAGTAAAAATTACTATTCCCACTCCAGAGAGTGCAACAGTAGGGAAATAGTTGGATAGCGGGAGGGTTAAAATTACTATTCCCACTCCGGAGAGTGCAACAGTAGGGACAGGGTAGGATAGCGGGAGGGTTAA
Organism: Calotriton arnoldi; assembly: GCA_963921515.1. Taxonomy (NCBI): domain Eukaryota; kingdom Metazoa; phylum Chordata; class Amphibia; order Caudata; family Salamandridae; genus Calotriton; species Calotriton arnoldi. The sequence goes on from CAWUFW010014259.1 coordinate 393,004, forward strand.
AATTACTATTCCCACTCCAGTGAGTGCAACAGTAGGGAAAGTAATATTTTAATATTTTACTAAAAAATAATTAATTATCAATACTAATAAATATTATTAATAACACTAATTACAAAATACCAATTACAAAATCTTTAATAATTAATTTATTATAAATACAATACATATTATTTATTAAAAATTAATTACCTATTAATAAATCATTAACAACCAATTAATAATCATTACCAGATTTGTATAAATATTTAAATAAATACCAATTAATATTTAATTACCAGTAAATTAAGTATCAATACAAAAAAATATTTTCTATAATTAACTAATTACAATTAAGGGGCCCATTAGGATGTCGGGCAGAAGCACTACCGCCGTGCTGGCGGATGCAAAAACCACCAGTCACCGCCTGCACGCAGCAGTCCACACGCCCGCCCGATTACGATGCGAAAAGTCAGCCAAACACCGCCGGCAAGCCAGCGACACCGTCCGCCATCAAAGTGCGCCCGTACACGTAGCGGCGCAGCACAATTGACACACACCGTCCGACGAAACACGTACCGCCCGGCGTACAAATTACGATGCCGCACACAAACTTAACCCACGGCTAAGAGACACCGTACGTCAAACCGAAGCGGTAACACGAACGCCGAGCACGGACACCGAAGAAGCGGCACCCCGAGCATGAATCCAGCACTGCAGGCCCTCCCTATGCTCTATCTGATGCACCACCAAGGACACAACGTACCGCGAAGACGCAGGTAGGCACACATACAACAAGTGCACGCAAACAGCGCACACAGTGCAAGGGCGGAAAAGCGGACAACCCCCCACCCCCGCGTGTACACGACACATCTACCATAGCACCCACATATGACACACAGGCCAAATTGTAACATCTCGTAACACATGTGTACACACCACCTGGGACTAGGAACCAACCACCCCGTCACGGCCCCAAAGCGGCGATGACGCTGCCACACATGCGCACAACGCAGAGGCCAACCGCAGCGCCATGCATGCGTCGCACACAGTCACAGGGACACAACCAAGCAGCACACACACCAGCCCCACCCCGAACGCACATGACACGTGACAGGCCTGCCACAGACATGTCCCCAACGCCCAATTCACGGACAACACCCAACGTCACACAACCGACGCACACATGTCAGTGAAGTCACGCAACAGCAGGACACACCCCAGTGCAACAAACATGGCGAAGCACACTGCAGCGGCAACACCAACTAGGAGAAGCAGGGCCCCTTCGGGAAGAGGAACGCCAGTACCACACTGAAACACCCATACCACCCTGCACATATGAACAAGACATACAAAACGGAACACCAAAGAGCCCGGGGACCGACAACAGGTGGCCCAAGAATAACACTCACACACAAGGCCCAACGCAGAGCGGAAAGGCAGCCTGCCGCCCACACAAGGGAGAGCAGACAGCACTGAATGACCTTCCATTCCAACTCCGAAACCACAGCCCTACGAAAGAAGCCGGTGAATACAGCCATTGTCCAATAAAAGACCAACACAGGCATGCAGAGGAGACCGACCACAGGGCAGATAGCGCATATCACAGAAGAACACAACGGACGGGAAAGAATAAAGAAAACACTCCCCCATGTCGACCCCATGCAAGTTAATTGGAAGGAGTCACACATCACTGACCTTGAACTGTCTGAGAAGCATGTGGGATGAGGGCCCGTGTCCTCCGCACAAGCCAACATAACACAAGTCCTGTCTCCCTATGACTACACAGAGCTCACAGCAACCTCGGAGCGTGCACATTGCAGACTGCACACACAGCCGGAGCACGCCACCACAACGCACCGCTGCAAAATGGCAACCGCAACACACCTACCCAACTACGCCGGACAGGTCAAGCTGTACAAAACCAACCTGATACATATATTGGGATGCGAACTCCTGTCCCTGCTGAACGTCAGTTACCGACTGACTTACCGCATCACATTGTTCAGCTGCGTCATACCCGTCTTCTACTGTCGGAGGTGTCCCTACCAGCATCCCGTGGAGATGTGTCTCTCCAACCCGGCATGTCTAAAGGCGGACCTGCTAGCACTATTCCTCCCTCTGGACGCACACGACAGGGCCTGCTTTGCCTATGGGGGCATGGCGTATGTGGCCAACATCGCACCCGCACTGAAATGGGACCACTGTGCCTCCACACGACGGATCATCGAGCACAGCTACATCGAATGTCACCCAGCATGCCCCATCATGGTCCTCCAAGGGACAACTTACGAACAACACCTTGACAGCCACCATCCGCTACATTGGCTGGCAAACATAAACACCACCAATGACATGGAAGCCCTGCTGGGCGGCATCGCATACCTGACAACCTGTAAATTCGTCGGACCCCAACGCAGGTTCCCCGATTGACCTATGATGTCCAACCCCGCACCCATGCTTAGCTTCCGCACGGACTGGCCAGTCACCACCACAACAGCCATACCAAACGACCGGCAACAATTACCACACCATCAACGACATCGCCATGACATCGGATATGACCGGGACATGCACACTGTTCCCCATCACATCCAGGAACACCGCATGCATCGTGGGAGGCAGTGGCATGGGGTCTGTGTATCGCACCCACATGGACGGAACTGCACGAACAACCAGGACACGACATGGATCCAGCGCCCATGGACACACACACCGCTCAGTGGACATGAATAGGTCGCCTGGAGTCTGTGGGTGCTGCACCCCTCCCACCCCCGCCCCGGGAATCCCATACCAGGACCTTTGCACGGACGACAAGTGCAAACAACAACAACACGACCCCAGTGACTGTGACATGTCCAGTAACCACCACATTGCAACAACAAGTGGCACGCCGCTGCATGCACGCAAGCACATGCCCTGATGTCATCTCACATGCACGCGTGCATGAGGAACAACCGCAGCAAACCTGTCACATGGAACTGAGATGGACTGTGCCCATGATGCCAAGCGGTCTGGTAGGCTACTTGTATACCGTCTGTGTCAAAGTCCGCAGCTCCGCAGCTATACGTAAATGTACATTAGCACAGCCTTGGCCAAGCAGATGTAACTCTGAAGCCCACATCCCACATGCAACAGCCAATCACATGTAACCCCACACCCTATCCCATTTGTAATCATGCTCAGTATATCCTCAACATGTATTCCGCTGCCAGTAGTGTCCACTATACTGCATCACAGAGGACAGAAGACTCAATATAATGTTTGAAACCAAAACTGTCTCCGCTGACTCATTTCACAAGTACGAATGAGAGAGGATGAGAGTATGTGAAGTACACGGCAGTCGTGACATGACCATGTAGTCCACTGGTATTGGATGTCAACGCAAATGAGTAGCACTACTGTGGAAGACACACATGTGTCGTGTGAAGTCGTATGGACGCAGTGCTCAGGTGGGTGGGTGCGACGGGTAGATGCGCACATGCCAAGTTGGAGCACGCCGTGTTGGGAGGGGTCATGAACAGTACACCACCGCTTCCCTGGGCATTGTGAGAGGACACCTGTCGGGGGAAGTGAACACGTGTGTGCACAGCAGCTGGGCACACGAACAATGCGGAACCAGGCGCACACGTCAGCCCACCCTCCGTGGACTAGCTGGATCCTGTTGTGCGCCCGCCATGCCCCTTGACAAGGCACACACAGCCCCAGTCGACCAGGTGTAACCCCAACATAGTCAATCCGCACAGGCGATACAGGGCACGGGATGGCAGTGGAGCATGGTGTGTGAGAGGTCTCCTCGCGCTCCTCCTGGTCATATCACGCAGGCAATAGAACCTCAACGTGTAGCATGGCACAAGTCAAATGGAAGTGTAGGGGACGCACCTCAGCACGAGCAGCACTGACGTCACGGGAGGTGGCTCGCACCATCCCATCCATTGCCCATTATACCAACCACGCCACATGCCATTGCGACTAAGTGCAAGCGCGTGCGCCACCACCCCCGAGCCCTCCCCAGAGAGGCCAAAGAGTGAATGTGTGGGCCATCAGTCACAGACGGACGCGGCCTGGCCGCAAGGGCAGCCACTGCCACTGGGTGTCGCAGGTGGCGGATCCGGAAGGCGAAGACTGTGATGCATAGTCCATGCAGGCCGGGTCTCCATTTGGGGCACCACGCAGGTGGACGGCGTCACGCCACACATCATACCCTGAGACAGCCCACTCGTGCAACTGGACCCACACATACACTCCTTGCCCTCTCTGGTGCGAGCTTGGGGCTGCCTGTGCAAGCGCTAGCCTCGCAGGTGCACATGCATATTGGGGGAGCGAGGGGAGGACATGAGGGCTGGGGCGAAGATGACTGTATCACTGTCAGTGAGTACAAGGGATGACCCAGATGTGGAAAGGAAGAGACGTGTCCCGTGTGTACTGCAACTAGTCGCCAATCCAACTACCCCCATGTCCGGAATGTAAGCCCGCACCTAGGCCCGCCCATCCGCCACATCGAATATACCACCAGCACAACAACCTTCCCATTCGAAACACTGACTGGGGGTGGCGACCAGTGAACAAACATGTGTAGCCTACCCACGCGTACATGTGGGCCCTCCATGATCCATGTCACCTGCGGCAAAGTCATGACATGCGCAATGAGGGAAGTGAGGTGAGCTGTCCGCCCCACGCACAGAAGGTGCATCAGCTCCACAGACCCAGCAGCGAGTCCAGCAGGGGTCACATGTGCAGGGGCAGCTGTGCCTGGTGTGAAGGCACATGCACATGGACAGCACATCGACCAATGTGTAGTCTGCCCACATCTACAGTCCATCATCATGCGGACATAGGAATTGTACACAGGGCAACACATCTTAGTGGGTGCACCCACCGTGACCAACAATGCGCAATCATCGACGTACCCGCCCTGTGCATGGCCCCCACCCAACGGAGGCACATCCAGTGCCTCCATCCCACACACACAAGCCTTCCACGGAACATGCTGTGTCCAATGGTCAGTACAGAGTCAGCGCCCATCTGGTGGATCCTGAACAGGAGACACATGCACACACATGATAGCTCCCACTATGTACGTCTGCCACCTGGCACGTGCAATGTAACCTCTCACCTGTGACGTGTGACTGCAAGCACACAGCGGTCTTGGCATGGGGCTGTCAATGTGGACACCTGTCAATGTTTCGGGAGGTGTGATCCGTACAGTGCTGTACATAGGGTGCAGTGCTGACACCTACTACTGTCTCATATCCCCTCGTGCCACAGGTCCCACTTGTTTTGGCCGCTCAGCCTGTGCCCACATCGTCGTCGTCGTGTGCCATACTCATCCAGCCTCGGAAGCAGTGCCATGCTCAGCAGACATTCATGTTGCCGTGGCGTTGCCGCTTGACGAATATGCAGTCAGTCCCCATCAGCACGCCCCGCAAGTCATTGGGGCCTAGATCCCCATGTGCATGACCATGGCAGTGGTTTGCATCACTAGCCATTGCCATTGGTTGGAGACCTGTGTAAGTGTATTGTGGCCGTGCCGTCCCTGCTTGACAGCTGGGCTGTGACTCATGTGCTTGCTCAGTCATGTCAGTGATGTGAATGCGAAATTGCTATGTGTTGTGTTGCTTTGACATGTGTCCACTGCCATCTTCCCTAGGCGGAGACCGAACATTGACCGCCCATACCAATTGCTGGCGGACATGGAGGATACTGAGGTCATAAGGAAGTTTCGGCTGGACAGGCCAACCCTGCATCGACTGTGTGCCATGTTGGAACCCCATCTCCGTCCCCGCAGGGTGTATCCGACAGCATTCACCCCCACGGCTAAGGTGATGGCCGCCATGCATTTCTTCGCCACTGGGTCATTCCAGCACACAGTGGGCAGTGGAGGAGGGATGTCCCAGCCCATGTTCAGCAAGGTGCTGAGGGATGTACTGGCAGCCATGATGCTGTACCGAAACAGGTACATCAGATTCCCCAGGGCTCGTGAATTGGCGGCAGTGAAGGGTGCATTCTATGCCCTTGGCAGGATCCCACACGTCGTTGGTGCCATTGATTGCACACATGTTGGCCTTGTTCCACCACAGGCCACTGAGCACCTGTACCGCAACAGGAAGCACACGCACTCCCTGAATGTGCAAGTGGTGTGCCTTGCGGACATGGTGATAACCCACGTGTGTGCAAAGTTCCCAGGCTCGGCCCATGACGCACACGTAATGCGCAACAGCATCTTGCCACGACTGATGTCCAATCTGCAACAGGATCGTGGCTGTATTGTCAGTGAGTATGTGGAGTGGTGTAGCGTGCTGGTTGTGCGATGCTGTCCCCTGTCCAGTTGGAATAGCAACGGTTCTCTGTGTCCCTCACACCCAGGTGACTGCGTACCCGAATGGGGCATGGCTGCTCAGTCCATTGAGGAATCCTCGCACCCCAGCAGACGATCGCTACAATGAGGCACATGGGAGGACCAGACGTGTGGTCGAGCGTACCTTTGGCCTCCTCAAGTCCAGGTTCAGGTGCCTGGACTGCACCGGGAGTGCGCTGGCGTACTCCCCACAGAAGGTGTGCCAGATAGTGGTGGCGTGCTGCATGCTGCACAATCTGGCCATTCGGAAGCAGATCCCCCTCATTGTGGATGACGGAGATCAACCAGGGCCCCAGCCCGCAGACCAGGACAGCTCGAGTGAGGAGGACAGCGGAGAGGAGGAAGCTGGGAATGTGCGCCAGCAGCTCATCGCCCGCTACTTCACTTAACGGTGAGTGTCCATGTACGACGGCTGATGTGTCTGTATTTGTGCAGGTGTGTGTGTGCTGTGTCAGGGTGGCCTTTTGTTCACTGCGTGCTGTGTGTCAACGCTCCATGCCCAGGTTAGTATGCCACTGATGGTGGCTGTGGCATTGTGCCCTATTGCTCTGTGCGATGTGTGTACATTGCTTGTAGTTGTTGACATGTACTGTGTGATGGGTGTGTGACACACTCATTGAATGTGCTCCTGTTCTGTCTCCCACCCCTAGGTCCCTACAGGTCCTCCGGTTCCATTGCCATGCCACGCATCAGGTGCCGTTCCACTCAAGGTGGCCGTTGTATTCCGTACAATTAAAACACAGGGCACAGACAGCAGTTTGTGGAAGAGGTGCATTTATTTCAAACTGTGACATGTGATTGTGTGTAAGGTGATGACAAAAGTGGTGCGTGCAGTGACAATGAGCTGTCGGTCATGGCTGCGTGATGCTCAGGGTGTACCCACTGGTTCTATGTCCATAGTCCAACACACACATGCCATCCAGATGGCTGTGTGGAGTGGGATCGTAGTCCAAGTCAATGCAGTGGGTGGTCAAGGAAGGCTGGCTGGCTGCCTCACTTGCGTCTGGAGCGTGCGAAGTCCTCCCGGGAGATCTGTTTCCACTTCGGACTGCCCCTTCCACGTTTGCGAGGGGGTGCCTGCTTGCGACCTGCTGGTGGTTGAGGTGTGCTCACTGGCTGTGGACGCAGGGGAACTGGACACTGCTGCTCGACCCTGCGCCCCGGCAGGTGGTGGCGGAGGGGAGCTGCTGTCCCTGGCTGTGACCTCACCGCCACCACCAGCTGGCCCATGAGGTCCACGATTTGGCCCATACGGGCGTCCATGGACCTCAGCACCCCCAGCACCTCACGCGTGTCTGTAGCTGACCTGGCCCATTGTCCTTGGGCCTCTTCATAGGCCCCAAGGACTCTGGCCATTTGAGGCAGGGCATGGCTCCCAGGGGAGGCTGGCGTTTCCCTGACCCTGCTCCTCCTACCAGTCCTGCTGCCACCGGCCTGCCCACTAGCCACATTGCTCACCACGGTCCTCACCCTGGCTCCCAGGGTGGATCCAGTCGTCCGGGCCACCACCTGCGCTGGGGCCAGCGAAGACGTGGTGGCGGTTGCGGCAGTGGTAGTGGCCGCAATGACCGTGGGTGTGGCCGCAATGACCGTGGGTGTGGCCGCAATGACCGTGGGTGTGGCCGCAACGACAGTGGCAGCAGGGGGCTGGGAATGTTCAGCAGCCCTGGATGATGGGTTGGTGGGTAGGAGGGGTCCTGGGGAGCGGCTGGGCCCTGCCACACTAGATGGGCCTGCTTGGTGGTCCGTGTCCGAAGAGGAGGACAGATCCTCCACATCCGTGTGTCCTCGTTGGGGGCTTGTAGGCTGGCTGTGCTGGCTGCTGTCTCCATCCCCAGCATCCAGCAGTTCGTCACCTGTGGAGAGAATGAGATTTGTTATTGTGTTGCACCTGGCGAAGTCTGTATTGGTTGTCTGACATTCTCCGTTCGTGCACTCTCGTGCACGTGTGTCCCGGAGGCGGGTGTGTGGCTGTACAATCTGTTGTTGTGTGTGCTTGGCAATGGGACTGTGTGCTGTGCACATGTGGCATGGGACGGATTGGCTATGCCGATGGGTGTGTTGCTGTGCTCCTACTTATTGTGACTCTGGTGTATGCGGGCTCCAGGCCCATCCTGCGTCTGGTTTGTACTTTGCTTTTGGGGTGCATATGGAACGCTTAGGAACGCATTTGGCAACATGGGGGTCATGCCCCAGGAACGCATTTGGGATGGAATATGCTTTTGGGGTGCAAATGGAACGCTTAGGAACACATTTGGCAACATGGGGGTCATGCCCCAGGAACGCATTTGGGATGGAATATGCTTTTGGGGTGCAAATGGAACGCTTAGGAACGCATATGGCAACATGGGGGTCATGCCCCAGAAACGCATTTGGGATGGAATATGCTTTTGGGCTACATGCTGTGAGCCATGGGTGCCGAACGTGACATGTGTTGTGGCAGCATGACAGTGCATGGTCTGAGGTGTGTGCATGCCTGACATACCCTGCATATTTGCTGTCTGTTGTGATTACTGGACATGGCATTGGACGCATCGTTATGAGTGTGTGATGGTTGTGTGCCACCCGACGTATTGCAGTTGTCCCATCTCCTTGGTGTGCGTGCTGCCCTGTGCCATGTGCATCACTGCAGTGCTCGGGGGGGTGTGGCCCATGTTGTGTGTTGTTGCTCACAGTGTGGCGTGCGCTTCATTGACTTCTGGCACATGGTTGGTCATGGGCATGTATCTTAGCGTGACTGCTGTATGTGTGGCAGCTGTTCGGATGACATGCCTTTCATGAGACTGTGGCTGACGGATGGGATGGATGGTATGTTGTATGTGCATGGTGTGTCTGTGTGTTTGATGGGTTCAGTGGTGTTCGTGTGCATTTATGTTGTTCCGCTCTGTTGCGTCTAGTGTTGTTTGTCTTACATAGGCGTAGTTGTGGGGTGTGTAGTTGACAGGCAGTAGGGGCTACATGGACAGGACTTCAATGGTGTTTCGGTTGTGTGTGATGGGTTGCACAGTGGCTGCCGTGTGGTACTATATTCAGTGTGGCTTGTGCATGCAGACGTGGCTCCTTGGGTGTTGCTGCGTCTGTGATGGGTCATGTGGGGTGTGAGTCTGTGGTTCATGTCCGTGTGCACATTGTTCACTTGTTCATGACGGTGGGCGGTGCTGCGTGTTCGTCTGCTACGTGACATGTCCCATGTGTTGGTCGTGTTACGGTCCTCATGCCTCCAGTAATCCAGCCCTGTCCAGTTTCCCACCTGCAGGTTGTTCGTGCGTGCACTGTACTGGATGCCACATGGTTCTAAGCGGGGGGTTCTCCATGTTGCAGGTCTGTGGGGGTGGGGGCGGTGTTGTGGGTTGTGGTGATGGCTGGACACCCACTGACACCGATTGTTGTGGACCGTGATGTCTACCTTTCGGCTGTCGGTGTGCACTGCGGTGGCTGACACGTGGGTGTGGGGTGTGTGGGATGCTCCTCCTTGCTGTGCTGTGGGACTAGGGGCCTGGTGTGTGTTGTACTTGAGCTGTCCACCCTCCCACCCACTGCACTTTGTGTTCCTGCCACTTACCTGTTACTTGTCGGTTAGTGCAGCTATGGCGGACACATGGGTGTGGTGGGTGCTCGTTGTGGCGCTTCTGGCATACTTGGGGACCTGTTGGTGGTTACGTGGCTGGCTGAGTGTACACATGCCCCCACGTATCTTACAGTTGTTAGGTTTGGGCTGTGTGTGGTGGTGTCTGTTGCATGTGTGTGTGATGTGTTGTGTATTGTGTGCTGGACATGGGGGTGTTTGTCCCTGGGAGCTGTGGCATGGTGGTAGTGCATGTGAGTACATAGCGGTGTGCTGGTATACATTAGTTTGTACTTACCAGCCTCCACTCCCCCTGCTAATCCGGCGAGGATCTCCGGATGTATAATGACTCGCACCTTCTCCTCCCACGCTTTGAAGGTCTTGAAGAGCGCGGGATTCCCTCCGCCAGTGACGGCAGCCAGCTCTCTGTTCTTGCTCTCCTTCTTCTTGACCAGGCTCTTGACGTCATTCCACCGTTTGTTGATTTCAACTCTGTTCCTGGGCAGGGTCCCGACTGCATTGACCTGGTCTACGATCCGGTTCCACATTCTGTTTCTGGTGGCTAGTGGTGTGTGCTGGACCAGGTTCCCATAGATTTGTGGGTGCACCTTGATGATCTCGTCGACCATGACCGTCAGCTCAATGGGCGTGAACTTGGGCATTCTTTGTGGTGCCATGGTGTTTGTGGTGCTGGTGCGGTGTGTGTTGTGTAATGTGCAGGGGTTTGTGGTGCCGGTGTTTGGTGGTGGTGGTGGTGGTGATGTGTGCGTTTCTGTGGTGTGCTGCTGTCCTTGCTGTGTCACTGTGTCCTCTCCTCTCCTCTCTAGTTTGCAATGTTGCAAGGGGTTGTGGTCTGTGGGAGTGCTGCTTTTGTACTTACCTATGTGGGTGTGTCCTCATGGTCTGTTGTTTTCAGGTGTGTTGTGTCTGGTGTTCTGGCCTTTGTATTTTTTGTTTGTCCAGGGGGTGTTTTCGGGATGTGTACTGTGCTTGTGTATTTGTGCGTGCCTTGCTGTGTGGACTTGTTGGCCATGTTGTGTGCGATTGTTTTTGTCAGCGGATGGTTTCTGTGCAGGGATGTGGGCGCCATGGCTTCTGCCGTGTCAATTCTCATCGGCGTTGTTTGCGCTGGCGGGCGGTATATTTGTGGTTTACCCGCGCTCATGGCGGTGCGATCGTAATTTCACGTGCGGTGTGTCGGCCGTGAGGGCGGGCGGTTTTGTGTTGTCGTGCGTGTTTCCGTCCGTGGCGGGCGGTTTGACTCCGACTCGGACGAGGGCGGGCGGTATCTTGTGTGGTTTTCCGCCGATGGCGGTTTTCGGTTTGTGTATTCGTAATGGCGTGGTCGGTGTTCAGACGGTGTGTGCGGGCGGATTTGTGCCGCTTTCATGCCTGCCGGATTTTTTTACGCCGGGTATCGTAATGGGCCTTTAAATTACTTCCCCCCACATTCCCCTATAAACCCACATCCCGCTACAACTATTTAATTAATAGAAATAACATAATTACCAATAAATCAATTTAAAAAAAATAATTACCAATTAATAAAATGTATTTACCAATTAATAATTAATTAACAATAAATTAATTATCAATACCAATTAATATTAATTAATATGTACTTAATTTCAATTAAATTACTTCCCATCCTATTCCCCTATAAATCCACATCCTGCTACAACTATTTAATTAATAGAATTAACATAATTACCAATTAATCAATTAAAAAAAATAATTACCAATTAATAAAATGTAATTACCAATTAATAATTAATTAACAATAAATTAATTATCAATACCAATTAATATTTATTAATATGTACTTAATTTCAATTAAATTACTTCCCACCCTATTTCCCTATAAACCCACTACCCGCTACGGAATTAAATTACCCAAAAATTAAATAACATAAAATTCATTGCTTTTAAAAATTTAAACATACATTACAACAACTAATATACACTTTTAACACATATACTAACATACAATACACTTAGAAAAAATTCGATATTATTAAAAATTCAATATTTTTTAATGCCTATATTATGTACTTTGATATTTTAACAATCGATATTACTTACCTTAATTTCGATATTTTTAACGACTATATTGTGTCCATTCGATATTATGTCCATTCTATATTTTGGACTCGATATTTTGTACATTCGATATTTTTTTTTCGATATTATGTCTATTTACCATATCGACTGAGCACACTCAAGTCTTCATAATGTAACCTGTTGAAGAAAACGTGTTTTGTTCCACTAAATCCACCAAACACAACACCTTCTACAAAGTTTCCATGGGTCTAGAATATGGGCGGTATTTCCAAAAGCTAATAGTCAAGAGACTCCGGTGTCTGCCACCTTGATCCTAGAACTAACTACCAGTATCTGTATACCATAACTTTGAAATGGTTTAAAGGCGCCACAAGGTGAAATGTTTATCACTCTATGATATTCAAAATAAATTAATAAATATCAGTCAGTGGTAAACACTAAAACGAAAGATGTAAATATTGTAGAACAGTGGTTCCTAAACTTTTGACTTCAGTGGATTCAATTAAATCACTGGAGACCTGGGACCCGGCCTAAGTAATTTCTAACATTTGAACTTCAAACCAATACACGAAAATACAGAAATAAGTATGCATCAAATACATACACAAGTTATTTAATATTTTAATTAATTCACAAATAAATGTACAAAAATTGAAATTTTGATTTTAATGGGAAGATTGGAGCTTTTCTAAATTGTCTTTTTATTCTAGACTCTAGCATATTGTTTTGCCTTTTTTTTATCTCCTAAGTCATGCCCTCTATTTGTCTGATACGTCAATGGAGACCACCTATTGTCCATACTGTATTCGATTTGCTATACTTGAGCTGCACCCATGTATCTAGCCAGTGATACCAACTTAACTTTTAGGCTCCAATTTCAAATTCTTTCACATTTACAGAACATTTTTAACCTTTCAGATTTACATTTTGCTTCTTTATTTATAAATGCTTTATTAAACTGCAAATATTTTTTAATTTTCTAGACAGTAACAGACCCCCTGAGAAGGTGTAACGTAACCCCAAAGGTCCGCGGACCACAGATTAAGCAAGGACAATGGGTCACCAGCGGAACCTAAGATCCAATACAAGTGCTTTATCTGCAGCAACTATAAAGGTTAGAATTTTTTTTATTATTATTGTTGTGCATCTAGCACATACTCATGCCTATAGCCCTCTGGCCGTCAAGGGCGACTTTTATCTAAACCCCTGTCTCCCTCCTCTGTTCACCAACAAGCTAAAATAACCAGGCGATCATTGCTTACAGTAGGACAAGCAATCTGCAGAATCTTAAATATGTGCTTTTGGAGCTAGAATAACCATGGCCGCTGACACCAGAGTCGCTTTACAAAGGATGCTCATTAAATAATGTAAAGAGTCCATATTCCAATATAAATGCTTAGAAAGAGTCCTTTATTTTTAATTTTCATCACTATCTCCCAAATTTGTAAGTTAGTAATTTGCACAGGGTCACCTTTCTGACATTTCTATTTTAAACCACTTATATTGCCTGATTTTCAGACACATATTGGTTTTATATAACTTCACCGTTTGTAACTGTTTTTCATGCTTTATGTGCTACCTTATTTTATGTAAATTACAAGAGCAAATTTGAACTATTAATAAAATGCTAAGGCTGTATGTTAAAAGTTAGAGGCAATATGCTATTCAAACGCAACAAACAATGTGATTATTTAACTTCTCCAATCCTTTGTAAAGAATATGCTGCAAGACAAATTGCTTTTCATGTGTATCAAAAAACAGACAACAGTGGAATAGAAAAAGTTGGCCTGAAGGTCGGGCGAACTGGTTTCAAAAGCCATATTGCTGTTAACACAGAAAAAAAGTTTAGCCTTGCAATTTGAGCAATAAATCAAAAGTTATATGATCTGCAGACTGCTTTTACATCTCTGAAGGTTACGATTCTCAGGTATGTACGGAGTTGTCACACTAACGTACTAGCAAGAAGCACACAGCAGCTTTTTCCCTTCTCCCTCTCTTTCTTTTGCTCGCATGGTGTTTTTAACTCGAATAAATTTCTTTTTTACATAAATGCAATAACTTTCCTCCTGAGTCTTTAGAATAAGCATTGAGTTTGAGTTTCACATCTTATTTAAATAGTTCTCGATGTAACAAACTAGCAACCCTTCCATTGCGGTTCCTGATTCCCTATATCCATTTTAAAAAACACAACCTCGAACTTGGATGATGACTGTCAACTAGTTCCATCGGCTCTAGTTGTCATTTCAAAGTGCATCTCCAATATTCCCTCAAGTAAAAGAGCACTGGCAAGTGTGCTTAATTCAGAAAGTAGGTGGGCAGCTAAGGCACCACTTGGGGATCAAGGACTCACTTCAGAGCCCAGCAGGGCTCAGGCAGGTCCTGTTGTAGGTCCAGCCAGGTTCAGTGGAGCAGGTCAGCTGGGAAGTTGCAGTGAGGCATCTGAAACTTGTTGTGTTCCTCTAAGTCAGACAGGTCAGCAAACTGGCCTTCGGAGTCACTCTGGGTTAGCCTGGATTGAATGTAAACAAGTTCAGTCTTCCTTCTCCGACAGCATGACAGTTCTCAGCAGCAGGCGAGTCCTCTGGAAGTAGGGCAATTCTTCTTCTGTAACTTCCACCGGTCTAGGAGTGTTCTGATGAGTTGCTCTGGTGGTCCAATATTTATACTTCATGACAGCCTTTATGTGGTGGGGGCTCTTTGTCCCACCCCACATCTGGTTCTGTAAAGTTCTTCCCCTTCCCCTGTTAAGGCTCCAAACTATCTGAGGTGAAAACAGGCAGGGCAGACCTGGTGTCAGGTTCATTTGTGTGTGCAGGAGGCAAATCTCTCTGAAGCATGAATATGGCTGTGTACAGGTACTCCCCATGCCATCCTGCCTGGATGGCCCATCCTGTGCACAAATCACTGACAGAATATCGTCAACAGAAATGTCGACCTAAAAAAATATTGTGACAAAAATATTGTTGTCAAAAATATCGACCTCCTAGCTACATAATGGTAAGTACAAAAATATAGAAAAAAAATATCGTTGTTAAAAATATCGTTTTTTTTAAATGTTTAAAAAATAATGTAAAATAAATTAAATAATACATATAATTAAAACAAAACATAGTTAGAATTATTAAAAAATGTTTAAAATTATAAGTAATAAATATAATGTAAAAATAAATTAAACATACATATATACAACATATAATATATATATTTACTTAATAATATTAAAAAATAATTATTTTAATAAATTATAAAATGTTAGAAACATATTAGAAATTATATATACATATATATATACCTACTCCTGTAAAATAAAAATAAAAATAAAATATATATATAATAAATTAAAATATTTTTATTTTTTTAAAACTACATTTTACACTACATTAACTGCAACAGTAGGGAAAATGTTGGATAGCGGAGGGGATAAAATTACCATTCCCACTCCAGGGATTGCAACAGTAGGGAAAGTGTTGGATAGCAGAGGGGAATAATTTACTATTCCCACTCCAACGAGTGCAACAGTAGGGAAAGTGTTGGATAGCGGAGGGGAATAATTTACTATTCCCACTCCAGCAAGTACAACAGTAGGGAAAGTGTTGGATAGCGGAGGGGAATAATTTACTATTCCCACTCCAGGGTGTGCATCAGTAGGGAAAGTGTTGGATAGCGGAGGGGAATAATTTACTATTCCCACTCCAGCAAGTACAACAGTAGGGAAAGTGTTGGATAGCGGAGGGGAATAATTTACTATTCCCACTCCACGGTGTGCAACAGTAGGGAAAGTGTTGGATATCGAAGGGGTAAAAAGTACTATTCCCACTCCAGGGATAGCAACAGTAGGGAAAGTGTTGGATAGCGTAGGGGTAAAAATTACTATTCCCACTCCAGCGAGTGCAACAGTAGGGAAAGTTTTGGATAGCGGAGGGGATAAAATTACTATTCCCACTCCAGCGAGTGCAACAGTAGGGAAAGTGTTGGATAGCGAAGGAGTAAAAATTACTATTCCCACTCCAGGGAGTGCAAGAGTAGGGAAAGTGTTGGATAGCGTAGGGGTAAC
This sequence comes from Calotriton arnoldi, assembly GCA_963921515.1. Classification (NCBI taxonomy): domain Eukaryota; kingdom Metazoa; phylum Chordata; class Amphibia; order Caudata; family Salamandridae; genus Calotriton; species Calotriton arnoldi. Next base: position 409,018 of record CAWUFW010014259.1, read on the forward strand.
AATTACTATTCCCACTCCAGCAAGTGCAACAGTAGGGATAGTGTTGGATAGCGAAGGGGAATAATTTACTATTCCCACTCCAGCAAGTGCAACAGTAGGGAAAGTGTTGGATAGTGGAGGGGAATAATTTACTATTCCCACACCAGCAAGTGCAACAGTAGGGAAAGTGTTGGATAGCGAAGGGGAATAATTTACTATTCCCACTCCAGAAAATGCAACAGTAGGGAAAGTGTTGGATAGCAGAGGGGAATAATTTACTATTCTCACTCCAGCAAGTGCAACAGTAGGGAAAGTTTTGGATAGCGGAGGGGAATAATTTACTATTCTCACTCCAGGGAGTGCAACAGTAGGGAAAGTGTTGGATAGCGTAGGGGTAAAAATTACTATTTCCACTCCAGGGATAGCAACAGTAGGGAAAGTGTTGGATAGGGGAGGGGAATAATTTACTATTCCCACTCCAGCAATTGCAACAATAGGGAAAATGTTGGATAGCATAGGGAATAAAATGTACTATTCCCACTCCAGAGAGTGCAACAGTAGGGAAAGTGTTGGATAGTGGAGGGGATAAAATTACTATTCCCACTCCAGGGAGTGAGTGCAACAGTAGGGAAAGTGTTAGATAGCGTAGGGGTAAAAATTACTATTCGCACTCCAGCAAGTGCAACAGTAGGGAAAGTGTTGGATAGCGGAGGGGAATAATTTACTATTCCCTCTCCAGCAAATTAATTAGCATTAATTAACAAACAATTAATTAATTAAAAATAATTTACCTCCCATCATATTCCCCTATAAATGACACCACCAATGTTGTAAAACATGACACAATTAACATAATTAATTAACAATTAATTACTCAATTAATAGCAATTGACAAGCAAATTAAAAACAATTATCAATAAATTAATTCACACAATTAACACTATAAAACAACAAATAAATAAATATTATATAAAAAATATTTAAAAATGTATTAAAATTGAATTACTTCCCACCCTACTCCCCTATCAACCCACAACCCGCTCCCAAAAAAATGACACAATTAACACAATTAACAATTAATTATTAAATATTAATAACCAATTAAAAACTAAACAATAATCAATTATTTACCACAGTTAACATTATAAAATATTAAATAGATAAATATTAATTAGTAACAAAATATTAATTAATTAATTATAATTAAATTACTTCCCACCCTACTCCCCTATAAACCCACAACCCGCTCCTAAAAGAATGACACAATTAACATAATTAACAATTAATTAATAATTATCAACAACCAATTAATACATAAATAATAATAAATTAATTTACACAATTAACAATATAAAATATTAAATACATAAATATTAATTAATAAAAAATATTAATTAATTAATTATAATTAAATTACTTCCCACCCTACTCCCCATAAACCCACAACCCGCTCCTAAAAAATGACACAATTAACATAATTAACAATTAATTATTAATAATTAACAACCCCATTAATAACTAATTAATAATAAATTAATTACCACACTTAACAATATAAAATATTGAATACATAAATATTAATTAATAAAAAATATTAATTAATTAATTATAATTAAATTTCTTCCCACCCTATTCCGCTGTAAACCCACAACCCGCTACGGAACTAAAACGCAAAATTTAATTTAAAAAAATGAATAACTTCCAAAAATTTTAATACATTTATTATAATTAAATTACTTCCCACCCTATTTCTCTATAAACCCACAACCCACTACGGAACTAAAACGCTAAATTTACTTTAAAAAAAAAATTACTTCTAAAAATGTAACACATATATTAAAAAACAAATGCAGTAATTACACAAAAAAATAGAACACATACATTCAAAATACACACTAAAATACATAACACTGACTAAAACAACAATATTTTTAACAACAATATTTTTGCAAACGTTATTAATTACTTCGATATTTTTAAAAACGATATTACTTACCTTAAACTCGATATTCTTGACAACGATATTCTGACAGTCGATATTTTTGTATTACGATATTTTGCACTCGATATTAGTGCAAGTCGACATTTACAACTCAATATTATGTCTGTTTACCCCTGTGCACATCTTTGTGTTATTGCCTGGGAGTAATACACACACCGAATAGCAGAGCCATTCACAGTCAAGTGACCCAGAACACTGGCAGAAGGCACAAATATTTGGGACAAGAAAATACCAACGTTCTAAAAATGGCATTTTCAGAATTGTGACTTAAAGCCAACTTTACTATTAAAGAGGATTGTTAATTACAATTCACCTGAGTGTAAACAGCACATGTCTATCTGCTCCCAATACAAAGTTAGCACATATTAAATGTAATATTGTAACAAAGTGTTTGTCAATGGGGGCGATAGGCCTTACAACAGTGAAAAAAGACTGTAGGAGTTGTTCACTGCCAGGACGTGTATAACTTAAGTACATATGTCCTATTATGAACCCTGAGGGCCTACAGTAGGTGTGACTTATAAGTATGAAAAAGGAATATTTAAGTCTGGCAAAAGGTTTATTTTGCCAGGTCGAAATGGCAGTTTAAAACTGCACTACAGACTGCGGTGGCAGGCCTGAGACCTGTTTTAAAAGGCTACTTTAGTAGGTGATACAAGGAGTGCGGCAAGCCCATTAGTAGCATTTAATTTACGGCCCGGAGTACATGTAGTTCCATTTGCTAGGCACTTGCAAGTAAATTGAGGGGCATATGTACACGCCCCTATCACCATGGGAAAGTCAATTTTTGTGACATTTCCGTGGCGATAGGGGCTTTGCCTTATTTACAAGGCAGCATTAAGCCACTTAAGGTGGCTTAACGCTGCCTTGTAAATAAGGCCTCCATGCACGCAATGCTTAGCGTGAAAGGGGTGTGCAGTGGGTGTTATGGTGGGCGTTCCACCCCAACACCAATTGATTTTGATGCTGCCCCCTATTTACAAGGGCAGCGTAAATAGGAGGCAGCGCCAAACTTCAGAACAGGGAAAACCTGGTCTTAAGTTGGCGAAATGAGGCGAAATGCTTTATTTCTCCTCGCTTTTGCTTTTTCCATGTGTGCTGCCTTGTGCAAAAATAGCAAAATGCCTTGGATTGTTTATATACAGGAAGGTCCTCCTTCCTGCACATAAACAATCTTTAAAAAAAAAAGACATTTTGTGACTTCTATGTGTGCTGCATTTAGAGATTGTTTATGTGCAGGAAGGGGGACCTTCCTTTACATAAACAATCTTTCCCTGCATGCAGACACCCTTGCAGTATGGTGCAAGGGTGACTGTGTTGGCGCTACACTGCTAAGTGTAGCACCAGCGCAGGGGGAAATACAAGGCTTCACCATATCCTTGTAAATATGGTGCAGCCTTGGTTTCTGAAGTGGCGGAGTGAGGCGTTAAGCCATGACAGCTAACGCCTCACTCCGCCACTTCCTTGTATATATGCCCCTTAGTATACCAATCAGGTAGATTCAATTGCACCATGTTTTAGGGAGATAGTAGAGGCATATACCACTGGTTATCAGGGAAAAAGTGCAGAAACCTAATGCCAACAAAAACGAGTTCAGCAACAGAATGCAATAAGCTGAGAGTGACCCTGAACAAAGAGTTAGGTACCACAGAAGAGAAAAGCGAGGCAGAACCAGGTGTAAGCTACATCTGCCAGTGACAGGATAGGCATTCTTTGAAGCTCAGTAAGAAGCTGGGCATAGTCCCCAAGGCATCCTGCTCAAGCAAGAAAGTCACCTCCCCACACCTAAAGACTTTTGTTTTCGGTCTAGGAGTAATCCACATCTCACTCCAGGTAGCCATTTGGGGTCAGGTGACAAATGTGCAGTAGCAGGAAAGCCTTTTCGTGTTGGGCAGAAACATATAACTTTCTGAAAGTGTCTATTACTTAGAAATAATATAAAATCCAAATTTTCTAATAGGGGGGATTTCAAATTACTTTAAAAATGAGTCTTTGAACCATTTTGCTAGCTATTCCCAAACAACTGAAATTAGCACTTATTACATGGAATAGTGTAAACCAGTGTTAACCCAGTGGAGAGCCAGCCTTGCCAAATAAAAAAAATTACTTTGGAGGTTTTTCACGGCCAGGGCAAGTAAAACATTAACTATACATGCCCTACTTCTAAATACCATGCATCCTGCCTCATGGCAAAGGGATGACTTATAAGTATTAAAAGGAAGGTCTAGGCCTGTCAAAAGGTTTATTTGATAGGTCGAAATGGCAGTTTCAAACGCACACTACCAGGCTGCATTGGCAGGCTTGGAGACATGTTTTACCTTGTAACTTTAGTGGTGGCCCAATAAGCTCTGCAGCCCACTAGTGACATTTAACTTACAAGTCCTGGGTACCATATACTAGGGACTTATAGGTAAGTTAAGTATGCCAAATAACAGTATACCAATTTGACATGTTTGCAGGACTCAGAGCACATGCGTTTCTTGATGTGTGTAATGACTCATATTTTTAATTATTTCTCATGTGTCTGAACTTTCTCTTCTCACTATTGCCCATTCTGTGACTCCTCAATTTCCTTGGTACCTGGTCCACAAGATGATTAATAATGAAAAATGTGTTCAGTTCTTTACTAAGAATGGATCTTGTGGGCAGCAAAACAGTACTCTGTTAGATGAGGATAATTGTGAGCTGCAAACATAAATTTTGTGCATTCTTGAAAATATTTTTTGAATTTCTTAACATAATTACTCGTGCATTTGGCATTTTTGTTTTTATTTAGGAACTTTTTTGTGATTTCTATAATTTGGCTGGCCTTTGATGTTTCAAAAACCCTCTGTAATGAGAATTTTTGTCTTTCATTTTGTGCAACAGGAATCCCCATCATGTTTCTCTTTTTACACGGAGTTTTCCATTTCTTTGGCAATACTTTGATGGGCCCCTAATTCATAGAGATCACCAAACTCCAGGTTGGTGCCTTGTGTGAATCCTGACAAGGCTTCAAATGCCTTTAAGTTGAACGTAATCATGAAATCAGTTTCATGATTCGTTCCGATATTGGATCATTCTTGTAAAATAGCCTCCCTTAAACGGCACCTCATTATTTCTAAGTGCCTCTTCATTGTTCTTAGTCTTCTGCGGCAAACTAGGTGTACCATATCTGGAGCAGAAATGAGACCCTTCACAGCAGGAAATTCAACACTGGTATGTCAGACAATGCTGCAATGAAACGCTTCAATTGCATAGTGCCTAGTTTTAAATATGTTATAGTACGGAAGTATTTGTGTTCATCCCAAATGCAGAAAACCTTCACTGTACTTCTCATGAGCATATGGGCAAAATAAATCATCTTGTTTCATCAGTTTGCTCGGGGTAAAGATTTTGCAATTTCAACTTCCAATACTTTATTTTGCACTCTAGGACTACACTTGTTTTTTGCCCCTTGCTTGTATTAGTGTAAGAAATTCTTCACTGGTGTACAGCTGCCTCTAAGCTCTCACCACAGACTTTTAAAGTCCATCTGCTTTCTGACCAGCCCCCGTAGGTCTATAACAGAAATGTGCATTCACGTCCAGCTAATTACAATCCCAATCCGGGCCATATACCTTATGTAAATGAATTTAATATATTCACTTCTTGATATTATCTTGTACTAGAGGGAAATAATGGTAGTCCTAACCTGTACCCTCTTTGCACATGCATTCTTGAGTCATATGATACAATGTAGCTTGCTTCTTAACCTGGCTCACACATAATATGTTTTTTTATTTCTGATCTGTGAAACTGAAAAGCCTGCATTGATACTTATCTAGTTTTCCCATCTTTGTGTAAGTAATTTAAATGTGAAATGGGTGGCATGTGTTTACCCTGTCTTTCTGGATCAATTGTGAGTATCTCGGTGAGTCATGCTTCTCGCTATGATTCACTGTAACAGCCAGATATAAATGTGCTTGTTTCTCATAATGATCAATAATAGCTGTGGCATGCTTCAGAATACTTCTTAGCGCCCTGGTTCCTCACAGTCATATTGCATTGCAATCTGCAACTGTTTGCTGCATAGTTGGCATCCTTCTGTCTGACCCTGCTTCCTGTTTTCTTTATTTAGGGCTCCTCTGTAGGAGGAATGCTTGCTAGAGCAACTTCCCGGAGGATTTATTCATCTGTTTTGGGAACATGGCTTGAGATCATTTACATCGATACTCCTGTATATGAGTCCACCAGTAGATCCTTTGTACTCTCCTGCTTTTATTCAAGAAACTGAGAGCAAGTACCTCCTACATTTGCCAACTAGTGAGTGCTTTTCGGCTTCCACTGACGCCAGGTGTAGCGGAGATTCTGATGCACAGGAGCAGACTGCGACAGACCGTTGAAAATTCTACCCTTTTAACAGAATGCCCAAGGGCAGATATATTAACAGATTGCCAAGCAGATTCAGCACTCTCTACGCCTGCCTCACTCTACCAATTTAAGCAACCACTCTGGACTACCCTACTGAGTAGGCACAGAAAGATCTCTGAGACAAGAACTCATCCTCAATGCCACTGCTTTACTGTTCACGATTGCATTACGAGATTCTGACTAAATTCAATGCAGGGAGACAACTAGATGACATATAGGATTTCTCCTTGTCCTGCCCTCCTCCTGAACTCAGCAGCCCGAGTATAACAGTTCCTTTGCCAGCAGGCACTCTATCCACACAGATGTACCTAGGCCCCCACTAAAGGAAATTGGGTTACTGGTTGAGGAGGATGAAACTCTACTCAAACAGAAACCACAATTCCTGTTGGGGTGAAGTCGCACGCAGATCCCAAATTAACCTGTGCTTAACCCTGAAATAGCTTGGAACAATCATTCAGGCTTAACTTAGAGGCAATGAGTAAAATATTTATGCAGCACTTCAAACATTATTAAAGTGAAAACACAACACATAAAAAATCCCACACCAATTCAGAAAAATAGAGTTACATTTAATAAATTCTTTGAGACCAAAACGATACATATTCAATCCGTAGAACCAGAGCTATGAATTTTTAAAGTTTAAGGTAAAAACTAGCACATAAAAGATCAAAGCGCGAACTGCGGACATCTAGTCTTATGAGAGCAGGTCAAAGTCGAAAAAATGGCCAACTGCAATGGAGTGCAAGTCAGATACTAAAAGTGGGATGGGCCTCGTCTGTGCTTACCTTTGGACTTAGAAGAAATTTTGACAAAAAATTTCTGAGAAGATAGAAGTTCAGCGGGACAAAGCTGCAGGTGGTTTTCAAGGAGGAGGCGTTGTCAGGGAACTGTTGGACGAGGTCGTCGTGAAGATTTCTTCATTCAGATTTAGTCTCTTTTTTTGAAAGTCGAAAATCTCCAGCGGGATGAAGATGGAGGCTGTAGACGATGAGTGTTCCATGGCAAAGGAATTTGAATGCCTTATCACTCAAGTAAAAGGCCATTGATGGTGACATATTGCCCATCCACGCACTGAATGATGCATTCAGTGCACCATAGCAGCAACATTGCCATCATGAGACTACATGGTTGGAAATACAATCATTGGAGTAACGTAGCTAGTGACAATTAATCTTATATAATAAACTATACATCTCCTACCTATAGAAAGAACTTAGGGCCTAATTAGGATGGAGTGCCGTATTTGCGGTGGTGGTGTGATCACTGCTGCACTGGCGGTCTGACCGCCGTATTAAGAGTGAGGCAGTGGCACAGTGGTCAGAGGAAATAACATGCTGGCAGTGTTGCTGCTGCACCACCGAGCATATATTACAAGTTTCTTCTCCGCCCTCTTTTTCATGGCAGTGAGCCCGCCATGAAAAGGGTGGCGGTGAGGAAACTAAGGGGGCCCTCACAGTGCCCCTGTCATTTGCATGGGGGTGCATGCAGGGGGCAAATGGTGTGCCCCCCTGTATTTCTGCACCCTGTGTTCCTGCACAGGAAGAAATGCACAACATAGTACATTTCTTCCTGCGGAGGAACGTGCTGCAGCTCTCCCACGGCGGTGCCTTTCTAAGGCTCTCCTTTGAGCTTTAGAAAGGCACCGCCACAGTACAGGCTGCCCACCAGGATTAAACTTGTAATCTGGTGGGCGGTCTGACTATGAGTTTGGCAGTCTTCCTTCAGGGTGCGAGTGTGGCGGCCCACTGGAAGACCGCCAAACTCATAATCAGGCTCTTAGTCAAAATGCTCAAAATATTGCTTTGCAGTTTAATGTTGTAAAGTAAAATGTATGCATTGTTTCATTAAACATGTTTAAAATGTTTCTAAATAGAAGGCAAATATTAGTCGCTCGTAGGGCCAAATGTACAACGCATTTTACCAGTTGCAAATGGCCCATCCGGCCGTTTGCGACTGGTAAAATGCATTTTGAAATGTGACTACCCTATTTTGCGAATCAGTAACCTATAACTGACTCACAGAATAGGGTTTGCAAATCACTTTTAAGAAGGGGTGTGCAAAGGGCGTTCCTTCTTAATAGCAAGTTGCACTAATATGTAGGAATGTTTTGCGACCGTAAATGCGGTAGCAAAACATTAACAGTTTAACACCAATTTCAAGCTGGTGGTAAGCCATTCGCAAATAGGAAGGGGTCCTGAGGCACACAGTTTCTATGTCCAATCCAATGTTTCCCCTTTGTTCTATCCTTCCTGTCCCAGTAAGAGGTTTGTCCTTCTACGTGGGACAGTACATACCCCTCATCTTCATTTTTTGTCTTACTGTGACATATGACATTCCTTTTAAAAAGTAAGCCTTTGTTCTTGTGGATTAGTCTCTTGGGGCTGGGGCTCTTCGAAGTGAAAGACAATTCTCATGTGCTTTTTGCAGAGGCATTGAGTAGCGCACCAAGAATAAAGTTGTTTATTATCTCTGGCTGGGCCTGTAGCAGGGATGTCAATTAGGGGTCGCAGCTACGACCCCTAAGCCACCAGTTGCGACCCCTGCTACCTTTCTTGCAACCCCTGGGGCGGCACCACCGCCCTCAGCGGAGTCAGTATTATCAGCACCTTGAGACACTCACGAGTGAGTAGCCACGCTTTACAAACTCCTAATTGATTGATTGATCAAGGCCTGTGCTCTGTTGGTCGGAGCTCCCTGTCTGTAAGTTTGTGCCCTATTGTCACGGGTGCACATGTGTACTATTCTAAGCAAGCGTACAATGTATTTTGTCATCCAACACGTATTTCTAATCTCTCTGCATGGTATCAATGTATTTTGATTGGTCACAGGGTCGTCAATTTGTCCCCACACTATCCACCCACCTTACACAAGCCTTTGCAGCCAGCAATCGTGCCCATGCAGACATTGTGCCCATTGTTTTGAGAAAATCATTTTTAAAATATTAAGCGCATGTTCCAGTATTTCTACGGGGAGTTTCCATCCACTTTTGTTTAGGTGAGGGTATTCTAGGCAATTGTATAGCGGTTGTTTGGTATCTCATTGCCATCATTTCTTTAGCATAATAAGCGGTGCCCACTGCCCTCCCTACTGAGATATAGAGGTTTGACAGGCACCTAACACACCCTGCAGAAAGAAAGAGTGATTTCCATTTTTTACCATGGATCATATGTTATTCATGGAAATTCATGCCATGCCTGATAGACAGGGTCGGACTGGCTACCGGGCGTTTTGGTGTGCTGCCAAGCTGAGGGCTGATTTCACTGCGGTGGGGGCTGATTTCGTTGATGGGGACCTGCGTGTGCTTCTAAATAAACAAAGCAAAACGAAGGGTTTTAAGCACACGCAGGTCCCCATCAACGAAATCAGCCCCCAGCTTGGCAGCACACCAAAACGCCCGGTAGCCAGTCCGGCCCTGCTGATAGATTTCTACAAGCTCAGTTGTTTCAGTTGCACATCAGAACACACCACGCACAACGGAAAATTTGTGGTCCGCGCCTGGGTTGCAGTGCCTCAGTATGTACTGTTTGTCTTACTGTTTTTTTAAGTAAGTGAAGTTTGAAGAGGGTGTAGTGTACCTGCTAAAGCTGCAGACGGAGCTAGAGAACCAGGTTTGAGGTGCAGCGTCGGCTCAACATACTGTGATTCTGGGCAAATAATATAATCTCCCCTTGCCTACCAAAAATTAATGTGTCTTTGTGTAATGTAACTGGTGCTCATGTAAAGTGCACCAATACCTTCTGGTCGAGTTCGCACCATATGAAATTGCAAAAAATAAATACTGGTAATGGGAAAACACCCCGTGCCATTAAGAGCGTGGCCCGCTCCTGGTGTCTCTGGTGCAGAAATAAAAGCCCAGGCAAACCATCAGGTGCTTGGAGCGACACCATACAGCTCTGCAGAATACCACACGATGATTCGCATTTCTTCTTGGAATGCAGCAAAGGGCTGGGATTATTGTGCAAGACCGGTGTGGGTTTGCAAAAATGTTCTGTTTATTACTCTTGTGCTTTCCGTTAACCATAGAAACACATTCTACTCATGCTAATGTCCACAACAGTCAATTATCTCCTATGGCACTTTACTACGCGTCTGGGTTCATCTTTTTTATTCAGGGTCAGGCTGGCCTGTAGGGCAATAAGGCAATTCCTGAAGAGCTGGTCTTCAGGTCAGTAAGTGGACCGTTTGTTTGTCTACTTGTTAGCCTGTTTTATGGGCTGCTGGGCTATTTTTTTCTGTTTATTTTCCTGATATTACCACAAACATTGCCTGTAACAAACTCAAATTCATGCAGTCTTTTATACCTTGCAAAATACCGAAGTCCAAGAGCCCACCATGCTCTGTTGGGATGTGCCTTCTGCATACGGCATTCAGACAGAATATCAAGTTGGAAATGTCGACTTACACAAATATCGAGTTGGAAATATAGTGACACAGAAATATCGACAGCAAGAATATCGTGGTCAAGAATATCGAATTTAAGGGAAGAAATATCGTTTTTAAAAACATAGAAGTCATTAATATCGTTTGCAAAAATATAGTTGTTTAAAATATCGATTTTTTAATTAGTGTTATGTGTTTTAGTTTATATTCTAAATGTATGTGATGTATGTTTTTTTGTATGAGTATTGTTTATGTTTTCTAATATATGTTTTAGTAGTTATCAATTTTATTTTAATAAAATTTTGCGTTTTTTAGTTCCGTTGCGGGTTGTGGGTTTATAGGGGAATAGGGTGTTAAGTAATTTATTTATAATATATTATAATAAATTAATGAATATATTTCATTTATTAATATTTATTTAATTTAGATTTTATAGTGTTAACTGTGGGAAGTAATTTATTTGTAATTAATTATTAATTGGTTGTTAATTATTATTAATTAATTGATAATTAATTATGGTAATTGTGTAATTATTTGTAGGTGCGGGTTGTGGGTCTTTATAAGGGTACAGGGTGGGGAGTAATTTATTTTTGATTAATTAATAATTAGTTGTTAATTTATATTAACTAATTGATTGAAAATTAATAATGGAAATTGTGTAATTAATTTTAGGTGCAGGTTGTGGGGTTTATAGGGGTAAAGGGTGGGAAGTAATTTATGTTTAATTAATTAATTAGTTCTTAATTAATATTGATTAATTAATTGAAAATTAAATATGGAAATTCTGTAATTAATTTTAGGTGTGGTTTGTGGGGTGTATAGGGTTAAAGGTTGGGAAGTAATTTATGTTTAATTAATTAGTTGATCATTAATATTAATTAATTCATTGATATTTAATTAGGGTAATCTTTTATATTTTTTGTGGGTGGGTTTTACTTTTATAGGGGTAGAGGGTGGTGAGTAAATTAATTGTACTTACTTTATAATTAGTTGTTAAACACTATTAGTTTTTTAATTGAAAATAAGTTTTAATTGTGTAATTATTTTTTTTTACAGTTTTATTTTAGCTGTGGTTTGTGGGGATTATAGGGGTAAAGTGTTGGAAGTTTATTAATTTTTATGAGTTTTAATTTGTTTCTTAATTAATAATATTTCTTTAATTGGTAATTAATTATGTTAATTATGTAAGTACATTTTTTAAATTTAGATGTCTGTTGTGAATTGTGTTATAGGGTAGGAAATAAAAAAGTTAATTTATGTAATAATTAATTGTTTTTGTTTCTAAATAATTTCTAATTAAAAATATTTGTTTGAAAATTATTTTTTATTTTATTTAATATATTTATTCGTAGGTATTTGTCATATGCATTTAACATTATTATATGTTTTTTTTTAATTTGTAATATTAAATATATTTGTATTTAAATTTTTAACATATTTATATTTTTTTTATTTATTTTGTTTTTTAAATATTTTTATTTTTGTTAATATTTTGGTTGTTTTTAATTTTGAACTGACTGGAGTGAGAATATTAATTGTTACCCCTCCGCAGTCCATCACTTTACCTACTGTTGCACTGATTGGAGTGGGAATAGTAAATTTTATCCCGCCACTATCCAACACTTTCCCACTGTTGCACTCACTGGAGTGGGAATAGTAATTTTAACCCCTCCACTATCCAGCACTTTCTCTACTGTTGCACTCATTGGAGTGGGAATAGTAATTTTTACCCCTCCGCTGTCCAACACTTTCCCTACTATTACAATTATTGGAGTGGCAATAGTACATTTTATCCCTCCGCAAACCAACAATGTCCCTACTGTTGCACTGACTGGAGTGGAAATAGTAATTTTTACCCCTCCGTGATCCAGCACTTTCCCTACTGTTGCACTCATTGGAGTGGGAATAGTAATTTTTACCCATCCTCTATCCAACACTTTCCCTACTGTTACACTTATTGGAGTGGGAATAGTAGTTTTTACCCCTCCGCTATCCAACCCTTTCCCTATTGTTGCACTGACTGGAGTGGGAAGGGTAATTTTTACCCCTCTGCTATCTAACACTTTCCATACTGTTGTACTGACTGGAGTGGGAATAGTAATTTTTACCCCTCCTCTATCCAACACTTTCTCTATTATTGCACTCACTGGAGTGGGAATAGTAATTTTTACCCCTCCGCTATCCAACACTTTCCCTACTGTTGCACTCACTGGAGTGGGAATAGTACGTTTTACCCCTCCACTATCCAACACTTTCCCTACTGTTGCAGTCATTGGAGTGGGAATAGTAATTTTTACCCGTCTGCTATCCAACACTTTCCCTACTGATACACTCACTGGAGTGGGAATAGTAATTTGTACCCCTCCGCTATCCAGCACTTTCCCTATTGTTGCACTCACTGTAGGGGGAATAGTAATTTTTACCCCTCCGCTATCCAACACTTTCTCTATTGTTGCACTGACTGGAGTGAAACATTTTAGTTTAAAGATTTTTAAATTGTTTAATGTTTTAATTTCTAACAGAATGTTTTTTTTTAATAGATTTTATGTTATTGATATATATATATGAAGACACCTCTACTCCCATTCTGAATGAAGCCCGCACTCGAACATGGATTGAACCTTTTATTAGGCAGCATGCTTTCAAGGTAACAGGAACGCGTTTCGGCTGTCTTGGCAGCCTTTATCAACCTGAATATGCACGATAACTTTAGCACTTTTATTAACTGCTGCCCGCAGGTGTTGCTGACCACGACTTGACTTTGTCATTTAAAGGTATAGTCCTCATTTTAGGCAAACACTCGTAAGCTGCAATACAAATAAAATTGTTCAATTTTGAATGTAGACAGTCAAACAATTTTCGTAATACTTGTGTTTAAAATTCACATCTATTTTTGTCAGCAAGCAAATAGGTAACATTATCAGAATTTCATTTGATGATTTCACAGATGGCATTCAGTCAACTAATTTTGTCGATTCCATGCAAAGTTGCAATTTTGTTAAAACCAGTGTCTTAACCTACCACAATTCTGTAAATAGTTCTCCATATTTGCTGACATAAACTCAATGCTTCCTCCAATTCACAGTTTTAGACTGCTCAAAATGAATCACGCGCTGCCAAATGTCAGTTTCCATTGCTACTCACGGCATTAGCCGCGAATCCCGGCTCCGAACTGTCACAATGTCGGGGCTCCCTGCAGGTTTATAATCTCCTCACAAGGGCAGTCCAAACGGTGAGGTGCTCGGGGGCAGTCAATCATCAATACACTACTCCAATATGGCTTTGTTGTATCTTCATGTAAAAGAGGTGTTTGTGACATCTGCCTCTGACCTGCACCACCGGCGGTTTGGAAGCAGCCAACAAAGCCACACTGGAGTAGTATATATATATATATATATATATATATATATATATATATATATATATATATATATATATATTCTGCTCCAAAGGTTGTCCACTTGGTGAGTAGCACTCGATCAACAGCTTTGTTTATGATAGGCAGAGACGAGGATCCGCTTGTAGAAGCTGCTTCGTAATGGAAATGCCTGACGCGTTCAAGCTCCATATGCTTCTCTTTAGAGGCTTGAACGGAGACAGTGTGTGCAAACGCTGAACCCACTTCGCCATTTTCATATTGCACACCCACCAATGGGAAGCTCGAATGAGACTGTGCATTGTGGGAAATGTGGTCCGGATAGCACACAAATCTTGCCCTGTATGGACCCTGCAAGTGGACTCGTCCTCAATCCTGATTGCGGCTGCTGGCCCACATAGCCGACATGATAGTTACCATGTTGGGTGGCCCCCATAACATTACGGGGTGGTGCACACTCCGTGGCAGGACGGTTGCGTATTACATTCTGCTCCAAAGGTTGTCCACCTGGTGAGTAGCACTCGATCAACAGCTTTGTTTATGACAGGCAGGGACGAGGATCCGCTTGTAGAAGCTGCTCCGTAATGGAAACGCCTGACGCGTTTCGATGCTCCATATGCTACTCTTCAGAGGCTTGAATAAAGACAGTGGGGTCGATTCTGATCTCGTCCGGAAGCGCACCTAACAGTATTCGTCCGGAAAAAAACCAAGCCGAACGCGTGTTTCCCGACCGATTCGAACAGTCGTCCGAACGAGCAAGTACGATGCGCATAACAGCCCAGATTCCGAGCGAGCCGTACTCACCAAATCCAGCTCCTGTTCCCCGCCCGAGCCGGATCCGTAAATGCCGATTCGAGTCGCACGGAAGCAAATACACAGCACCTTCTGGCCGGACGAGTACGATGCGCCTTCCGTACGCGCCGAACCCGTCGCTACGTCCGGCACGTCAGAGCATCCGGGAGAGCTGTACATAAGCTCCGATTCGCGCCACAAGACGATCCACGGCGACGAGACGGACAAGCCAGCGACGAGTACGAGTCCAAGCCACGAGA